>JAJPUD010000367.1:602458-612852 GCA_023553655.1 Myrmecobius fasciatus
GAAAGAAAGGAAAAAGAAAGAAAGAAAGAAAGAAAGAAAGAAAGAAAAGAAATAACAACAAAAAAAAAAAAAGCCAAACCTAAAAATGTTCAACGCCTAGAAAGAATTTTTTCACCAAATACATGACCCAATCCTGGATGAATATATTTTAATCTGAGCCATCAGCAATATGCAATAAATTATAGTGGGTCCTGTGAATTGGCCTCTCTTTATGTTTTCCCATCCGTTATGTATTTTATTCCAAGGAGCAGAATTGTGAGGAGAGGGGCTGTGATTTTCATTGTATTGGTGGCAATAATTCACTCCTAGCTATTTAGATGGATTTACAGTGACAAATGAGGATCTCTAGGCAACTATGGTATGGAGGTAAACCAACCTCCAAGTGTAAAAATACATTTTAAAGTAGAAAATAGACTGGACTAATATCCAAAGACAAATGTGCTATTTAAAATTAGTTTCTAAACCTGATTGTTGATTTTTTAAAAGCACCATTGAATGGTAACATTAGCTAATATTAATGATGTTTGGGCTTTAATTTAGGGAATAGATGACAGAATCAATTAAAACAAAGCATCTTGGCAAGGCTCAACATAAACACACCCCCAAAAAGGAAACAGAACAGACCATAAAGGGAGTGCAAAGGAAAATAAACTTAAAACCTAGTAGCCATAATAATTACTCTGTACAATCTATGTCAATTTGAACCCTCTTTCTCTTCCCTCCCTCACCTCCCCCCCCCCCAGATTTTTAAAACTGAAATAACTGGAAAAGAGACCCATTTGAAGTCCAGGAATAATCAGATTCTTTTTTTGAAAACAGACTCAGTTTACACTTTAAAGACACTATCAGAAGATAATACAGAGTTCATAATGCACAAAGATAAGATTGATTCCTGTAGATAGAAAATAATTTTCTCCAACTACTAGCCTTTTCTCTCTAAACTTGATATTGTCTCAGTTTTTCATATTACTTTCATTACTCATCATAAACATGCATGTTTTGTGGTAAATATACACATACACAATACTCATTATTGTTAAAATTATGGCTCTGCACACACTGCAATGTGTGTTGCAAAAATAAAATCCTGGGAAGAACCAGCTTATACAAGGCACAAGATGCCTAACCATCAAAAGTACCAGAAAACTTTATGGAGGAAATAAAAAGGAGCTATCTAAAAATAAACAGTATAGATGTTTTGGTAATGCCTTTATGGGATGTCCATTGCTATCTAGATTAACCTTATTTTAAAGGGATGGCTTGGGTTATTTTTGATCAATTGTTTTAAGGACAACTGCTATGTAACTTCCATATGAAGATAGTTTTGTTGCTTTTGCTGCTGCTGGTGGTGGCTTGGTTTGGTTTTTTTGGAGGGTTTTTTGTTTGTTTGCTAATTTTCCCTTCTTTTACTATAGTCTCTTTCATGCTCAAGGCCACAACCTTCTTGTAAAGTTCGACTTCAGAAGCTCACCTTGACTTGACTCTCCGTCATCCCCAGAGAATAAGCCAGCCTCGCTCTTTCGGGTCCCGCCAAGTATTTCGTTTGTTCAAAAGTCTTTTCCAGAGCGAAAATCTGCTGTCCTGAGAACGTGGGCCTTGTATGTTTCCTCTTCCCATCTTTGTCCAGCAAAATTGAACTTTGATCTGACATAATGGATGGGAAAGGATGGAGACAGGAGATTAAATAGTTCACTCAAAATATGACTGAACTTTTGAAGAAAAACAAAACAAAACAAAACAAAACATTTTTCTCCTGGGAAAATAAACCTTGTTCTGCCAAAGAAAAAATTCCCTAGAGTAGAGTCACCAATAGTGATTATGGAACAATATGTTTCTATTAACTGCTTTTATAGTGCTTTATTTTAATAATATTTGTCACCCTACTCACAAGCAAATCAAATTAAATAAGGGCAAAGATTGTTCCTCGTTGTGGAAAATTTATCTGGGCCAAATTGGAAAAGATGCAATCAATTAACAAGAAGTTGTGGCCCAAAGCCTTTCTAATATTTCATTATACATATTTTTCTGCCTTCAATTTCAATTTCCTGGAAAATCAATGAAAATAATAAGTACCGTGATTTTGTGTTTTCATTGCAAATAAATGTTGTATTGTGGGAAAAGCCATGGATGAGGGGTATGGAAACATTCTTGGATCACCTTTGCCACTTGCTAGCCTGTGATCTTGGACAAATCACTGGATTTCAATGGGGTTCTTTTGCCTTAACTGGATCAGAAATTCTTTTTTGTTTCATGGCCCCATGATAAAGTCTATGGAAACCTTCTTAGAATAACTTTTTAAAATGAATATAGTAAAATACATAGGATTTCAAAGGAAACCACTTATATTGAAATTCAAGTATCAAAAAAAATTTTAATAAGTTCTAAGAACTCTTATACCAGATTTGAGATCCTTTCTAGCTATACGTCTATTATTTCTACATACTAAATCATCCAAAGAAACCTGTAACTTCATTCGTCTCCACTGAGTGTTTGTTTTGTCTTTGTTAATAGTGTCTTTAAAAAGATCAAATTGAGAAGGACCTCCTTTCATACCTCTCTTCATTCTATATATCTACTTCCAAATCTGCTGCTTTTTTCTAAAGCATTATTTCCTGAGCTCCTTGCAACCTAAAAGTATTCAGTCTCACAAAAAAGAACCGGGAACGCTTGAGAGTTAAATAACGTGGGCGACGTAATCAAAATAAAAATAAAGCAGAATGGAAAAAAAAAACCCACCTTCTTTCACTGGGGATACAAAAAGCATTTGAAAAGCCAAGAGCTTCACCCTGATGGGGGGGGGGGGAGTAAAATGTGATGGTTGAGGGAGATGATGGGAGACAGGAGAGAGTTTTTTCCAAGGAAATCCTTGGGGACTAGGCTTTTTCTTTCTCGTGTTTCTCCCTAGTTATTCTCTCCTTTCTCTTCATCCTTCTCCCCATTCCTGTCTTTGAAAGTTAGGGATTTACGCTCCATTTAATGAAGATTAGGATTACCCGATTTGGATGAAAACCAGAAGGGAGAAGAAGGGAGGAAAAAAGAAGGAAGCGTGCGACCGAATCTATAGAACAGCACTTGCAATTTGGAGACATAAGTGAACAGAGCAGAAGAGCTGTTCAATGTCCTAAGTGGCTGACTGGAGAGGGGAAACATTAGAACCAAAGGGCTGTCCTCGATTTAACCATTATTGCCTTCCTCTCAGAGTGGCTAGTAGGTCAACAATGGGTTCGCTGGTGGCCAAATTTACCCAAGGCGAGAGAGGGGCGGGGAGGTGAAGGAAGAATAAAATGACACCGTGGTTTACATGCAAATAAACACATTCCTCACAGGGGCCTTCGGTGCAGTCCAACTTAGTGAACTCTTTTGCAGTTCAGTCCCCTGCCCACCCCCACCCCCACCTCCCACCAAGGGCCTTCCAAGAAGGGGATTGGGAGGAGTCCTTAAACCCGCCATCAGAACCACAGGCGAAGGCGGCCTCTGACTAAGGGTTGATCCGGTCTTCCCCTCACTGCCCACCCAAGTAGTGTCCATACCCAGGCAGAACTTGAGCATCCCGGAGAGCAGAGAATCCATACGTTATAGAGCTAAAAACAGCAGAAAATCGTGCTATACCTGTGACTAATGTTTTCCCAAGTAACAACTACCCCCGTCTCTTCTGTCCCCTTCCTCCCAGCCCTCGCCTTTTCTACTGCTCATAATCATGCACCTGCTTCTTGAGATTTACCTCCAGTCAAAGGTGACTGTGCCATAAGTAACCCCCACAGTTCGGAAAGTCGGGACCCTTGTTTCAGTCCTTCCTCACTCCCCACCCCTCTTCCCATTTCAATCCCCAGACTAAACTTACTTACTCCCGGGCAAAATTGTATAAAATGCAACAAGGAGGAGGGTGGGGAGGATGAAAGAGTTGAGGATCGATGTGGGGAAAAGATTTTTTTTTAAAAATAATAACGTGTATGCGGTAAGAAAGCAAAATATGGGGAAGTAATACTCACGAGGGGTGCAAGCTAGCCGGGCATCTCTCCAAGGAGGACTCTGCATCACCCCAGGCCAAAAGATGGGGGTCCGGCCAGGAAGCTCCGCCAGGGGCTTGGGGTACCTGCCAACAGCTGCCACTGCGGCGGCACTGGGGCTGAAGTAGAGGCCAGGGGGAGGCGGCGGGGGGGCTAAGGCTACTGAAGCGAGGCAGGCCAGCCAGGAGCCCAGCCGGGGAAGAGGCGGCTGCAGCTGCAGCTGCAGCGGCTGCGGCGGCTGCAGCTGAGGAGGAAGAAGAGGAGGAGGCTGAGGAGGCAGAAGAGGAGGCAGAAGAGGAAGAAGAAGAGGAGGAGCCGGAGGGCGAGGCGGAGGGCAGGGAGGCCCCGGAGGTCAGGGGCATGGAAGGCCGGCTCAGTATGTCGTTGATGCCGTGCGGTGTGGCAGCCGAGAGCTGCTGTGGGGGGCTGCCCAGAGAGGAGAGTCCCCCTGAGGTCGGGGGTTTGAGGCCGGCGGGGTTATGGGCACCCAAGGGTGGAGAGGGCGAGGAGGACGACGATGACGAGGAGGAAGATGGGGAAGAAGATGCCGGGGGCCCCGTCGGGAGCGGTGGGTAGGCGGCCGGGTACAGCGGGGTCTTCATCTCAGCCATGCTGTGCAGGGCAGCCAGGGGCGGGCTGCTCAGCAGGAACGCGCTCTGCCGGGTGCCCTCCATAGGCCCCACAGCTAACATCCCACAGCTGAGCGCGGAGGCCGGACCCACAGGTTCACAGGGTAGCGTGGAGTCAAGAATCCGAGGGGCCCTACGCGCTCGGGCTCCTCGGGGGGTCGGATGGAGGGCTGGGATCGGAGGACGGACTGCAGACCCTGTTTGGACAAGCTTGATGGAGCTGATCCCGAAACTCCGAGGAGGAGAGGAAAGAAAAACCCAGGCTTCTGCGCCCACCCCAAGCTACGAAGGGCCCAGAGGTGCAGGGGGAGGGGGCAACCTTACAAAAACGGGAAAAGGGTTCTTCCTCGAATGGTTTTTCTCTCTAGGTCTCTCTTCTGTCTGTGGAGCTCTCTCTCACTCTCTCTCTCTCTCTCTCTCTCTCTCTCTCTCTCTCTCTCTCTCTCTGATTTTCTTGCGTAAAGAGGAGGAAGAGGAGATTAGGGCTCAGGTTATTTTGCCCTGGTCGGAGATTCTCTCCTAGGTCCCTTGATTTCCACACTTTTTTTTTCGCAGACACCAAGTCTCAAAATTCGTTTCTTCTCATCTTTCTCTGGAAAGAGGCCAACAAAAACGTAGTTACCGCTACTTGAGTACAAAGTTAGAGCCCCGACTAGTCCGCTTTGATGTTAGAAATGGAGGTGGGGGCGGGGAGCTCTTTCTCTTTCCTTTAGAAGGTTCAAAGCGTCTCTTTAATTAAGCCAGTTAAATGAGAGTTGTCTTCAGGTACTGCCACCCCGTCCGCGGCGTTGTTGATCTGCCCTTGGTATTTGCTGTCGTGGAGTAGACGAATCAAGGGCTAAGTGGGATCCAGCCTCTCGGTGTGGGTCCGGGATTTCAGTCCTATTTTAGGCAAGTACCAGGAGGCAGTAAAAACCGAGACGACCACTTTTCCAGGGCTTCAGCACCTTGCCATGTCCTCGATTTCTTGGTGTTCCGAAGCAGAAAGCTTCAATCTCTTTTTAAAACAAAAAGAAAGGAAGGAAGGAAAAGAAACACACACACACACACACACACACAAACCCGTCAATAATGTTGTGATAAAAAACTAAAAGGGGAAAGTTTGGAGACTTCAGTTACAGCCTAAGTCCCTGCCTTTGGAGCGTTTCCTTTCTCCTTCTTGTATTCACTCCAAGCATTACTTTTACGAACGGGTTTGGTAACCAAGGCCACTACCCCCGAGAGGTTTCCAAAACACGCCCTCTCTCCTTTTCGTGCCCTTTTCCTTTCCTTGCTTTCTTTCTCCTTTTATCTTGGGCTTCTGTTTAAATGAGGCTATAATCTCTCTCTCTCTCTCTCTCTCTCTCTCTCTCTCTCTCTCTCTCTCTCTCTCTCTCTCTCTCTCTCTCTCTCTCTCTCTCCTTCCCTTCTTCCTCTCAGTTCCTGACAGTTTAGATGAAGCTCTCAAAGGTAATAAAACATTTGCATCACTCCCTACCTCCCTTTAGCTGGAGGGGAGACTGTATTGCTTTGGGTGGGGGGGAGAGAACTTTGAAAGACGTCACTCAGAGGGAGGAGAAGGGGGAAGAATAGACTGAAGGGGGGGCGTGACCATCGCCTCCAATAGGACTGTGCTCCAGGTGACGACAAAGTAGCTATTGCCATCACTTTGGAAAGGGCCAAGCCTTCTGAATGGCTGAGGGAGCAGAGAAAGGAGAACCACCACGGATCTTAGACTTGCACATGCAGAGGCTGCCAGCCTCCAGCTCCAGCCCTTCCCCTCCTCACCTAGAGTTGGACGGGACTGCACTGGGCTGGGAAACACTGCTGCAGAGATCTTACCCGGAGAATCGCTGGGAATAGATAACCATGTGGCTTTTGCTTGTGGGCCAGCAAGTACTGTCAATAATTGCGTTCAGAAAAATGGGAGGAGGGGAAGAGACTGGGGGGAGAAGTGGCGGAGGGGAGACAGAAAAGTAAGGAAAAAACTGTCCATTTATGGACTAGCAGTTCTCCCTCCAGTTTCTTTCTCTCCTCTAACCCCCAACTCAGGCCCGCACCTTTGACCGACTGGGGTGGAGGTGGCAGTAGGAGGGACAAGTAAAATGGAACTAATGGGGCTGCAGCCACAGCAGGCGCGGCTTGGCCCTGTGGGCTCTTTCTTTTGAAGTGATAATTAAGGGCCATCTGAGCTCCCCCAGAATTGTGTAAATTAATTTGTTGCTCTTTAAAGCTATAGATGTTTCCAAACCTTTCGTGGCCCCAGAGAGTTCTGGGATAACTTAAAACATTCTCTTTCTCATTTCATTCTTATCCACTTTTCTTTCTATTCTTTTGCCTGCCTGTGACCATCACCATCACCATCGCAACTGCTGTGTTGACTCAATAAGCAGAACACAAAATAAGTGTGTGTGTGTGATGTGTATCTATCTGACTTCATAGTCAAGCTACTAGTGTTTGTTTCCTTTCTTTTTTATCACAAGGAAAAACAAAAAATAACAACAGCAACAACAACAACAACAAAAAAAAAAAAAACCTTAGATCTTAGAGTTAGCTTTTAGAGCTTGGAGCTAGCAGATCCCTCGCACCCTCAATTATACTGCCAATTGCACTGGAACTTTCGTATTCTCTAAGAGATGAGTCCTGAACGTAACCCTCATCACTATAAAAATATACATACCTGCCTCTTTTCCCGAGGAGCCAGTGCACAGATGGAACAAAATGCTCAGTTAACCCAAACTATAGTGTCATCTCCTTTAAAAAGAAATTTTTCGGGATGAATTGGGGGTGGGCGGTGAATTCTCAGAAGCTAAAGTAACTTTCTCCATTAGGTCTGGCGCCAGCGGGAAAGGAGCAAAGGTACAGTCAAAAGAGTTACACACTTCTTGCGTGTGTGTGCGTACGTGTCTGAATTGTCAGCTGCTGTTTGGTGGGGAAGAGTTATCAGCTTTTTCAGTGAAATCAACAAGCAAATAGATGCAGGTAAAATTAAAATAAATTTAATAAATGAATGAACTTTGAGAGAAACCTTGGTTGGACTTGCTTTGTCTTCCTCCTCAAATCTGAGCTAAGAATAAAAAAAGGGGAGACTGAAAGGAGGGTGTTCAGCATCTGCTCTGACAACTCTTGCTTTCACATCCATTGCAAGATCCCTCCCTCTATTTTGGGAGTTACCTAAATATTTTTTATGTGCCTGATCATAGGAGGGATTCTTTTTTTCTTGTTTCTTTCCCCTTTTTTTTTTCCAGTTCTTTTCTCTTTTCCTTTTCTTGTGTTAATTCTTAATTATTCTGCTATCTTCTTGTTTTGGCATCAGAACTAAAAATTTGCTATTTCCCCCACTTTCCCCATGTCTTTCAATTTTTCAGATTAAAAATGTACTTATATTTTGACAAAAAGAAGGAACCTATATGTTTAGAAAAGACCAAAAAAGAAAAAGACACTCTTCAGCTTTTGTAGTTGTTATCATTCTAGATTAAAAAAAAAAAAACCACCAAATAGTCATTTCTGTATTGGAAATGGAAAAGAAAGAGTGTTATACATGAAATTGAAGATTTCTACTATTGTGTTCAGCTTGATTTTCTTTTTTAGTATGTAATAAATTCAACCCATAGCTTTCAAAGCTGTCCTGCTTATCTGGTCTTCTTTCTGGTTTTCTTTCTGTTCTCCACAATTTTAGGGGGAAAAAAAGATGACTCATTGAGCCTTTTCTTTGTTCTCTTCAATTTGAATAACAGTATTAAATATACCAAGAAAGATTCAGACAGCATCCAATTTCCAAGTTAAAATTTTCAGTCTTCATTTATGAAGGAATGGACAAGGATTCACAAATGTAAATTTCCTAGAAGCTGAGAGTGTCCCAGATCCAGTCCCTGGGAGGAGGTCAGGAGGCTGGGGAAGGAGCCAGTCCAAGCATGCTAAAGAGTTCAGTCTGGGGTCTCAGAAAGGTTTCTCCAGCTTTGTTGTTTTACCTCAGCACCTGCAATATAGATGGTCTTCCCTTAATCAGTCCAAGTCTTGGGCCTGTCAGTGTTTGCTTCTTTCTGTCCTCCTTTTACCCTACTTCCACCCTCCTCACTCCCAGAGAATTTGTAGATACAGAGTGGGCTTTTAAACTTAACCCAATTAAGGAAAAGAAGTAGCCAAGCTTGATCCCTAATGGATCCAATTTCAAAGAACAAACCTTGCTTCTTGGATGACTTTTCAATGGTCCTAGCTTTGGCCTGGGAGAGAAATCTGCATTTTCCTTCTGTCAACTTTAAATCCAATAGATCTCTAAACAGATTCAGGTCAGCCCAGGCAATAAGGTGAGTAAAGCTGATGGGAATAAAGAAAGAATCACTTGGAATAATTTGCCTTTATTTATTATTTATTTAAATAATTAAATTAGCAGAAGTTATTAATTATGATACAATAAATTGTTAGGCTCCTTTAGGAAGAATGGGGAGGATGATAAATATAGCTGTAAAACTGGGAGGGGACGAGAGAAAGATTTATATTAAATAGAGCAAAGTGAATAAATTTCTCTCCTTTTATGATGGCTGTTATTTGATCTGCTTAGTTATATACAAACAGGGGTTTAAAGAAATAGGCACTGAAACATTTATCAAGGAGTTTTTGGTATGTCTCCCTGATGCCTATAAGAGAAAAGACTTCACTCATCATTAAGTGGAAGGGTTTAAAAAAAAAATACAGCAACTCCAGCTCAGAAAAAGCAGACTTTGAATCCTGATGTGTGTTGGCCTGTTACTGACAGTCATGAGATATCTTATACATAGTCTTACAAAAGCTTCTGACAGTCTGAACTGTCATATGCATTGTCTTTCAAATGCCCTTGGAGACTTAGGACTTTCTTAACCCTAAAACAACAAAATGCTACTAATAAAATCTGACAATACTAACCAAAACCTAAAGAATTTAAAAATGTAACTCATGGTTTTGCCTCTATTCCATCAAATATGTGTGTCTGTGTGTGTGCGTGTGCATAATATGAAAGGAAAGAGCAGAAGAGGTTACATTTGAAAGTCAATGATTTGCATCTTAGTTGGAAGGTAATGAAAGCAGTTTGACAAACTCTTAGGTAGTAGAGGAACTGCAAGAGTGTAAAAACTGATGATAGCGTTGCAAAGAAGATTTTCTTTGTTGCTCTGGGAAGCAAAAGAAATTACTTCTATTTTTAGCCTTCTGGTCCATACAGGTCTGCCCTTGTTGGAAGTGACACAGGGCACACAGCCCATCCAACCCATAATGTCAGAGAAGTCAATTGCCTTTTTATGATCCTGATCTAGGGTATGAGAATAAACACGGACAGCTTAGGAAAGCAAAGCTTTCCCAATGAAATAGTTCTTTTAGAGGCAGACAGATTCAGTCAGGGTGCAAGGAGATTGAAAAGCTATTCTTCTGTGCAAAGTCAAAGGCTTCCTTGGAAGATAAAGTAAGTTGGAGGTTTAGGAGAGGTTAAATCATTATATGCAGAGGTCACATCTAGCTGCATGATCAGCGATTAGAGAAATTTGAGACAAACATTTTGTCTGAAATGTGCAATTATTTTTGGTTTTGTTTTCATTTTCTGACAAGGGATTCCAAATTTCAAGAGATCTGTGAACTTGGTAGGGAGTGGGGAATGACACTTTTATTTTCAAAAACCTTTAAATAAAACTTCTTTCAGTATGAATGTAAACAAAATATTAATCAGAGAAAGATCCCATCGGTTTCACTAGCCTATCAAAAAGTCTCTCTCTCTCTCTCTCTCTCTCTCTCTCTCTCTCTCTCTCTCTCT
>JAJPUD010000367.1:613459-657687 GCA_023553655.1 Myrmecobius fasciatus
GAAGGAAGGAAAACAGGAAAAATGAAAGAAAGAAAGAAAGAAAGAAAAAAGAAAGAAAGAAAGAAAGAAAGAAAGAAAGAAAGAAAGAAAGAAAGAAAGAAAGAAAGAAAGAAAGAAAGAAAGAAAGAAAGAAAGGAAGGAAGGAAGGAAGGAAGGAAGGAAGGAAGGAAGGAAGGAAGGAAGAAGGAAAGAAAAAAGAAAGAAAGGAAGGAAGGAAGGAAAGAAAGAAAGGAAGGAAGGAAGGATGAAAGAAAGGAAGGAAGGAAGGAAGGAAGGAAGAAAGAAAGAAAGAAAGAAAGAAAGAAAGAAAGAAAGAAAGAAAGAAAGAAAGAAAGAAAGAAAGAAAGAAAGAAAGAAAAATCTTTGCAAATACTCTAGCATGGTTGGGGTACCCTTGACAGAAGCCTCAGTCAGTGACTGAGAGCTAATAACTAGCGCCGGCTCAAGGAGAGGATTTAGAGAGGGTTGGAGGAGAAGGGGGAACAACAGATGCAGTGAGATCAAGAAGTAAGTATAACTCTTTGTTTCGGCCTTGCCGGCTCTTCCCAACTTTGAGCTGAGTTCTGCTAGAAGGAGTGAAAACAATGAAGGAGAAGAAGAGGCTATAAAAAACCCAGTGACTGTGGACTAAGGCAGAGATCTGAACCCGACAAGCATTAGGCATCATCCCTGCGATTAAAAAACAGTCACAGCATTTTACAAAAGTCTTCCGGAGGGGGAATGCACGAAAGCATGTCCATTGCTGTACTGGAAACAAACTGTAGGTGTAGAAACATTTAGACAGGATCTGTGTGTTTATTAGTCTGCAACTCCCTGTGAGAAAACCACTACCGAAGACAGATGGACATTGTCCGTAGGGTCGCTCAGAAGTGTGAAAGGCAACATTTGAATTCAGGTCTTCCTGACTAGAGGCCACTTCTCTCAAACTAACCATAGTAGAGGATTTTTCCTCCCTTTTTTCCGGGGGAGGACGTATTTTTTCAAACTAAAGCATTAGATCTATCTGGAAAAGGTTTTCAAAAGTGGAGAAAATGAAAGTAAATTTATATTATCTCTGGATTTCCATACAGGAACTTAAGGGCCACGAGAAAAAAAAATAACTCTAAAAGAAAGGGGATGTAGAACTTTAAATGACCAAATGAAACATTTAAAGTATTCCGTGAAGACAATCTTTTGGTTTCAGGGAATTTTGAAGTATTGAAATAAATGAATAGATCTGAATAGCAGGATTTTTTAATTTTTAGTAACAGTATCCAATTTAAATTCAATGTAAGTAACATCTTGAAAGTTAAAGAAAATGAATAACTTTTTAATATAAGAGTAAATAGCATCTGTGAACTGGATATGATTTTTTAGTACTGAATTACTTTAAAAGTAAATAGTGCAATTTATGAATTTTACCAAATTAAAAAAATTATGCCTTCCTATTATTATTTATGTGCATATGTATAAATATACATATGTGAATATAATTTATTTCTAAGAGGTTTCTACACTTTATTATTCTCAGAAGCAAGTTATTTGTAGTTGGGCATCAAAATATACCTGCCACAGGATTTAGCTTTCAGAAGTCTGAACTGCTGTTGCCCTCTTGTGGACAAAACTTTCAGCATCATTTTTGTTTATGAGAAAAGAATGAATGCCCAGTCGTTTTTGTTGTTTTCAGACATTTTTTTAAAAGAAAAAAGGATTCTAGTGTTACTTTAGTTCTTGCATCCTCCCTTCCTGCAATTTGATTAAAATCTGTTTATCCAATCTCTTTAAATCTCTTTATCCAAATTCACCAAGCTCATAATATATTTCATAAAATGTAAAGAAAGTTTGGCAATTTTCCTGGTTAACTCCAGTAGGTTCTCTCATCTATTTAAACAAACCAGATAAAAAATCTCACTTATTTCCCACACCTCAGTTTTCTGATTAGCTTGTGACTAAGTGGCCACTTTTTTTTTTTTTTTACAAACTTCTGGCTTATTTCCTTTGGTATTTTTGTTTATTGCAGTCAAAAAAGCATCTATTAAGTGTTCCAGGCTCTGTGCTAAGCCCTGGGGATACAAAGAAAGTAGTTCATAAATCCATATCCTTAAGAAGTGTATTTATGTAGTATCAGGGGAAACATTCAAATAACTAGATATTAAAATCTATATATGTAGTTATTTGAATATATGTATGGGGGCGATATAAGAACCAGGAGACCAGAATCTGGGAGGATCAAATCAAAGAGCATGGCATTTCAGCTGAATTTGTGAAATCAAGAAGCAGATGTGAAGGAGCAGAGATTTTAAATAAGGAGTACAGATAGGGCAAAGGCATGAAATTGTGAAATTGAGTGCCACATGTAAAGTATAAAGCAAAGTATAAGAAGACATGTAAAATAAAAAAGGACCTTGTTATTAAAAGCCTTAAATGCTAGAGATAAGTTTTAATTTGCATCTCCGGGCATTTGGGAGTCAATGGAGCTCATTAATCAAGAGAGTAAGATAGTTTAGGAAAAAATCGCTTTGGTAACTGAGTAAAGAACAGATCAGAGTAGGGAGAGACTTGAAACAGGGAGAATAGTAAAAAGGCTTTTGCAAAAATCCAGGTGAAAGGTAATGAGAGTTTGTGCTAAACTGGTGGTTGGGTGACCAGGAGAGAAGAATAGATATGAGAGATATTGTAAAGGTAGAGATTTAGCCATGAATCTCATGTGAGATAAATAAGAATGAAGAGTTAAGTAAGATGTCACAGGCTCCTGTGTAACACATCCATTATAATCAAAGACAAGATAAAGCTATTGTTCAAAACTCCATTCCATAGTCCAACAATGCTAGCTATCTGAGGATGGTACCAGATGCTAAAAACCCAGTATATTTTATCAGAGATGATGATTGTGGGGGGCACAAGGAAGAAGGATGTATTTTATGAAACATTTGATACTTTCTTTTGTTCTTTGAAACTAAATTCCTCAAAAAGACTGCCTGCTATAACTTCTTCCACTTTCTCTCTTCTCACTTTCTTAATCCATTACAATCTGTCTTCTGATTTATGACTCTCTTCAAAAGTTATTAATGATCTTTTAGTTGCCAAATCCAATTACCTTTTCCCAAACTTTATTCTTCTTTGACCTTTCTACAATCTTTGACAGTGTTGATCACTCTCTCCTCCTTGATACTCTCTTCTCTCTAGATTTTCAGAACATCAGGTTCCCGTAGTTCTCCTACTATGTGCCCACTCCTTCTTTCTCTCCTTTTCTGGATTCTCTTCCAGTTCATACCCTCTAGCCATACATAGATGTCCCTCAGGGCTGTTCCTCTTCTCTTCTCTCTTAATACTTCTTCATTTGATGATCTCATCAGCTCCCCATGAATTTAATTACTGGTGAATCTCAAATCTGTCTATCCTGCCCCAACCTCTAGCTAACCTTCTCATATCTCCAACTGCCTTTAAGACATTTCAAACTAGATGTCCAATAGATATCTTAAAACCCAATATGTCTAAAACAGAATTCATTATCTTTCCCTCAATCCTTTTAGTCTCCTTATTACTACAAAGAGTAATAATATGCTCCTCATCCCTCAGATTCACAACCTAGGAGTTGGATTCTTTTCTGTCTCTCATCCTCCATATCCAGTCTATTGAAAAAGATTGTCATTTTCATCTTTGTAACATCTCTCCAAAACATCTCTTTCTCTCCTCTGACATTGCCATCACTCTGGTACAGGCCCTCACCAACTCACACCTGGGATTACTGCAATAGCCACCTAGTAGGTTCGTCTGCCTCAAGTCTCTCCCTCCTCATTATAATCCATCCTAAATTCTGCCACCAAAATGATCTTCCTAAAGCACAGATCTGATAATGTCATCTTAGATTCAATAAACTCCTAGGGTTTCCTATTGCTTCCAGGACCAAATATAAAATATTCTTTTTTTGACATTCAAAGCCCTTCCCAAAGTAGCTCCCTCATATCTTTCCAATATTTCTATACCTTATTCCCTAATATATCCTCTTTGATCCAGTGACCCTGGCCTCCTGACCTACAAACAAGACACTGCATCCTTTGACTCTGAGCATTTTCTCTGACTGTCCCTCATACCTGGAATATTCTCCCTCCTTTAACCACTGACCTCCTGACTTCTTTTAAGTTCCAGCTAAAATCTCATCTTTTACCATATGATCCCTCATATTTCCAATGTCTTCCCTCTATTAATTATCTCCTACCTGTGTATAGCTTGCTTTGTATATATTTGTTTGCATCTTGTCACCTCATTAGATAATAAGTTACTTGAGGGCAGGGAATAATCTCTTGTCTCTTTTTGCATCCCTGGCACATAGTACATGTCTGGCACATGGTAGGTACTTAATAAAGGTTTGTTGATTGATTTATTGATGGTGGTTGATAAGGTGGTAGACTTAATGAACTACAGAAATGCCATAAATCCAGACAATCAATCAAGTAATTAAACCAAACTTTCATTTGTGTTTGCTGCTGTTCAAGGTATAAATACACTGAAAATTTAACAGTGGGCTCTCATAAGAAGAGCAAATGCCTGTAAATAGATGAAGATCTTATTCATCCCTTAATTCAAGATTATCTCATATATCAGTCAAATAGCTTAAGATCAGGCCACTTTGAGGACTTGCTAGGACCCCTATCCTTGAGAGCATTCCAGTATTACCAGATTTATGTTCACTGAGGTCCCTTCCTTTGTTGTGGGCAAGAAGCCTATAAGTCTGGTAAAACAAAAATTTTTCAGGTAACAGGTCCTCACAGGCAGGACAGAGGCCCATGGGTTTCTTGAGGAGACAAAGTTTCAAGTCTAGACCTAGAAGTCTCAGTCACTGGCAGGGCTAAAATCTATTCACGAGTGGTATAATATCTGATTAAGCTAAGAAAATACAATCTTGAATGCATATTTTCCATTTAACAATCAAGTCCTCTTATACCCTATTCATTCTGTGAGAGCATCACTCAACTCATAACAGGCAATTCTGGATAAAAGATTGTAACCCTGTACCACCCATTCACTAGCAATGAGGGCCAATAGTAGGTGAGTGAGCATTTTTCATTTTCAAAAATTTTTAGTGTATTTTATTTTAGGAAGCCATTGCTTATTACATAAAAGTTTTTTTTAAATAATAGAAAAAATCAGCTATATATCAAATAAATGTGACATTATAATCCATGTTCAAGGACCCTTCAATTATCAACTTTTTATCAAAATGAGGCTGGGGGAAGTTTCTTTTCTTGTTAGGGCACAGTTTATTCTTTGTAATTTTCCAAAATTAATTTTTCTTACTTTGATATTATTGTTCTTTTCATTTATATTGTTGTAGCCATTCACTATATTGTTTTCTTCAATATGCTTACTTTAGTTTGCAAAGGCTTACATAAATCTTTACATGTTTTTCTATATTTATCAAATTTAGGCAGTTAGGTGACTAGTAGTCAGGAAACCTTGAATTAAATTTTATCTCAAACACTGATTAGCTGTGTAATTTTGGTAAATGATTTAAAGTCTCTGTCTCAGTTTCTTCACCTGTAAAATGAAAATAACAAAAACACTTTCCTAGAAACATTTTTATGAGGATCAAATGAAATAACAATGCAGTACACTATAAATTTAAAGTGCTATGTAAACACTATTATTATATTCACAATTTCTTACTGTACAGGGTTATTCCATTGCCTTCATGTTCAACATCTTCTTTAGCCATTTTCCAGTAGAGTTCTTTGCTAACATTACTAGTTTTCAAAGTAATATAGTGAGTCTTGTTGGAGAGTTTGAAGCTCCAGAAACTTAGTGGCCATTTCTATCTCTTCCAGATACCTGCCAAATGATCCACTTACTCAGTTCTTTTATCTTCAGAAGCATTCAAAAACATAAGTTCAATGGGGCCTAAGAAGGGAAACGACAAGAAAGTCTACTTTAGGTAACTTATATTGGTTCCCTCTTAAAAGAGGCAGACTCAGGGGAGACAATTTATGGGAGCTATCAAGATCCCAATTGGGCAATATAGCCTTTTCAAAGGCTAGAGTCTAAAAAGCTTCAAGCTTCATTTTTTTTAAAATTTGTTTTATTTGAAAAAACAGCAAGGAAAAAACAGAAAAGGAATATAAAACAAAACAAAAAGAAAATTGTCATGTGTCCAGCAGAACATCAGGAAGGATTCAAAATATATAACAACAAATTACCACATTAAGAAAGTATATATATATATATATATATGCATATATATATATTAGTAGAAGAAATGTCCATTTTTTCTTTACTTCATTGTAAATTGTTTTTTGGCTCTCTGCTGTGCATCTTATTTGCTTTATTCTTTTTTCCTCCTTTCATCCCTCCCCACCCCCAGCAAGCTACAGTTAAGAAAAAAATATATTTATGTATACATATGTACATATATATATACATAGTCACACACACCACATACATACATGTCTTTCCTATTTCTACTGACTTTTAATTAAATATTACTTAGCCTCTCCCATCTAAGGATCCCCCCCTTGTCTTCTTCCCTCACCCTTTACTTCCCTATCCACCCATCCTCCCCCCCTTATGTCTTTATGGATTTTAGAGGGTACTAAACCCTTCATGATATATATGTTGCCTATGGAATCCATTCCTGATGTGAGATTTTCAGAACTATGAGCCCTCTACCCCACTCCACCCCCAATGCGTCTGTGTCTATTCTTCCTCTGCACTTCATTTATATAATGAACTTAATTAGCTCTGCCACTTTCTTTTGAGCTACTTATTGTTGATGTGAATCTTAAACATGTAATATACATTTCCTATGTAAAAAACATAAACAATTTGTTCATGTTTAAAGTTTGTCCATGTTGAGTTTCTTAAAATTGATCTTTGACATTGGCTCTTATATGTCAAATTTTCTGTTAAGTTCTGGTTTGGTTGATAGAAAGTCCTGAAAATCTGCAAGTTCTTAGAATGCCCATTTTTTTCTCATTCAAACTTATAAATAATGTTGCTGGATATTTACCATAAGCCTAGTTCTTTTGAGTGTCAGTAGATATGATTCTAGGACCTGTGATCCTTTATTGTGATTGCTTGATAAATCTTATACAATTCTAATTGTAGCTCCAGCATATTTGAATTTCTTTTTTTCTTGTTTCTTGTAAAATTTTCTATTTGATCTGGGGTTTTTGAAATTTGGCAATAATATTCCTGTATGACATAATATTTTCATGTTCTCTATTGATGTTTGCTTGCATTATATTTCCTTTATAGGATTATTCTCTCTTATAGATACCATTTCTCCTGAACAAAAAAATGATGTGTGGCAATAACTATACATATATTCGATTTAAGTATTCTAACATAATTATCATGTAGTGGATATCCTGCTATCTAGGGGAGGGATGGGGAGTAGGAGGGGAAATTTGTAACAGAAAGCTTTGTAAGGATTAATGTTTAGGAATTAATTACCCATACATATGTTTTGCAAATAAAAAGTATTAATAAATAAAATTAATTAATTAATTAATAATATTCCTGTATGTTTTCCACAAAAGATCTCTTTGAGGTGGTGATTGATAGATTTTTTTTTTCTATTTCTACTTTCCCCTCATGTTCTATCACTCCAGGACAATTTCCATGAATTATTTCCTGCATTATTGAGTCAAGGTTCTCTTTTTATTCACAACTTTCTGGCAATCCAATTATTCTTAAATTTTCTCTTGTTGATCTGTTCTCCAGATCTGTTGTTTTTCTTATAAGATTATTCACATTCTGTTCTATTTTCTCATCCTTTATACTCTTTTTTGCTATTTCTTAATCTTTTATACGTTCACTGGCTTCCCCTTGCCTGATTCTAATTTTTAAAGAATTATTTTCATTTTTGAGACTCTGTACTTACTTTTCTAGTTGGTTAACTTTTTTCATAAACTTTTTGATTTTCTTTGAAGGTTTTTTTTTTTAGTTTTTCCTCAATATCTCTCATTTGATTTTTTAATTTTTTGAGTTCTATAAATTCTCTCCGGACAGGGAGCCATTTCACATTACTCTTTGGGGTAGAAGTTTTTTGTTTTGTTTTTTTTTAATTAAAGTGTCCTTCTCTGCAGGTGAACCCCAGTCTTCCTTGTTCCCATAATATATTTCAATGGTGGGATTCTTTCTTCTTTGCCGATTCATTTTTTAAGAGGTATTAGTGTAAGTACCTCTAATCATGGGCTAAGGGGATGGTGCCTTAAGTTTCTCTTTAGCTCTCCCCTTTGACCAGGAACCCCAAACCTAGAGCTCCACTCTCCTTTAAGTTAGCAGCATCCCTGTCTCACTGTTCCTGCACCCACTAGCTGATGATTCCTTCTCACCCAGGACCGTATCTCAGTAGCACAGCTGGGTCTGGTGTTCCTAATCAGCTGAGGTTCATTCATTCCTCCTGGACTCAGACCCCCAATTCTCCAGAAGGTGAAAGTCTCTTGGTTTCTCCTGGGGCTCCAGCCACATCTTACTATCCCAAGGGGTCTCCACTTCATGTTTCTGCAGAGCTAGTCTGGCGGTGTTTGCACTTTAGACAGGTTCATTCCCAGCCCCGGGTCTTCAGATCTACTTGGATTGTTCAGAAGAACCCCTGATCTTCTCCAAGTCTTCTTGATTTTTCACCAGTCTATATTCACCCTGAGATGCAAATTTGTTCTATTTGGGGGGGGAAATTGGGAGAGTTTAAAATTTACCAATATACTCCACCATCTCCCTAGAATCCTCTCCCAGGCTTCATTTTTGATTTTGGGAAACACATATAGTTAACTTATTCTAGACTTTCTGAAGTTAGAATCATCTGAATTCTCCCTATTTCCTGAATACCCAAAATATGACTGATTGAAATAGATTTTTTTCCCTTAGGCAACTGGGGTTAAGTGACTTGCCCAGGGTCACACAGCTAGGCAATGTTAAGTCTCTGAGACCAGATTTGAACTCAGGTCCTCCTGACTTCAGGGCTGGTGCTCTGTCCGCTGCACCACCTAGCTGCCCCTGAAATAGATTTTCTTAATGTTGATTTTCCTGTACCTTGTCCCTCAAATGGACTCCATCTTACATAGGGCTGATATTTCTATGGATTCACCCAATCTGGTCATCATTATATCATAAATGTAGGATTTCTTTCAAGACTCTGCCCACCAAAGTATGTCAGTATGAGAAAGATATAGCTCAGGGATGCAAGGACAATAAATGTACATTGGAGTATTTAGGTGTAAATGAACTTTCCTCTCAATCAGTCTCAATCAGAAGAATAGAGAAGTCACAGAATGGACAACAATCACTCTAGGCCAGGCTACCTGATCTACCACAGTGATGAGATCAGAAACATCAGCCATGATGTGGTAAATAAATAACTCAGTTACAAGTATGTACCAAGAACTATACTAAACACTAGGTATACAAAGAAAATAAAAAACCTGGCTCCTTACTTCAAAGAACTCACATATAATGGAAGAGACAAGATACGAATAGCAAGGCACAACAGCACCAGAGATAAATGAAGATAAGTAATTTCCAATTTCCATTCCACTAGCAAAAACTAACTAAAAACAATTGCTGGCCCCAAAAGATTTTATGTATAGCTTTAGTTTATTGATATTTAAAATATTAGAAATTATAAGTGGTATATTCTAAAAATATCTATTTATTAATCCATTTGAAAAATAATTAATCCATAACATTAGCAAGTGACATGTTTTCTCTCTCTCTCTCTCTCTCTCTCTCTTTTTCTCTCTCCCTCCTTCCTTTCCTTTCTCTCCCCCTTTTTCTGCCTCTGTCTCTGTTTCTCTGTCTCTCTCTATCTGTCTCTGTCTCTCTGTCTCTCTCTGTGTCTCTTTTTCTCTCTTTCTATCTCTCTTTCTATCTCTCTCTGTGTCTATGTCTGTGTGTGTGTGTGTGTCTTTCATCCCTCTCTGTGTGTCTGTGTATTTCTCTCTGTATCTCTCCATTTCTCTCTCTCTCTCTGACTGTCTCTCTCTCTTTAACTTGAGGATTTTTTATTTTCATCAGGGTGTGATATCACGGTTTTCTTTCACAATTTGACTTTTATGGAAATGTTTTGCATAACTTCACATGTGGCTTCTTAATTGTGGATGTTTTGAATGTAACTGGGGGAAAAGAAAGGAATAAAGGAAGGAAGGAAGGAAGGAAGGAAGGGAGAAATAGAGAGAGAATATGTCACTTTTGTTAATATGTGATGGATTAATTATTTTCAAATGAATTAATAAATACATATTTTTAGAATATACCACTTGTAATTTCTAATATTTTAAATATCAATAAACTAAAGCCATACATAAAATCTATTTGGGGTCAACAACTGTTTTTAAGAGGGAATGGGATTCTGATTCTTAAAAGTTTGATTGTTACTCTAGTACAATTTTCTCATTTTACAGATAAAGAATTGATATTCCATTTTAGTTATTAAGAAAATTTTTATTGTTGTCTTTCTGACCTCTGATTTCATTGATATAGGGAATAATGTTGTGAAAACTACCTCTCCATGCACAGATAAGCAAGTATTCTGAAATTAATAGTCTTAGAGAGTTCTCTTATGATACTCTTAGGCTAGATAAAGATGTGAGATTGAGTGATTTCTCCAGGGTCACACAAGCAATACATGTCAGACACAGATCATGAACCCAAGTGTTCCTGACTCTGAGACTGGCTTTCTATCCAATATGTCAGTATACTACCTTTGCTAGGTTTACTCTCCCTAAGTCATATATCTATTTGGAACTTGTCTTAGCACATAATAGAAAGTATTGGTCTCAACCTATTTTCTTCCAGCATGGCAGTTTTCCCAGAAGTTTTTGTCATCAACTAGTGAGTTCTTTCCTCAGTAGGAGGTAACTTTTAAGTTTATCAAATACATAGTACTGTTTGTCTGCTTCTGTATATATTATGTATCTAATCTGTTTCTGTCATCTAATTCTCTTTTTTAAAAAGCATCATATCATTTTGATTATTACCGTTTTCAGTAATCAAATCAGTTTGAGATTTGGTGCAACTAGATTGTTTTTCTTTCTTTTTTTTTCATTATTACCCTTGAAATTCTTGACACTGTGGTTCTGTTTGAATATCATTATTCTGGCTCTATAAAATATTCTTTTGGGAGTTTGATTAGTATAGAACTGAACTATCTTTTTTCATAATTATTAATTGTTTGAAGGATTTGTTCTTTGACTCATGCATTATTTAATATTTCATTATTGAGACCCCATTTAGGGCTTTGTCTTTTGTTTGTGCTTCCTGAATTGATTACTATTTTTATTGCATTGTGGTCTATAAAACATATTCTGTCCTTTTACTTTTATTTGCAATTTATTCCACTACACATAATCTATTATTCTAAAAGTGCCCTGTGCTGCTGAGAAATATTTATCTTCATCTAGATAGATACATTGACAGACAGATTCTTTCATGGATGGATTCTGAAGGTGTCAACATTTTTGAAACTTTAATTTCTAACTAATGTCTTTCTAAAATTTGTTCAGTTTCACATTTTGTCTTTTGTACATTTTTTCTATTAGGTTTCCTCAACACTGAGATAATAATGAAGTCTCCTACTATTGTTATTATTATTATTACCAAAGACTTTTAAATTAAATTAATAATTCCTTTGTGAATGTAGAAATTGTGCTATCTAAATGTATAAATTTAATATTAATATTGATTTGCTATAAATATTTTCTTTAAGCATAATGTAATTTTCTTATTTCTGTTTATATTTTTATTTTTATTTTCTCTGATAGAATGATTATAACTCTTGAGATATTTTTTATTTCATCTGATGCAAAGTAAATTTTTTCCACCCTTTCATGTTTATTATCTGTATAGGTTTTGTTTTGTTTTTTATTAAGATTATGAAATTTGTTTTCCTATCCAGTCTCTTTTAATTTTGCTGAATTATTATAATTAATTCATATTTAAAGTTATGAAAGTTAGATTTGTCTTTTTTCATTTGCCTCTAGTACTAGTTTTTTCCTAAATTAAGAGGCTTTTTTGTTCTCCCTCTTTTCATTTTAAGTGGATATTTTGTCTCTATCATTAGCTTTGCTTAATCATCTTTAAAGCAATCTTATTCCCTTAGGTTTTCTTCCACTGCCTACATCCTTAATCTCTTCCCTCTCTTACTTGTCCACTCTTAAATTGATTGGAATTTCACTAAATTTAATTTCACTAAAAAATTTAATACTGGGATAGTATATAAATTAAAATTTTTACGAAAAAATGAAAGTGCAGGAAGTAGTTTAAGTAGAATGTCAGCTTTGGGTGTTGATGGTGGGACATAAAGTCTTCTTCCTGATTGTCCTAGGAAGGGGTTAGCCTTCATTGCTGGTTTACAAGACCAGTATTTTAGTTAAATTACTTGGACCCTTCGCTTAGGTTTTAATATGTAATTCTCAAAAAGGCCTGCTAGGGGTATTAGAATAAGGATGAGTGTGAAGTAAAGGATGGAGGCTAGTTGGCCAATGATGATGAATGGTTGTTCTACAGGTTGTCCCCCGATTCAGGTTAATGTTAGTAGGTTTGCTGTTAGGATTCAGAATAGTGTTTGTGATATTGGTCAGAATATTATGCTTCGTTGGCTGGATGTGTGAAGGAGTGGGATGATAAGGAGTACTAGAATTGAAGCTAGAAGTGCTAATACACCGCCTAGTTTGTTTGGGATGGAGCGTAGGATGGCGTATGAGAAAAGGAAATACCATTCGGGTTTGATATGGGGTGGGGTGTTTAGTTGGTTGGCTGGTGAGAAGTTGTCTGGGTCTCCTAGAAGGTCTGATGTGAACAGTTCTAGGGTTGAGTGGTAGCAGCATTAGAATGAGTCCTAGTGCATCTTTGATGGTGTAATATGGGTGGAAGGGGATTTTTTTCTTCTTTTGGAAAGTTATGTAACTTTAGCTTCTTTTTTTCTCTTTTTTTTCCCCACATCTAATTAGTGGTTATTTCTACCCAACCCATCTCCAAACCTTTTCCTCTGACTGTTTCTTGTCATTTTTTTCTTTCTTTGTGCCTTTTGCTTTGCTCTCTTTGTGAATTTTCTTCCCTTTCTGTGTATTCTGAACTTTTATTCTTTGCTTCATAGTCAATATGTTTAATAATTCCCTCCATATACTCTATATTCTATATTCAAATGAAATTTTTGAGTCACCAAATCTGTCCTCTTCTATATAAATTCTATGTGGCTCACTCTCAGAAATATCCATTCATGAGGAAAGATATGAGAATAAAGTTATTGCCCCATGATAGAAATTTCTCCTTATGTTCAATCTTGACATGGACTTCCCTCCCCTATCCTCATGATCATTTTCTTTCATCTTGCAATCTCCTCTCTGGGATCACATCTTCTTATTCTTGGGGGGAGGAGATAAAAGATGTTCTCTGGACCTCCTATTTCCCTTCTCTTGAGGCAGGATATTGTCCATTCAAGCATAACATTGTCTCAGAGGAAGTGATCTTCTTGTGTACCAAGTCCCTACAGATTAAAATCACTTTTAGGTCCGTATCTTCCATTAGAGAATATCCCTTGCCCTATGGGAGTGTCCTTCAGGGGGAACCCCACTCTCCATCCCTCCCAGTCTCAGTAGACTGAGATTGCCCCTTATTTTTCCAGCTGTTTGAATCCTTCCTTTTGCCACCTCTCCCATTCTCCTATAATCCGTCCTCTTATTATGGGATTATAGAAGTTAATCTTCCCTTAATTGTTCATACATGGTTTCATTAAAGGGACATCACTATTTCCCCACATTTTCCTTTCTTTTCCCCTTTTGTGAATTTTCATTCTGCTATTTAATCCCACACACTACCCGATTCACCCAAAAAATGGGGGCAAGCATGAGGTGAGGATGCTAAATTTACATGCATCTTTATTCCTTTATATACCATTAAAAAGAGATCTCCTAATTGTTCCTCAGTTGTTGTTTAACATTGGGTTAAATTTTTAAGTTATCTTTTTCTTTCTGATTTTTTTTCTTTTAACAGTCTCTATAGAGTAGCTTCTTTATTGATTCTTTCCTTAGTAATTGGATTCAATCAACTTAAAAGGACAGACAGACAGACATGTTTCAGATGCCTCTCTTCTATTGAATAGGAATCTTATTTTTGTATGATTAGGCTAAGGTTTGCAGGGTATGATATTGTGGGTTTCATCTTGAATGCCTTTGCTTTTTGGAATACATCAGAACATTCCTTTTTGTATTATCTTGTAGGTGCTGGGTAATTTTGTGATATTCTTATTTCTTTACCTTTATACTTGAAATTCTTCCTCCTAGACATTTATGGAATTCTTTACTTCTTATTAGAGTTACTAAGTTGTTAAATTCCATTTTGGAATTTGTTTGGTTCTTTTTTGTTCTTTTTTTTGTTGCTTTCCTAGAGACAATATATTAATTTTGTTGTATTCAGAAGCTCTGAGTTTTCTTGCATTATTTCCTGCATTGTGATGTACAGATTTTTAGAAATGTCATGTCCTTCTAAGAGAATTATCCTGTAGTTGCCTTTACACATCCTGACTCCAAGATCATTTTGTTTACTTACGTAGAGATCATAATTTTTCAATTTTATTGTATTTCTCTTTCTTTTTTTCCTAGATTGTTTTTCACTTTAATATGTCTGCATTGTGAATCTGTTGTTCTCTTTTGGGAATGATTCACCACTATGTATTCAAGTTTTTCTATTATTCTAGTTATTTCTATCATTAAGCCACAAATTCTGCTATGTGTGTTATCCATAGCTTATCTCTCAAAATTCTAATTTTTCTTTTGAATTAATTTGAAACTTCCTGCAGTAGTTCTGTGCTTTCTTAGGAATCTACAATGTCTAATGTTTCTTCAGGTGTTAGTTCAATTTCATTTGCTTCACAATATTTATTTGGGGAAGTTTGTCACCTTTTAGATAACTTTAGAAGGATCTCTGTTGAATTATTCATTTCAGCTTGTAGTGATCCAGTAAGCTGGATGCTATGATTATCCCTATTTTGTAGATAAGAAAGCCCAACCAGAAAGAGGTTAAATGACTTGCCAGCATCATATAACTAGTACTCATTTGAAGTAGAGTTTGGACTTAGTTCTTCCTAAATCTAAGTCCAGGGTTCTGTGTCATCCAAATGCCTAAATTATAATTACATTTAATTTAAGTCTAGCCTGCAACTCTATCTTCTCCTCCTCCCACTGTAAGGAATTTTGCTGTTCACTGATTTCAACCTCTGTCCCAAGTAGCTTCTAGGTGGACAGGACTCATTCCAGTTTTATTCAAACTCCCTTTCCTTTAGGCCTAGGGCAACCACACTTGTCCCTACTTCCTAATGCTAACATCAGTATCTTATTGGGCTTCTTTCTTTCTTATCTTTTTAATTTACTATATTTGCTATACTTCTAATAAGCAATTCATCTTTGGGGTTATTTTTGGTTTTGTTTTTCTGAGAGAAACTGGGTATGAAAGAAACATTTAGCTTATACTCTTTGGGCACATGATCCAGAAGTCCCAAGTTGTTCCTTTCTAAAAATAAAAAAATATATACTTTGGAAACCTATGATTTTTTTGTTATTGCAAACTCAAAAAGAATCAATAAGAACACAGAATTTGAGAGTTGGAACTGGTCTCAGCAACTCTTTAGGCCAAATCACAGACTAAAGGCATCCCTATATAAGATAATAAACAAGTAGTCATCCAATCTCTGATTAATGATATTTAAGTTGGAGTACCCAATTATCTCTTGAGATACTCAACAAGTATTTAATAAGTGCTTACTACTTATCAAAGTGTTGAGATATAAAGACAAAACAATTAAACAGTCCCTTTTATCTTTTTTTTTTACATTCTCTGAGGGAAGTGAGGTGATACATATACATATAATAACATACAAAATATATTCAAAACAAATACAAGGTAATTTTTTTTAAAAAGGCACTAACAGTTGAGGGGATAACAAAAAGAGACAGATTGAGCATCTAAACCAGGAAATGCTTTTGTCCAACCAAGTACTAATTCCATCTCTTAATCAAAATATGATTAACAAAAAGGAAAGTGGAGCATAAAAATGCCATAAAGATTTAAATTTTTTCCACTTACTCCATAGCTCATGCTGTAAATGTGACCATAATGACATTCACTATAGTAAGAAAATTAGGATGTTTCAACAGTATGTATAGAGTAATTCCTGCCAATTATGATGACTACTCTAAATCTATATGCTCACTCTATAAAGGTCTTGTAATATCAAAGTACTCTAATTCCATTCCTATTTCTTTTTTAAAAGTATTTAATACCTGAAGAAGAGCAAAATGTAATTTAAAATAGTTAAAAGTTTAATCACAGTGGGTCTTGTATTTATCGAATACAGGTATTAGTTCAGTAGCAATGGCAAAGAGAAGCATTTTATTGAGCCAAGAAAATGGATAAAATCTTTAATGGAGATAAAGAAAGAGAAATTTTCTTGTGAATTATAAAGGTATAAATCAATGATAAACCAAATTATAATAAAGTAATCATGAAAGTTGAAGAGGAGATGTGTTTTCTTTTATCCTGAAAGCATTAGATAGATGTAAAGACTTTAGAATGCAATTAAAATTCTTCTTAAGAATGCTTAAATGAGTCACATATTTCTTTATTGTTATTTGATTTTTTTATTTTACTTTATTTTTATTTTACCTTTCTTATCTGTCCCTCATCAAAATTGAACTACAAAAAATATTTCAAAATTTAATAAAACTTTCAAAGCAAATATATGCACAATACAGGAAAATAAATACCTACACTAATCATATATATTTTAAATGTCTCATTCTGCTTTTAAAATTCATCATCTCTCTTGATGGCATGTTTTTTCTTCAGTCTTTTGGACTCATGGCTTATGATTGCATTGATCAAGTTGTTTTCTCTAAACATTACATCATCATATAAATTGTCTGAATTCTAATCACTTAAGTTCATCTCTGATTCTTCTGAAATGTCTTTTGTCATTTCTTGTGACATAATAATATTATAGTTATATACCATAATTTGTTTTGCTATTCTCCAATAGCTGTTAATTTCTTTTTAGAAATTTTTTATTTTATAGTCAATTACTTGTAAAAACAATTTGCAACATCTGCTTTTAATAATTTTTTAGTTCTAAATTCCCTCCCTTCCTGACCTCATTCCTTCTTGAGAAAGAAGGCACTTTGATATAAATTAATGTTACATGTAATGTTACATAAAACAATGTCACATGTTGTACAAAATATATTTCTATATAAACCAGGTTGCATAAGATAATATAGACCCAAAATAATACAAATAAAGTTGGTTTTTTTTAAAAAAAACAAACTTTAATCTGCATTCAGGCTTCATCAGTTCTTTCTTTGGAGTTGAATAGCATTTTAATCATAAGTCCATCAGAATTGTATTATATCATTGCATTGCTGGTAGTAGCTAAGTCATTCACATTTATGCTGTTACTGTGCATAATAATCTCTTGGCTTTGCTCACTTCACTTTATATCAATTCATATAAATCTTACCAAGTTTTTCTGAAATCATCTTTTTCTGCTCATCATTTCTTGTAGCACAATAGTATTTAATCGTAAACATACCCAGATAATTTCATGTTGAGAACCAGAGCTGCTAAAAAAAAATTGTACATATGGAAACTTTTCTTCTTTTTAATTGGGGTGGGGGGACAAGTACAGGCCTAATAGTGGGTCTAAAGGTATGAAGAATTAGGTAACTTTCTGTGCATAGTTACAAATTTCTCTCCAGAATACCTAGATTAATTCATATCTCCACCAGCAGTGCACTAGGGTGCCTTTTTCCCTATACATCCTCCAACATTTGTCATTTTCATATTTTGTCATCTTGTCCAGGTAAGTATAAGATGGGACCTTCAAGTTTTAATTAATATTTTTCTAATTTTTCATATTATTGCTATTTCAATTATTTTATCTTCCAATTACATGTAAAACTTTTAAACTTTTTTTTAAATTATGAGTGCCACTAGAATAACTTAGTTCCTCTTGGTATTACAATGATCCAAGGGAAATCCAAAGGACTCATTAAGGAAAATGCTATCCACATCAAGAGAAAGAACTGATGGAGTTTGAAGCAGACCAAAAACTATTTTCACTTTCTTTTCCCATCCTTTTCCCCTCCTCCTTTCAAAACATGGCTAATATGAAAATTTTGTTTTATATGATTACACATAAATAATGCTATTTAAATTCTCACCTTTTTTAGGGAGGAGAAAAGAAAGAAAGAGGGAGAAAATTTAGAACCCATTTTTTAAAAAATGAAAGGTAGATCAATGGAATAGTAGACAGACATTTTACAGTGAAAAAATAAATGCAATAAATTTATATTTGATGGATGTAAAGACTTAAGATTTTGGCATAAGAATTCATTCTTTGGTCAAAAAAATTGTTGGAAAAACTGGAAGGCAGTATGGCAGAAATTGAGCATAGACCCATATTTTACATCATTTATTACGATAGATCAAAGTAGAGGCAGAGCTAAGATGGCAGAGTAAGGTCAGGAACCTGCTCAACCTCTCCCCCAAACTGCTCCAAATTCCTTTACATAATGACTCTAAACAAATTTTAAAGCATCTTAACACCCAAAAAGATGGAGTAGAACATTTTTCAGCTGAAGGCAACCTAGAAATTCAGTTCCAAAGCTCTGTGAAACCAGAGTGGGAGTCCAGGGTGTGGTTCTGGTGCAGGATGGGCCAAGGTAGCCCCGACCCAGACCCAGCCCCAGACCAGATTTGGCCTTAGGCAGACCTCTGAATCAGCAGCAGTACTAGTGGCTTCCAAATCTCTCAGCCCAGAGACACCAAAGTGGACAGGGAAGATCAGCAGAAAAGGTTTGTGGAACCAGGGTGGGAGCCCTGTGCACAATTCCAGAGCAGACTTCCACCCCAGGTCTGGCTCCAGCCCCAGTCCAAACCCCAGCATCACTGAGGTGGAACCTCTGAATCAGCAATAGTGCTGAAGGCTTCTGGACATCAGACCTGGGACACCAGGGAAGACTTGGAAGGTCACTGGAGAGGTCTGCGGCAACAGGGTAGGAGTCCGGTGTGCAGGCCATCCAGGTCCCAAGCCACAGCATCAGCAAAGCAGAATTCTGTTGATTTAGCGTACTAGATCCTCTAAGTTACAATGGAGTGGGGACACTCCTAACAGTTCCAGGGTAGAAAAGAATGCTTGTGGGTCAGGTTTCTAGAAGGATTGCTAAAAACAGCTACAGAAAACCCCTAAAATTTGGAACAATGCACCTTCCATCCTAGAAATAGAGTCCTATTTAACAAAAATTTTAAAGCTGAATAATAGGCTAAGGAAATGAGCAGACAACAAAAAAATTTCTCCCCATTAAAAGTTATTATTATAAGATCAAAACACACACTCAGAAGATGATAAAAGTCAAAGCTCCCACATCCCAAAGCCTCCAAGAAAAATAAGAATTGGGCTCAGGCCACAGAAGATCTCAAAAGGAATTTTAATAAATGAATAAGAGAGAGAAAGGAAAAATTAGGGAAAGAATTGAGAGTGGTATAAAAGGAAATACAAAAAGCTAACAAGGAGAAGAATGCCTTAAAAAACAAAACTGGCCAACTGAGAAAGGAGGTACAAAAGCTCATGGAGGAAAATGATTCCTTAAAAAATAGAATTGAGCAAATTCTATTAATGCCTTTATGAAAAATCAAGATACAATAAAAAACCAAAAAATGAAAAAAATAGGGAAAAAACGTGAAGTATCTCATTGGAAAAACAACTGATATGGAAAAATAGATCTAGAAGAGATAATTTAAAAATTGTTGGTCTATCTAGAAGTCATGATCAAAAAAAAAAGAGCCTGGATATCATCTTTTTTTTTTTTTTTTTTTTTTTTTGCTTTTTGCTGAGGCAATTGGGGTTAAGTGACTTGCCCAGGGTCACACAGCTAGGGAATGTTAAGTGTCTGAGACCAGATTTGAACTCAGGTCTTCCTGACTTCAGGGCTGGTGCTGTATCCACTGCACCACCTAGATGCCCCTGGATATCATCTTTCAAGAAACTGTTAAGGAAAATTGTCTTGATATTCTAGAACCAGAGGGTAAAATAGATTTGAAAGAATTCACCAATCACCTCCTGAAAGAGATCCCAAAATGAAAACTCCTACAAATATTATAGCCAAATTCCAAAATTCCAAGGTCAAGGAGAAAATATTGCAAGCATCCAGAAAGAAACAATTGAAGTATAATGAAGCCACAATCAGGATACCACAAGATTTAGTAGCTTTTACCTTAAAGGAGCAGAGGGCTTAGAATATTATATTCTGAAGAGCAATGGAACTAGGATTACAACCAAGAATCACCTATCCAGCAAAACTGAATATAAGTCTTCAGAGAAAAAGATAATCATTTAATGAAATAGAGGATTTTCAAACATTTGTGATGAAAAGACCAGAACTAAATGGAAATTTTGATTTTCAAATGCAGGGCTCTGGAGAAGCATAAGGAGATAATCAGGGATAGGGACTTAATAAGGTTTATCTATTCCTACATGAAAGGATGATAGTAACTCATTAGAACTTTCTCATTATTATGGCAGTTTGAAGGAGTGCGTATAGACAGAGGGTACAGGGAGAATATTTTTTTAACTGATGAAATAAAAGGGTAATAGAAGAATGCACTAGGAGAAAGGGAAAGGGAGAAGTGGAGTGGTGCAAATTATCTATCATAAAAAAGGAGCAAGAAAAAGCTTTTACAATGAAGGGGAAGAGAGGAAGAAAAGGATGAGAGTGTGAACCTTGCTTGCATCAGAATTGGCTCAAATAGGAAATAACATACATACTCAATAGGGGAATAGAAATCTATTTAATCTTGCAGGAAAATAGGAGGGGAATGAGATAACAGAATGGAGGGAGAGTGATAAAAGAGAGGGCATATTGGGGGAGGGAGTGGCCAGTAGCAAAACACTTTTGAGGAGGGACAGGGTAAAAGGAGAGAGAGAATAAATGGAGGGAAATACAGTTAGCAATAGTAATTACAAAACAAATTTCGAAATAAGTTTCTCTGATGAGGCCTCATTTCTTAAACATAGAGGGAACTGAGTTAAATGTACAAAAAAATAAAAGCCATGCTTCAATTGATAAATGATTAAAAAATGTGATCTGTGCCCAAAGGTTATAAATTCATGCATATCCTTTGACTTAACAACATCACAAGTTGGCATGAACAGCAAAAGAGATTTGAAAAAAAAAAAGGAAAAGGACCTATATGTACAAAAAAATATTCATAGCAACTCTCTTCTCAGGGCAAAAAAAAAAATTGGAAATTGAGGGGATGACCATCAATTGGGTCTCAATAAACTATAGTGTGTATTTATAAAGGGATACTATTGTTCTATAGGAAATGGTGAAAAGGATGAGCTCTCAGAAAAAAAAATGCCTGGAAAGTCCTCCATGAACTCAAGCAAAGTGAAATGAACTGCCTACAAAGTAATAGCAATGTTTTGGGATGACCCGCTATGAATACATTTGCAATCATCCGCAACTACTCTGAAAAATTTATGATGAAAAATCCTATCCCTACCCAGAGAAGGAATTGATTGACGCTGAATACAAATTGAAGCATTCTCTTGATCTCTTTCTCTCTCTCCTTTTTAAACTTAATTTTTCTTGAGGGTTTTTATTTTCAATGGGGTGAAAGATCTATTTTTTTTCCTTATAACTTGATTTTTTTTTAATTAAAGCTTTTTATTTGCATAACATATGTATGGGTAGTTCTTCAACATTGACCATTACAAAGCTTTCCATTACAAATTTTCCCCCCTATTACTCTCCCCTCCCCTAGATGGCAGGAAGTACACTACATGTTAATTATATTAAAATATTTGACAAGTCGAATATATGTATACATATTTCCATATTTATCTTGCTGTGCAAGAAAAAATCATATCTACAAGAAAAAAATCTGAGAAAGGAAACACAATGCAAGCAAACATCAACAGAGAGCATGAAAATGTTATGCTGTAGTCCACATCTCATATCCCTCCCTCTGGGTGTATATGGCCTTCTTTACTGAACAATTGGAATTGGTTTGAAACATTTCATTGTTGAAGAGAGCCATGTCCATCAGAACTGATCATCATATAGTATTGTTGTATAACTTGTTTTTTTTTTTTTTGGCTGAGGCAATTGGGGTTAAGTGACTTGCCCAGGGTCACACAGCTGTTACGTGTCTGAGACCAAATTTGAACTCAGGTCCTCCTGACTTCAGGGCTGGTGCTCTATCCACTGCGCCACCTAGCTGCCCCTGTATAACTTGATTTTTATGGAAATGTTTTGCATAATTTCACAAATGGTTTCTTAATAGTACATGGGAATAAGAGGGAGAATGTAGAAATCAAAAATTGTAAAAACAAATGTAAAAAGAAAATTTGGTTTTGAACATAACTGAGGGAAAATATTAAATAAATTAAATTAAGATAAATCAAAATAGATACATGAATAGAAAGAAAGAAAAAAGTTATAAGAACATAGAACATTATCAGACTTATGGATAGGCAAATGATTTATAAATAAACAAGACATTAAAAGCAAAGTTAGGTACAAATTGAATAATTTTGGTAACATTAAATCTAAAAGGTTTTGTACAAATAAGAGAAGAAAAATTTGGAAGGAAAGTTTTATAGATAATATATTAGATAAAGGGCTCACATCAAACATTCATGAGGAACTTTGTCAAATAATATGTCAATTGATAAATAATCAAAGCATATGAACAAGCAGTTTCCCAAAGAAGAAATCAAAACAATTTATAGTCACATGAAAAAAATGTTCTAAATCATTGATTAGAGAAATGAAGATTAAAATAATCTTGAGATATAATTTTACACCTATCATATTAGCTAAAATGATTGAATGTGAAGTGACAAATATTAGAGAAAATGTGGAAAAAATGGGATACTAATTCCTTGTGGAATTGTGAACTGATCCAACCATTTTAGAGAACAATCTGGAATTATACCCCAGAAATTATTAAACTGCATATACGTGTTGATCCGGCAATATCACTACCAGAACTATTTCCTTTTTTTAATTAAAGAGTTTTATTTACGAAACATATGCATGGGTAATTTTTCAACATTGACCCTTACAAAACTTACTGTTGCAAGTTTTCCCCTCCTCCCTACCCCTTCCCCTAGATGGTAGGTAGTCCAATACATATTAAATATGTTAAAATATATCTCAAAGGCCTCTTTCTGGGTATATATACAGCTTTCTTCATCACTGAACAATTGGAACTGGTTTGAATCATCTCATTGTTGAAGAGAGCCATGTCCATTAAAACTGATCATCATATAGTCTTGTTGCCATGTATAATGATCTCCTGGTTCTGCTCATTTCACTTAGCATCAGTTCATGCAAGTGTCTCCAGGTCTCTCTGAAATCATCCGGCTGGTCGTTTACCATAATTTATTCAGCCATTTTCCAATTGATGGGCATCCATTCACTTTGCAGTTTCTTGCCACTACAAAAAAGGGCTGCCATAAATATTCTTGCACATGTGGGTCCCTTTCCCTCTTTTAAGATCTCTTTGAGATATAGACCCAGTAGAAACACTGCTGGGTCAAAGGGTATGCACAGTTTGATAACTTTTTGAGCATAGCTCCAAATTGCTCTCCAGAATGGTTGGATCCATTCACAGTTCTACCAACAATGCATCAGTGTCCCAGTTTTCCCACATCCCCTCCAAGCATTCATCATTATCTTTTCTTGTCATCTTAGCCAATCTGAGAGGTGTGTAGTGGTATCTCAGAGTTGTCTTAATTTGCATTTCTCTGATCAATAGTTATTTGGAGCAACTTTTCATATGACTAGAAATAGTTTCAATTTCTTCATCTGAAAATTGCTTGTCTATATCCTTTGACCACTTATCAATTGGAGAATGGCTTGAATTCTTATAAATTTTAGTCAATTCTCTATATATCTTAGAAATGAAGCCTTTATCAGAATCTTTGAATGTAAAAATGTTTTCCAGTTTATTGTTTCCCTTCTAATCTTGTCTGCATTAGTTTTGTTTGCACTAGATCTATCTCCAAAGATGATTAGGGAAAGAGGAAAAGAGTCTATATGTTCTTAAATGTTTATGAAGCTTTGTAGAAGCAAATAACTAGAAATTGCAGGGATGTCCATTAATTGGGGGATGATTGAACAAGTTGTGGTGTATATTTATGATGGGATATCACTGTGCTATAAGAAATGGTGAGCTCCATGTGCAAGAATGTTTGTGACAGCCCTTTTTGTAGTGGCTAGAAACTGGAAACTAAATGGATGCCCATCAATTGGAGAATGGCTGAATAAATTATGGTATATGAATGTCATGGAATATTATTGTTCTGTAAGAAATGACCAGAAGGATGATTTCAGAGAGGCCTGGAGAGACTTGCATGAACTGATGCTGAGTGAAATGAGCAGAACCAAGAGATCATTTTACACGGCAACAAGAAGACTATATGATGATCAATTCTGATGGACATGGCTCTCTTCAACAATGAAATGTTTCAAACCAGTTCCAATTGTTCAGTGAAGAAAGCCATATACACCCAGAGAAAGGGATATAAATGTGGACCACAACATAGCATTTTCATGCTCTTTATTGATGTTTGCTTGCATTATGTTTTCCTTCTCAGATTTTTTTCCTTGTAGATCTGACTTTTCTTGCACAGTAAGATAATTGTAAAAATATATATACACATATTCGATTTGTCAAGTATTTTAACATAATTAACATGTAGTAGAACTCCTGCCATCTAGGGGAGGAGTGGAGACTAAGGGGAAAAATTTGTAAGGGAAAGCTTTGCAAGGGTCAGTGTTGAAAAATTATCCATACATATGTTTTTCAAATAAAAAGCTTTAATAAAAAATAAATGGTGAGCTCAATAATCTTAGAATAACATGGGAATACAAGCATGAAAGAAAGAAGAACAAAATGAGCAGAACCAAGAGAACTTTGTATACAGTAATAGCAGTACTGTTGTAAGAACAACTTAAAATAAATAAGTTATTTTGACTAATATAAATACAAAGCTAACTATAAAGGACATAAGAAAAAAGATATTATCTGCATCCAGAGAAAGAACTGATAAATAGAAGTATGCATAGAACATTTTACATATGTGTGTATATGTATACCTATTTGTGTCTAATGATAGCCATCTCTAAAGTGGGCAAGGAGAGTAGAAAAAAGAAGAAAAAAGAAACTTACATGATAATTTTGCTGTTTATTTAAAAGGAATAGAAAATAATACTTAGGAGATTTGCAGTTTCATATACAATCGTCTTTTTATTATATTGTCATAGAAGTGCTTTTTATGTATTATGTATACAATATGTATACAATACGTATTTATGTATTATGTATACAATAATATGTATTGATGTTATAAAAATGAAAGGGAAAATTTTTTAATTGATGGTAAAAACTGTTTTTACATGTAATTGGAAAATAATACTATTAAGTTTTTTTGAGTTCCAAATTCTCTATCTCATCCCTCCCCTGTCTTGTTTTTGAGAAGGCAAATAATTTGGTATAGATTATACATGTACTAGTCATGCAAAACTATTTCATATTAGTCTTTTCATATTATTATTTGATAGCTTGGATTTTTTCTGTAAAATGTCTGTTCATCTCCCTTAACCCTTTATCTACTAGAGGATGGTTTTAATTTATAAATTTGCATCAGATTTTAATATGTTTTGGATACAAAACATTTAGGAAAGCAATTTACATTAAATATTTTTCTTCCAATTCTCTCCTTTCTAAGTTCTACTGCATTGGACTTACTAATGCAAAGCCTTTTTAATGTTACACAATCAAAACTGTCCATTTACTCTTTTATGATTCTCTCTATTTCCCATTTAGTTACGAACTCTTCCCTCTCTCCATGGATGTGAAAGATAATTTCCTCCTTGCTCTTTTATTTTGCTTATGATGTCACCTTTTAAGTCTAAGTTAAGTATACATTTGGAATTTAGCTTGGCACAGTGTGAGTTGATGGTCTATACTTAATTTCTGCAACACTGCTTTCCAGCTTTCCAATAGTTTTTGTCAGATAGCAAGTCCTTTGCACAGTAACTGGGATCATTGAATTTACCAAGACATTATGCTACTTACTGTGTGTTATTCTGAATGTTATTCATCTAAAACTGATTAATGTTTTCTTTTTAACCATTTTTTATTACTCTTTTAATGATTGACTTGTTCTTTCAATTGCTCTTCAGATTCATTTTGTTGTAATTTTTCTAGTTCTATGAAGTAACTTTTTAGTTGTTTGGTATAGACAACATTGAATAGATAAATTACTTTATTTTTCATTTTTATTATATTGTTTCAATTGATTCACAAGCAATTAACATTTCCCAAATTGCTTACATCTGTCTTTATTCTATAAAAGGTATCTTATAGTTGAAGGCTTGGTAGGTACACTTACAAAGAATTTATAGCTTTTATAATTATTTGTCATGGAATTTTCTCTTCCTAGCTCTCCCTGTTTGGTTTGGTTTGATTAATAAAAGGAATGATGATGTTTTATCGTTTGTTTTAAATTTTGTACTTGCTGAATTTGTCATTTCAATTACTTTTGTTTGAATCTTTAGGACTTTCTAAGTAAATCATAATAGCTGTCCAAAAAAGGCATTAATTATATTTCTTCTTTGTGTTTATTTGCATGATTTCTCTTTCTTGTGTTTTTGCTATAGTTTACATTTTGAGGACTATAAAGGCTTCTAACTTTATTATTATATACAATGTTTGGTCGTTTTTATATAGATAATTATATTTTATATAAAGAAATAATTTATTCATATATTCTGACTACTGGCTTCCCTGGCTTTCTTTAAGTCCCAACTAAAATTCCACTTTCTAAAAGAAGCTTTCCCCAATCCCAATTTAATTCTACTGCCTTTCTTCTGTTAATTATTTCCTATTTTTCCCATTTATAATTTTCTCTGTATACATTTGTTTGCATGTTGTTTCCCCCATTAAATTATAATCTTCTTGAGGCCTAGGACTATCTTTTGTTTCTTTTTGAATCCCTAGGGCATAGAACACTGTCTAGCACATGCTTAATAATTTTTAGTATTTAAAAGAAAAAGAAGTGATCAAGTTATACTAGCAAGCACTCATTACTATGTTTCAGGATCTGTGTTAAATGCTGGGATTACAAATTAAGTCCAAAAAATGAAAAAAAAAAAAAAAAGAGAGTTCTCAGGGACTTGCAACGTACCAAGTACACAAGTACATATAAATAAGAGATAAATAGGAATTAGAGATAATTTTAAAATGAAGTCCTTAATATTAAGGAGACTTCCTTCAGAAGGTAAGAGTTTATCTGGGTTCTGAAAGTCAAGGAAGTCACAAGATGGAGGTGAGCAGAGAGAATTCCACGCTTGGGGTCAGCTAGAGAAAATTCATGGAATCAGGAGACAGAGTGTCTTCTGCAAGAAATAGCACAGAGACTAGTGTGTATGTATCACGTAGAATTTGGGATGGAATAAAGTATAAGAAAATGGAAAGAAAAGAAGGAGGTTATATAGGCTTTAAATAGCTTGGTGTTTATTGAATTAGTATTGTCATATCATCAGACTTGTGCTTTTGGAAGATCCACTTAACAGAATAGATGATGGGGTTGAGTAGGGAGAGGGAGAGAAATTAAATAAGACTATTTCAATAGTCCAAGAATGAAGTAATGAAAGTCTGTCTGCAAGAGAGTGGTGGCAGTGTTAGAGAAGAAAAGGGGAAATATGATATGTGTTTTTCATTTACAATTTCCTTCAAGAAAAAGGCCTTTTACCTACTTGACTTAACAAAATACAGAGATCTAGAGTTATTGAAATAATACTAAGGATTAGAAACCAGAATCAAATGATATGTTGTTTACAGGAGACACTTGAAACAGAAAGACACACACAGAACTAAAATAAAAGGCTGGAGCAGAATGTAATATATTTCAGCTGAAATGGAAAAGAAAGCAATCATGATCTCAGGCAAAGCAAGAGCTAAAATAAACCTAATTAAAAGAGATAATCATGGAAACTACATTGTGCTAAAAGGCATCATCAACAATGAAGTAATATTTTTTAAAATATAAAATGTTTCTATAATAAAGGTCTCATTTCTCAAATGTCTACTAAGTATAAAATTGAGTCAAATTTATTTGAAAAAAAATACCCAATTGATAAATGGTCAAAGGATATAAATAAGTAGTTTTCAGAAGAAGAAATCAAAGCTGTCTATAGTCATATAAAAATTCTTTGAATCATTAGTGATAGTTGTTTTTCAATTTATTCTGACTCTGTTTGATCCTATTTGGAATATTCTTGGCAAACATACTAATAAGATTTGTCACTTCTTTCTCCAGCTCTTTTTACAGATGGGAACTGAGGTAAGCAAATTTAAGTAGCTTACTCAGGCTCACACAGCTAGTAAGTGTCTGAGGTTGTATTTGATCTCAGGAGGATGTCTTCCTGACTTCAGGGCAATCACTGTTCACTCCACCAACTAACTAGCTGTCCTTCTCTATTGATTAGAGAAATGCAAATTAAAACAGCACTGAGGTACCACTTCACATCTATGAAAAATGACAAATGCTAGAAGGAATGAAGGAAAAATAGGTATAATAAACTATTGGTGAAGTTGCAAATTGGTCCAATCATTTTGTAAAAAAATATAAAACTGTCCCCAGAGGGCTATGAAACTGTGCATACTCTTTGATACAGCAACACCACTACTGGTATTGTTTTCCAAAAAAAAAATGAAAAGGATTTATATGTACAAAAATATTTGTAGTAGCTCTTTTTGTGGTGGCAAAGAACTGGAAGTCAAGGGAGTGCTCATCAACTGGAGAATGACTGAACAACTTATGGCATATAATTGTAATGCCCCAAAACCAAAATACCATATGAATTCACTCAAATATGTATAAAGTTAGTCATAAGTGTGTAAGGCTACCAAAAAAAATAGGTTTGACTGAATTTTGACCAAATTAGATAGGATTTCCCCTTCCCCTCCAGTGTATGTGTGTGTGTGTTTGTGTGTGTATACACAATCATAAAGCTTTCCATGTCCATTTCTTCATGTCAAATGAGTAAATAAGCAACATCTGAAGAAGCAATTCTTTGGGAAATTTTTAGGTCTTTGAGTAAGGGCAATGTTATTTTAACTTACAGTTATAATTTTTCTTACAAGTACTAGATTACATTTTTTTAAATGACATACTGAATGTTCTCATGTTTAAAAAAAACAATTCTAAGGCCATATTTTTCCTTAACAAAGTTAGAATATAACACATATCATATAAATTAGTTTAACATCATAGATTTAAGCTTGGAATCAAATATAGTCTGGAAATGAAATTTTGGCACAGACAGAAGCATGAAGAGGTTCATAAATCAATGGAATGAAATTCTATAAAACAAAGCACAGCACAGTCCACTTGAAAAAGAAAAACAAGCTTTATAAATATAAGTTGGGGGAAGACTAGAGAAATTAGGAAATAAAAAGAGATCCAGGATTCACAGTGAACTGGATCATTCTACTATTTAAATTCTATATTCTTGTGTGTTATCCATAGATGTCACAAGGTAGAAAAGAATTGGTTGATCCTTTTTCCTTTCTACCTCCTCTTTCCAGGCCACACTTATTTCTCCCTCATCTCTTTGATCTCCCACCTTTTCCTGTTGAGGAACAGGCCTGAAGCACCATGGACTAGCGTTGAAGGATGAATCAATGTTTTCATAGGACAAAACTGCAGAATGGGTCCATATAAAAGGAGAGAAAGGAAAAAGAAGATTGAAGTAAATGTGTGATGTACCCTACATATGTCAGTGGTAAACAACAAAAGGAAAATTTATCTTCTTATTTCTCAGGAGAGTCTACGTGAGAACAAAAGCAAGAGAACCTATAGAACGTGACAAAGGGAAGGGAAAGAAAAAGGAAACTCAATAGAGTATTTGTGCATTAAAGAATGCCCCCATAAGTGAAGAGAGATATTCTATAATGGAAAATGAGAAACTTTACAATGAGCATGATCTGCAAAAATTTAGTGCTTAGAAAAACCACTATCTCTGAGAGAATTGTGCCCCCATGGACAGCATAATTCCTCAAAGAAGAATGGCATCAGAGCTAGTTGGGGCAACTGAAATATAGAAGGGTAAGACTCAGAAAGGAAATTTCATGTTAAATGGGACAAAATAAGCATGGGGAAGTTGGGGGAGGAGGATGTTAATTAACTACACAATCAGGAAAACAAGAAAATTTCTACCATGAGGTAGTATATTTCTGTCCATTATATCTCCTTTAAGAATTGATACCTCTAAAGAATTAAGTTCAACAAAATGTGAGGGTTAGGAGATCTAAAAATCAATAACTTGGAAAGTTTTAAGAATAGAGAACTCAAAATAGGTATCTTAGAAGCTTTATTTCCATGTAGTAAGGAGAAATCAAAAAAGGAATGTGAGTTCTATGAATTAAAAAAATTATGAAAAAATAGGAAAGGAAGAGGAATAATTAAAAGAACAAGGAAGAAATTTTTTTTTCAAAAAAGTCATAGAAAATGAAGAGGCAAACTAAAAAAGATGAAGGGGGAAGGGAAGAATTTGCCTGAATATTTAACTTTTTAAAAAAGAGGAAGAGAATTAGATAACTAGATAAAAGGAAGAAAAAGGTAATTAATAAGGGAAACAAAACGAGAGAGAGAGAGATGACAAATGGAAGGTGACTTGAATGTGAAGAGCATTTAAAGCTCTTTATACCTGGCCCTTTCCTACTCTTCTGGTTTTATACTTTACTCCCAAAATGTCCTCTGGGATCCATTGGCACTAGCCTCCTAGCTTTTTTCTCATATGAAACACTCCATCTCTCATTTCCATGATTTTTCCCTGGCTGTCCTTCATACCTTCAAATTTACTAGAATTTTCTCCTTCATATTTCAATCTCCTAATTTCCCTGACTTTTTTTCAGATCCACGCTAAAATTCCCTCTTCTGGAAGAAGCTTTGCCTAATTCCTATTAAGACTAGTGCTTGTCTTTGCAAAATATTTCTAAATAGCTTCAAAAGTTTGCTGAGAAGTGTCTAAAAAGAATTTGCAGGCTTGAACCCATTCCAAGTCAAGGGGCAAAGTTTACTGTAATTGTAATGCTATTACAAGCAAGCTTAATTTCAAAAGAAATTAGCAAAGAAACAGAAGCAAGGAGACACATTTATCCAGCTTAATTCTATGGCTCATAGGTATCACAGAGGAGTGGTCTCCAGAATTTGGTTCTCACTGACCAACAGATTATCTATCTGAGAGTCAACAATGAACTGAGGAGTGATCTATTTACTATAGTCTCAGGAGTTTGATCTGTGGGACTATACTGAGGCCAGAAGCCATCTGACTGAATCAGACAGATTGTCAGAACAATAGCATTCTTAGATTGGGGGGGGGGGGAAAGCCAGAGGTCTTTGGAATCAGATTGCCAGAACAGAAGCCCCCCAAAATTACCACTATATTTTCCTAGAAGCTATACTCCTTTATTTATAAAGAGGAACATAAGAAACTCTTAATTAAAAAAAAATTTTGAGAATAATAATGGAAAGTACAAGCCTAAATCGTAATTTTCAATGGGAATGTATTAAACAATTCAATAAGAAGAAAAAGAATGGTAGATTGAATATTTTAAAAAGCTCACAATTTTTTTCTTTATTAAACAAAAAACTAATAACAGAATCAAAATAAGGCAATGGAATATAATTTACTATGTATCAGATGAATCTTAAAACTGCAGAAGTTCAATCATACTATCAAACAAAGCAAAGTCAAGAATTCACAACATAGAAAGAAGAAAACAAGAAAATTGCATTATGTTAAGAGACCAAAAACAATGAACATCCATATTAAATTTATACAACTCAAATGTCTTAGTATTTAAATCAATAAAAGAAAAATAAAAACTGAATTACACGAAGGCACAGTAATGCAATAAACGAAAACTTTGTCACTAAGTTTTAGACAAACCTAACAAAAAAATAAACAGAAAGGAAAATATAAATTGACCAATTTGATGAAGAAACTAGAATTGCAGTACTTTTTTAGTGGGGGCCAAAGAATACATTTATTTGTCAACATCACATGAAACTTTTATAAAAAATTACTATACATTGGTACACCCAGATCATGCAAATAAATATAAAAAGGCAAAAATAGTAAATATCTTTTACACAAATGACAATTTAGTAAAAAAGAGTATTCAGTTTAAGGAGCTTCCCCACCCCACTTCACATACCTTCCCACCTCCCATCCCCATCCTATCTCCCCTCCCACCCATTCCCACTACCCTCTTCAAAAGAAGGAAAAAATAGACAACAATGAAATCCTAGATGATGACTGGGTCAAATAAATTATAGAAACAAATCAATTAAATGAAAGAAACCTATAACTGTGGAAAAAACATTCAAAAATTTCTAGGTTCCAACTAAAGCAATTCTCAGGTAGAAAATTATATAGATATAGATATATATAATGGAAAATAGAAAAATAAGGTAGAGTGAAAACAGAGAAAGAAAACTATAGACCAATTTCCCTAATGAATATTGATGCAAAAATTTTAAATAAGATATTAGCAATGAGATTACAGAAAGTCATCCCCAGGATAGTACACTATGACCAAGTAGGATTTATACCAGGGATGCAGGGCTGGTTTAATATTAGGAAAACTATCAGCATAATTAATTATATTAATAACCAAACTAACAAAAACCATATGATTATCTCAATAGATGCTGAAAAAGCATTTGATAAAATCCAACATCCTTTCCTATTAAAAACACTAGAGAGTATAGGAATAAATGGGCTTTTCCTTAAAATGATCAGTAGCATCTATTTAAAACCATCAGCAAGCATCATATGTAATGGAGACAAACTAAAACCATTCCCAATAAGATCAGGAGTGAAACAAGGCTGCCCACTGTCACCATTGCTATTTAATATTGTATTAGAAATGTTAGCTTTAGCAATAAGAGAAGAAAAAGAGATAAAAGGAATCAGAGTAGGTAATGAAGAAACCAAATTATCACTCTTTGCAGATGACATGATGGTATACTTAGAGAACCCTAGAGACTCAACTAAAAAACTACTAGAAAATAGAAAGATAGAACTGAATATGCATTTGTTAAAATTAAAAAACTAACAAAGCTCAAAGAAAATATTAAAAATTGAAGAAAAAACAAACTGGAGAAATATATAAATAAAAATGTTAATTAAACAAAAAAGCTAATTTTTGAAAAGGAGTTTTTAAAATGATCTTTTTTCCAAAAATTTAAATGAAGGGGACAGAAAATCAAATTAACAAAATAGCAAATGATCAAAGTGAAATCACAACAAAATTAAAGGAAATTTTTCATAATTTCAGAATTTACTAGGCCAATCATTTACTAACAAAATTGTGACTATAAAAGGAATAGAGATATATATTTTAAAATATAAAATATGCTGTACTAGACCTAAAACTATATTACAAGCAGCAGTCATCAAAACCATTTGGTACTGGCTAAGAAATAAAATAATGGATCAGTGGAATAAGTTAAGTTCATAAAACACAATAGTCAATGACTATAGTAATCTAGTATTTCATTAAACTCAAAGACTCCAACTTCTGAGATTAAAAACTCAGTATTTAACAAAAAATTCTGAGAAAATTGGAAAATAGTATGGCAGAAACTGAGCACTGACCAACACCTAACAGCCTTTACCAAGATAAGGTTGAAATGGGTTCATGATTTAGACATAAAGGGTAGTACTATCAGCAAATTAAGAGAACAAGGGATAGACTACCTCTCAAATCTGTGGAAAAGAAAGGAATTTTATGGCCAAAGAAGAACTAGAAAGCTTTATAAAATATAAAATGGATAATTTTGCTTATATTAAATTTAAAAAGTTGTGTACAAACAAAACCAATGCAGCTAAAGATTAGCAGGGAAGCAGAAAACTGAGAGAAATTTTTTATACCTAAGTTTTCTAATAAAGGCCTCATTTCTAAAATATAAAGAGAATTGACTGAAATTTATCAGAATACAAGTCATTCATCAATTGATAAATGATCAAAAGATATGAACAGACAATATTCAGGAGACATTAAAGCCATTTCTAGGGACAGCTAGATGATTAGTGGATAGAGCATGGGCCCTGAAATCAGAAGCACATAAGTTCAAATCGAACCTACCTACATATTTAATACTTCTTGATTGTATGGTCCTGGGCAAGTCACTTAACCCCAATTGCCACAAGAAAAAAAAAAGGCATTTCTAGTCACATGAAAAAATGCTCTAAATCACTATTGATTAGAGAAATGCAAACTAAGACAACTGAGATAACACTTCACACCTCTCAGATTAGCTAAAATGACAAGAAAAGATAATGGTAAATTTGGAGGGGATGTGGGAAAACTGGAATACTAATATATTGTTGGTGGAGTTGTGAACTAATCCAACCATTATGTATGCCAAAAAATATCATAAAAAAGGGAAAAGGATCCATATGTGTAAAAATGTTTGTAGCAGCCCTTTTTGTAGTAGCTAGTAAGTGAATGCCCATTTGTTGGGGAATGGCTGAATAAGTTATGATAGTTGAATATAATGGGATATTATTGTTCTATAAGAAATGATCAGCAGAGTAATTTCAGAAAATTCTGGAGAGATTTATATGAACTGATGCTAAGTGAAATGAGCAGAACCAGAAGAACATTGTTCACAGCAACAACAAGATTATGTTATGATCAACTATAATGAACTTGGCTCTTTTTAACAATAAAGTGATTTAGGCCAATTCCAATAAACTTGTGATGGAGAAAGTCATCTGCATCGAGAGAGAGTACTATGGGGACTGAATGTGGATCACACCATAGTATTTTCACCTTTTTTTGTTGTTTGCTTGCTTATTTTTTTCTTTCTCCTTTTTATCCACTTTGATCTGATTTTTCTTGTGCAGCATAATAAATATATCTGGAAGATTTGCACATTTGATTTATATTGGATTACTTAAAGTCTAGGGGAAGGAGGAGGGAGGAAAATTTGGAACATAAGGTTTTGCAAGGGTAAATGTGGAAAACTACCTTTCTATGTAGTCCAAAAAATAAAAATTTAATATTATAAAAGTAAAAATATAATATAATACACAAAAATAACAATATAAATATAAAATACCCTAACTCAACAAAATGATAAATAAATATCTTAAATAATCTGATTTCACAAAAAGTCAATATAAAAAGCTGTAAAACTCTGACATTCACAGGAGAATTCTATTAAACTTTTAAAAAATGATTAGTGTCAACATAACATACATTTTTCTCAAAAAATTGTGAAACTAAATTGTAGTAGATTATGTGTCCAAGGTAGAAATAAAGTAGAGGATTGAGGAGAGATAGGAATAGGGAGAGAATAATAATGAGAAAAAATGAGGAAGAAAATATACAAGTAATTGTAGCTTAGAATGTGAACGGGATGAATTTACCCATAAAATGGAAACTAATATCAGATTAAAATTTGAATTCAACAATATGCTGCTTTCATAAAATGCTATAAAAATGAGAGATATACACAAACAAAAAGTAAAGATCAGGAATAGAATTTATTATTAAAAAAACAAGGATAATAATCATGATTTCAGACAAAGTTAAAGCTAAAATAGATTTAATCAGAAGAGAAAAATAGTGAAATTATTGTGACTATATTATTTAATATTATTTTAGACCATTTAAAATAAATAGACAGTATAAATACCTGAGAGTATGCCTGCCAAAACAGATGTAGGAACTATATGAATATAAACATAAAACTTTTTATACAAATAAAGTTAGATCTAAAATAATTGAAGTAATATTTATTGTTCATGGGTAAGTAAAGCCAATATAAGAAAAAAAAATGACAACTTCCCCTAACCTATTTATGTAATAATGTCCCAATTAAATTACAAAAAAAATATTGAGTTAGAGAAATAACAAAGTTCATTTAGAAGAACAGAAGGTCAAAAATGGAGGAGGGGAAACAATGTAAAGGAAGCAGACTCAATAGTAGTCATAGGCAGGGGCTAAATCCCAGAAATATTGGGGATCTAGGTCAGTGTCACAAGCTGTCTCAAAAAATTTTGTAAGCTTAGACCATCTCCAAATCAAGAGGCAAAAGATTTTATTACACTGTTGGCAGCAAGTTAAATTCCAAAAAAGAGTTAATCATTAACAAAGGGAAAGCTGAGAATAACCTGGCATCATACGAAAGGCAAAGCTTTTAATGAATTCAAAATTAAACAGGGGAAGGGCTTTATATAGTAATATATATATATATATAAATATATATAATAATGTAATATATAATATATATATATATTATATATATATATCTTCTGGGGTTGCTTGACCTCCCAATAGTGTACAATAACTGAGGAGTCAAAATAATCCTATCTGTACAAGCAATTCAATGAGTACACACTGCAACAAAGGTCCACTTTAAGACAACAAAAGCCCACTTAAGGACAAGATAATCCCTGTCTGTACTCTTCAGGGCTTGCCTCAAAGTAATAGCCTCTATAACTTGATCTCCAGGTAATATACAGTAACTGCGGGAATTCAATTAGGACTCACTGCAACAAAGGCCCACTTAAGGCCCATTTAGATTCAATAAAGGTCCTCTCCTGTCAATGTCCTTTCCTATAGCCCACTGACTACCAAGCATCTGGCCTTTAGATGGGCTACCAGGGTATGGGTTTCAATGCTGTTTCTAAAAGAATTCAGGCTCAAAAGACTCCAAATCAATCATAGACATTTATTTGGGGCATTTCTCTGGGATGAGAGGGTGATTAATCCTGCAGGTCCCCTCCTTATGGGAGAGAGCTGTTAGAAAGAACACTCTTGACACTGAAAATCAGATATCAAGGAAAATTTATTAAAGAATCTTAAGGAATCATGTTAATGTTTCTGGCCAAAAACAGAAACCAGTCTTCTTCGAGAAGAGGGATCATTGAGTACAGAAATGGGGGAACCTTTTTACTTGTTTGTGTAATGCAGCTCCTCCCTTCAGAGAACAGATTGGTCTGTTTTATCTGGGTTACAGTCTTTCTGATATGCCCACTACATGTTTCCTCTTAATATACATAAAACACATCCCCCCATTATACATCCCATGTTCAAAAATGGCGGAAAACTCCTCCTCTGGGGTGTGTTGTTGTCAATTAGCCTATTAAACAGGCCCAGTAGCGATTTGGTCAAATCAGATCCCAACTAGTTTGGGGCAGATGGGCTATTATCTTAAATTTATGGTTTTCTCAAAACCACAAAAGTATTTCTAATTGGCTGAATCCACCTGTGCCTTCCTAGCCTCCCAATTTCTTGTTTGCTCAAGGCTTCTATTGATCACTTAATTGTACTGTGAATCCTAATCTTCCTTAATCTCTCACATTCTGAAAACCTCTTGGTCAGTGGTACCCACTATCCCAATCTCACACTACCTCAAAGCTTGCAACACTATAGAAAGCCAACTTTTCAGCATTTCTCACAGAGCCCACCCAGCAGAATGAGATAAGAGTTTATATAGAGAATGGGAAAAAATTTTAAAGCATATATATATAGTTTGTATACATATATACATATATTTGCATATATATGTAGAGACAGAATTGGTTTCAGCAAGAAAATGTACCATTCTCAGAGGAGATTTTGAACATATTAGGACAATCTCAGAAAAGTTCTGTGATTGGATTAAGGTATGTATTGGGGGGGGAAATGCCCTTTTGTTCTAATGAGGTCCATCAGAGAGGGTAACAGAATTATTGGAACTGGGGCAGCAGCTAAATCTTCATCAGTATCAGATCTTAAACTCTATTATAAAAGTATTACTTAAGTGTAAAATGGATAATTTTGATTATTTTAAATTAAAATTTTCTTGGATAAATAAAACCTATGCAACCAAGGACAGAAGGTATGCAGAAAAACGGGAGAGGAACTTTCATCAACAGTCTCTCAGACAGAATGTGACTGGATTGAAACATTACTGTAGTATTGAAAATGATCAGCTGGTAGATTTAGAAAAAGATGGAGAAAGTGGGTTTCTCCCCCTTTCCCCTTCCTTCCTTCTTTCCCCTATTTCTCTCTCCTCCTCCCCTCTTCTCTCTTCCCTCCTCCCTCACTCCCCTCCCCTCCCCTCCCTTCCCCTTCCGCCCTTTCCCCGACTCCTCCCTCCACTCCACTCAGAGCGGAAGTTGGCCAGGGAGCAGGTCCAGTAGAGGTGAAGGACCCTCCTTGATCCCGCCTCACACCAGTAAATGATCCGCTAAAAGATCCGGGATTGGCCCGCAGACCAATGAGCCAATGAGCCAGGAGCACACATTCCTGGCCACGCCCTCAGTTTATGAAGGAAACCGCCAGTCTCACGAGCGCACTGTGTTTCAGTCACCTGGTGGCCTAGTTGGAAGTGTGACTGTCTGCCAGTATGCTTCGACGGGAGGCCCGCCTGCGCCGGGAGTATTTGTACCGCAAGGCCCAGGAGCAGAAGCAGCATCTTCTGGAGGAGAAGAAACTAAGGCTTAAGAGAGCCCTCGAGGACAATCAGCCGATACCGCCTGAGCTCCGTAGGGAAGCGCTGACTCTCCAGCAGGCCTTGGAGTTTGATGACGTCGGAAGTGAAGGGGTCCTAAACCACCAGGATGATGAATACCGATGGGCAGGTGTAGAAGACCCCCATGTCATGATCACTACATCTCGGGACCCCAGCTCTCGGCTCAAGATGTTTGCCAAGGAACTGAAGCTGATATTTCCTGGTGCTCAGAAAATGAACCGGGGTCGGTGTGAAATGGGCGCTCTGGTCCGAGCATGTAAAGCCCGCGGAGTGACGGATCTGCTGCTGGTGCACGAGCATCGGGGAACACCGGTAGGTCTCATCGTGAGCCACCTCCCCTTTGGGCCTACTGCGTATTTCTCGCTGTGCAATGTGGTGATGCGGCATGACGTCCCTGGCCTTGGCACTGCCTCAGAGGCCTTTCCCCACCTGATCTTCAGCAGATTCTCCTCCCGCCTCGGACAGCGGGTCTCTAGTATTCTTCGATATCTCTTCCCAGTACCCAAGGATGATAGCCACCGGGTCATTACCTTTGCCAACCAGGATGACTACATTTCTTTTCGGCATCATGTGTACCGGAAAACGGATCGTAGCACGGTGGAGCTGACGGAGGTGGGGCCGAGATTTGAGATGAAGTTGTACCTGATTCGCCTGGGCACATTAGAGGACGAAGCCTCAGCAGATGTGGAGTGGCGTTGGCATCCATATACCCACACAGCCCGAAAGACAACCTTCCTCAGTGTCTAGCAGGCCCGCAGGAAAAGATTTACTTAGCTGACACCAGCATATGCACTTGTGAAAATTATTAGGTGTTCCTACTTATGTTTAATGTATATACAAATAATCCAGATTTTTTGGAGTGACATTTTCTCAGCAGACTCCCACTTGGGTGTCAGTCTTACAATGCAGTTTGAAATGATTGTTCAGTTCTTGATATTGCTTTCCTGTGTATGTTAAGTGAAATGAATGCAGATTGCAGAACTATTTCTGTCACTGAATTCTGGAACTGTCCCCCACCACGTAACAACCTCAGGATTTGAGACAATCACTTAAGGACTTCTCACGGGACTGAAGAATACTCATATTGCCCTGCACCCCCCAGCTTGTCATGGGAAATCACTCAATCCCTAAAAATGATTGTATTGTATATAATCCAAGTTCCCCCTTCCTTCCCACTTATGATTTGTGTATAAAATTTCTACTTTTCCTGCAACAGATGGAAGTCTCCTGCTCCAGAGAACTTGCAGTTTGCAAACTATGTTCCTCACTCTGAAAATGATTAAACTGTTTCTTGATCTCTTTAAAAAAAAAAATAGCAAAACCTAAACGTGAAAAGATTTGGATATGAAACAAGATGCTGTCTACCTTTAGAGAAACAGATGACAAGTGGAAATAAGCATAATATGGTCTTGCATTTGTTTGTATGAGTGTATCTGTGTATGTTTATATATGTATATATTCATGCTTAATTGTAGCCTTCTTTGGGAGAGTGAAGGAAGAAGGCAAAAATAAAGTAAAAAGTGCACAGCAGAGAACAAAAGGAAACCTACAAGGAAGCAGTTAAAAACTATACAGCTTTGAAAAGAATATGTAGATTGCCTATTTGTGTCTAACAGTTGCCATTTGGTAGGGGAGGGAAGAAAAATAAAGGGGAAAAAATTTACATTATAATTTTCCTGTATTTTGAGAGAAATAGCAAGTTGTGCATAATAGTTTTGTTGTTTCATGTGTGATCATCTTTTATTCCACAAATTAATCATTTAAAAAAGGAAATCTCAAAAAAATTGTATTATATGTTTCCTTGAAATGGAAATTTATTGCTTTATAACACCTGTTGTATATATGACAATGGCTTTTTTCTTATAAATTTTAAAACTTGAAATAAAATTTACAACTTGGAAAAAAGAAAGCTGCAGTGAAACAGAAGTTAACAAAATTCCATTACTACTTACAAGGGAAGAAGAACAACAGATTCCAAGGGTGTGGTTCCCATTGCTATCAGCTGAGGCCAGCATTAGGGTGGTTTCAAACTATCTCAAGAGTTCCTCAGGGCTCAAATTTATATAGTTTTAGATAAAGAATTCACTGGCTCCAGCTTGTCATGCATAGCAAAGAATAATATAATAACCAGGGAAGTTAGGAATTTTTTTCTAAAATGAAGAATAAAAGATAGGACTATAGGGAACTTCATTCTAGCTGTGTCATTAAGCAAAAAGTGGGGCAGGTGAGTAAAATGAAAGACCCATTCTCAGGATTTATTAGCATTAATATGCATGTATCCTGGGAGTCTGGACTGACTGGTTTTCACCAATTCAAAAAAAAAAGACTATTAGACTCCTTTTTTGAGACAAATACAGCCCTTAAACTTAACCCATGAAAGGATATCATTAATGAATATTGATTCAAAATTTTAAAATATTGTCAAACAAGTTACAAATAATTTAATAATTCACTCATTATGACTAAATTGGATTTATACCAAGAATGTGTCTATGGTTTAACATTAGAAAAACAATGAGCAAAATTAATTATATTAGAAATATCCAAAACCATATTTCTATAGAATAAAAACCTTTGAACAAGTGTAAAATGCATTGATAAAAGCCTTATAAAATATAAAATATAGGGTGTTTTTTTAAAGTATAGAGATAGAGGAGATTTTTTTTAATATAAAAAATATTTACAACTAAAACCAAATACCACACAGCAATGGGGATAAACCAGAAACTTTCCTAATAGAGAAGTAAAAGCAAGGCTACCCTACTGCTATTGTTTATAGTTCTAGGGGGAAAAAAACCAAATTAGCAATAGCCACAAGAAACAAAGAAAAACTGTTAAGATAGATAAGGAACAAGTAGAATGGTCCATTATTTATTGATGACATAATTTAATTAGAAAATCCTAGAGAACTGGCCAAAAAGAAAAAGATAATAGCATTAGCAAAGTTGGAGGGGCTGAAGGAAGATAGGCACATTAGTATGTTGTTGGTAGAATTGTAAATTAGTACCACTGTTTTGAAAAGTATGATATAAAGTGTCAACTAGCATACCCTTTAACCTAGAGATTACATTGTGAGGTTCATGCCCCAAGATAACAAACAAGAAAATTTCCATACAACAAATTATAATAGTACTTTTGTAATAGTGAAAAACTGAAAACAAAATGTCTTATCTGTTGGGGAAAGGCTAACCAAACTGACTATAATTGAACGTTATTGTGCTATAAGAAATAACTAATGTGATAAATACAGAAAAGTATAAAAAGATTTGCACAAGTGTTAAGTAAGCAGAGTGAACCAACTATAAATGGAAAGAAAAAAATATGGTCCATACTCTCAAAAAGCTCACATTCAAGTGGGAGGCAGCATACAAATATATATATATATATATATGCAATATATATACAGTGTAAAAAGAAGCTAATCACAGAGAACTAGGACCAGTAAGGGTGAAAAGACTGGGAAAGGCCTTTTGATGAAGGAGAGATTTGAGTTGAGTCTTTGAATAAAAGTCTGGAAAAATGGTGGAAGTAAGAAATGAGAACATTTTAGAAATGGAAGACAGCCACTGAAAAGGAATAAAACTTGAGTAACTTGTTTAAAGGACAGCAAGAAGATGGATGTTGCTAGAGCACAGAGTACCTGGAAGAGAGAAAAGATTAAGAAGAATGTAAAGGTAGAAAGGGACCAGATTCTGAAGGACTTTAAAAGGGAAACAGTGTTTTTTATTTTACCCTAGACATAATGAGGAGTCACTAGAATTTACTGAGGGGGGAGAGGTGGATAATACAGGATGACCTTGAAGCAGATCATTGTGGCAATTGAGTATAATATGGATTGGACTGCACAGAGACTTGAGCTAGTAATACCAACTAGAAGCTGATCAAAATAGTTCAGGTATAAGGACCTGCATCAACAGGAGCTGAGTACGGGGAGGGAAAGGGTACATATGCAAGAGATATCATGAAAAAACAACTCTAGGAAGAGATTAAATATGTGGGGTGAGTACAAGTGAAGAGTCCAGGGATAACATCAAAGATGCACCAAAAAGGAGAGACCCCTGAATAATGGTAAGAGAAGGAGAGCTTATAAGTGAACACCAGGAGCAAAGAGTATTCTGTCTCCAACACAATGATCACTGAGGTGGAAAGATGTATGAGTGGAAGTGCAGTTGGTACTAAAAGGGTCATCTAGAATATACTTTCAAAAGGAGAGAGCTAACTCTCAGTGAGATTCAGAAGATGGAGAAAGGCAAAAAAAAAAAATTAAGACAAAAGGAAATTTGTTAATTATGGACAAGGCATTTCAGAGATGACAGTGGAAAGCACTGGTGGATTTGGAGTATTACATTAGTGGGGGAGAGTTGAGGAGATTTTGGAGTAAGGGAACAGACAGTGAAAGGTGAGTCATGGAGTTTGTCACAAAGATAGCTAGGAATTTGTTTTCTGAGATGGGGAAATTATGCTAGCTACCTTTTGCAGAGTCTTTGCCAGTTGCCCCAACAGCTAGTGACTTCTCCAAGATCACCTCCCTTTTACTCTTGTATATACCTAGTTATTTACATATTTTATCCTCATATGTATGTGAGCTTTTTGAGGGCAAGAATTATTTTTACCTTTCTTCATCTCCCAAGTACATCAATTAATTCTTTATTTGATGTACATTTGTTACACTGAGTACTTATATAGGAGGTGGAAACCATGTTCTCTATATTTGCATAAAAACTAAAAACAAATATATTTAGAGATTTCCCAGAATAAACTTTATATGGGAACATATAAACCAAAAGAGAAAAATTCTTTTTTAGGTAAGGCTTTAGATTATATCTGGTTTGTGTGAGCCCCAAACAAGCTAAGTACAAAAAAAAAAAAAAAAAAAAGGAGAATGCTCACCAAAAAAGAGATTTGGCACAGAACTCAAGTTGATATTAAACTGTCTGCTCATGATGAGGTCAGTAGAAGTTATGGAGGATAGGATGATGGTGCAAGTAAATGAGGAAGAGGGTACCTGCCCACTTGCCTTGGGCAAGTACAAAGATTGCTAATTATGAGATAAGTACTATGTCTATCCCAATTTAACAAATAAGAAAATTAAGGCTCATATAAATGACAAGTATCCACAAGAAGGATTTAGACCCAGATTTCATGACTCTAAATGTGGTACATAATACATTACACCAGGGATTTCAGTTTTGCCTTGATAGTTAATTGTCTTCTGAGACGTTTTAAAAATATGGATAATTTTGACAGTCTAGTGAAATTTATGGATCCCTTTTCAAAGTAATGTTTTTAAACTATAGTATAGGGGAACCCAGACGAAAAGTATCATCCCACACAGAAACAGCTTTAACAAACTTGTAATTCATAAGGGAAGGTAGAAAATAGCTGCTAGCAGAAAAAATCCTAGGGTTCAGCCTCCATACCCACTGTGGGCAGCATATAGGTAGCAATATCCATGATCTAGTTGATTCCAGAGATATTCAGGGCTTAATGTTATATAGAATATGTAACAAAGAGCCAATGTGATACCAATGTAATACCTGTTTCCTCCATAGTAGTGGTGCCAAACTCAATTAGAAATCAGGGACACTAAGTTGACTTAGGGTTTTTTTAAATGGTTCTTTTAATCCCCTACTTCTTTTTTTTT
>JAJPUD010000367.1:665065-681022 GCA_023553655.1 Myrmecobius fasciatus
CAGCTCTCTTAACTTCTCCTTTAGGAATTTAGATGTTATACCACTTGATGCAGATATGTTTAGTATTGATATTCCTTCATTATCTACAGTACCATTTAGCAAGATAGTTTCCTTCCTTATCTCTTTTAATTAGATTAATTTTTACCTTTGATTGGTCTGAGATCAGGATAGCTACTCCTCCTTTTTTTACTTCACCTGAAGATAACAGATTCTGCTCCAGCCTTTTATCTTTATTCTGTATGTATCAAAATACATACAGAATGTGTATGTATTCTCTGCTTTAAATGTGTTTCCTGTAAACACCATATTGTAGGGTACTGGCTTTTAATCCAATCTGCTATCCACTTCTGCTTTATGGGAGAGTTCACCCCATTCACATTTACAGTTAAAACTACTAATTCTATATTTACTGCCATCTTATTTACTCCAAATTATACTTTTCTCTTTCCTTTTCCCCTTTCCCTCCTTGCCAATATTTTACTTATGAGCACCACTTCCCTCAAACAGCCCTCCCCCTTTAGAGCCCCTCCCCCTTTTTTATACCTTTCCCCTAATTTTTCTATTTTCCCTTCTATTAGCCTACCCCTCCCCTTTTCCCCTTTCCCCTCCCACTTTTCTATAAGGTGAGAGAAGTTTTTCTGTGAAACCACATATGTCTAATATTCTCTCTTTGAGCCAAATCTGATTAGAGTAAGATTCACACAATGTTCATTCCCCTCCCTTCTTTCCTTCAATCATGATAAGTTTTCTTTGCCTCTTTGTGAAATGTAATTTCCCCCTTTTTATCTCCACTTTTCCCTTCCTCTAGTACAATTTCCTTTCCACCTCTAGTTTCTTTTTTATATTGTAATAGTAAAATCAAATTATGCATGTACTCTCTATGTATACCCATAACAGAGATGCAGTTCTCAAGAGTTCTTTTCTTTTTACCTTTTTATGCTTCTTTTGAGTTCATATAGAACTATAAAATTTGGAGGTCAAATTCAGCTCTGGTCTTTTCATCAGAAATAAATGGAATTCACCTGATTTTTTAATATCCATCACCTTCCCTGAAAGAAAAAGCTCAGTTTATCAGGGTAGTTTATTCTTAATTGCATTCCAAGTTCCTTTGCCTTTCAGAATGTCAGATTCCAGGTTCTTCTATCCTTTAAGGTGGAAGCTGCTAGGTCGTGGGTAATCCTTATTGTGGCTCATTGGTATTTGAATTGTTTCTTTCTGGCTGCTTACAATATTTTTTCCTTGGTCCAATAGTTCTGAAATTTAGCCAAGATATTCCTTGGAGTTTTAATTTTGGGATCTTTTTCAGGAGGTGTTCAGTGAATTTTTTCAATATCTATTTTACCTTCTGATTCTAGGACATCAGGCCAGTTCTCATTGATGATTTCCTGAAAAATAATGTCTAGGCTCTTTTTTTCATCATGGTTTTCAGGAAGTCCAATAATCCTTAAATTGTCTCTTCTAGATCTATTTTCCAGGTCAGTTGTTTTCCCAAGTATTTTATATTTTTTTCTAGTTTTTCTTTTTTCTTTTTCTTTTTTCTTTTTTTTTTTTTTTTTTTTTTTGGTTTTTTTGTTTTGCTTGACTGATTCTTTTTTTTTTCTCCTGAGGCAATTGGTATTAAATGACTTGCCTAGAGTCACACAGCTAGAAAGTGTTAAGTTTCTGAGACCAGATTTGATCTCAGGTCCTCCTGATTTCAGGGCTAGTACTCTAACCACTGTGCCACCTCACTGCCTCTACTTGACTGATTCTTGATGACTCATTGAGTCATTCATTTTCATTTCTTTAGTTCTGATTTTAATGAATTATTTTCTTCATTTACTTTTTTTGTTCTTTTTATATTTGTCCAATTGAATTTCTAAATGAGTTGTTTTGTTCTATAGTTTTTTTCAATTTCACAAATTCTATTTTTCAGAGGGTTGTTTTTTTTTCCATTTTGTAAAATCCATTTTTAAGGAGTTATATGCTTTTTCCATTTCACTAAGTCTATTTTGTAATGTGTTTTCTTCAAATAATTTCTATGTTTCCTTTTCCAAACCCTCTTGCAAAGTTCTCATTTCCTTTCGCCATTTTTCTTCTAGCTCTCTTTTAAGATCTTTTTAAAAAATTTCTTCTAGGAGAGCCTTGTGTCATGGGGACCAATTTATATCACCCTTTGGGGCATCATCTGGAGATGATCTGCTTTTAGTTTCCTCAGGATTTGAAATCTGTTCTTCTCTTTCACCATAAAAACTATCTATGGTCAGAGTTCTTCTTTTTGCTTTTTTACTCATTTTTTTAAAAGTTGAAATCTGCTTTTAGGGCAAAGGCAATTGTCCAAGCTTCCTCTACAAGCAGCAGTGGTTGCACTGAGTCTGTGCTGACTTACTCCTGGTGCTGGGTGGGCAGGGCCAGGTCCCTTGAAATTCTGGCATTTTGGGATTCTCTGTTTACCTTTTGTGCTTGTGTTGGATGTTTTATAATTTCTCTGCTGATCTACTAGCTTACAGCCAGGGCAGAGTAGCCAGCACTGCTGTAGATTCCTCTCCATAGATTCTCTAGTGCACTGAGTCCACACCATATCAGATCTACCCTGCCTGCATTGGCATCTGAGCTCAGCCTGCTTGTGCTTGCCCGCCTTCTTCCATGCCCAGTTGAAACAGACCTTTTCTGGAGATTTTCAAAATTTTTTTCTGCTGGTAATTTGTTAACACTCCCAATATTTGTGGGTTCTGCCAGTCCAGAATTAAGTCAGAGGCTGGATTTGCTAGTTAGTCTGAGGATCATGGAAAGAGCTCAGAAAAAGAGTGTATCCTCTCTGCAATCTTGGCTCTCCCCGCCTTGACTTAGTTTTAAAATGGAATATTACCTTTTAATGTATTTTTTCTTTATTTTGTTAAGTGTTTCCCAATTACAGTTTAATCTGGTTTAAGTTACACTCTGAAGTCCTGTGGGCTAAATGTAGATGCTAGGCTGAATTTGACTGACATCTTTGAGATATCAGATTAAAAAGGAAGGAATTCCCCAAATTATCTAATAAAAATAGAATTAAGGAAACAGAAAGAGAAAAATTAATCTAAACAGTAGAAATGCAAGATTGAAGCCATTCCATTAAGACTAGTTTTCATTGAAAGATATAAATTCATAAAATAAAATACATAGGATTACAAATAAAACTAAATATTTTGAAATTCAGTAACTAAAATATTTTTTTAAAAAAACAAGTTCCTAGATTTCTAGTTAAGAACTGCTATATTACACAATGGTGCTCTTCTTAGTTTTCTGAAATAACCATTAACTATACCTCTCTTGATAGCTGAAGTAGGCCTTTGGAAAATGCTTCAAAACTGGCTGATATTTGGGGCAGCTAGGTGGTGCAGTGGATAGAGCACCAGCCCTGAAGTCAAGAGGACCTGAGTTCAAATTTGACCTCAGACACTTAACACTTCCTAGCTGTGTGTCCCTGGGCAAGTCACTTAACCCTAATTGCCTCAGCAAAAAAAAAAAAAAAAGGAAAACTTGATTGACTAAGATGACAGAAAAAGATAATGATAAATATTGGAGGGGATAGATACAGCCGTTCTGGAGAGCAATGTAGAACTATGCTCAAAAAGTTATCAAAATGTGCATACCCTTTGACCTAGCAGTGTTTCTACTGGGCTTATATCCCAAAGAGAATTTAAAGGAAGGAAAGGGAATCACATGTGCAAGAATGTTTGTGGCAGTCCTTTTTGTAGTGTCAAGAAACTGGAAACTGAATGGATGCCCATCAATTGGAGAAAGGCTAAATAAGTTATGGCATATGAATGTTATGGAATATTATTGTTCTATAAGAAATGATCAGCAGGATAATTCCAGAGAGACCTGGAAACACTTACATGAACTCATGCTAATTGAAATAAGCAGAACCAGGAGATCATTATACATGGCAACAACAATATTGTATGATGATCAATTCTGTTGGATGCAGTTCTTTTTGGCAATGAGATGATTCAGGCCAGTTCCAAAGCTCTTGTGATGAAGTGAGCCATCTATACCCAGAGAGAGGACTGTGGGAATTGAATATGGATCACAACATAGCATTTTCGCTCTTTTTGTTGTTGATTGTACTTTATTTTCTTTCTCATTTTTTTCCTTTTTGGTATGATTTTTGTCTTGTGCAGCAAGATAACTATATAGATATGTATACATATATAAGATTTAATGAATATTTTAACATAAAAAAAGACTTGCTGGTATCAAATACACAAGGCTGAATAACCACAGTGAAAATCGATATAATAGACACAGTAGGATAGCACTATATTATTAATTTATCTGATGTATTGCTTTTAAAGGTAGTACTTTAAGGGGAAAAAATAGGAAAAAAAAATCATCAAAATTGATTATCAGAGTAATGCACAACCCTTGTGGGTTCCCACTTTTCCCAAGGAGTGAAATGAGTATGCCTTCTCATATCTCTTTTTTGGAGCTATGCTTGGTTCTTTGTAATTTTGCAACATTCACTTTTGACCCCGTGCATATATGATTTTTTTTCTGTTTAAATTATTTGTCATTGTTTATATTGTTTTCTTAGTTCTGCTCACTTGTCTCTGCATCAGATTGTATGAATCTTTCCATGTTTCTTTCTTCATAGCATTTGTTATTTTTTACAATACAGTAACATTCCATTATATTCCTATAACACAATCTATTTAGCCATTCCTCAATCAATGAATGTCTACAGGTATATCTTTTTTCATTATGCTTTGTTTAATTGTGCTTCACAAATATTGCATTTTTTACAAACTGAAGGTTTATGACAATCCTATATTAAGCAAGTCTGTTGACATCATTGTTCCAATAGCATGTGGTCACATCATGCTTCATTGTCACTTTTTGGTAATTCTTGTAATATTTTAAACTTTTTTCTTTATTATTATTTTTGTAACCACAGATCACTGTAATTGTTTTGTAGCACCACAAACTATACCCATTTAAGATGGCAAATTTAATAAATGTTCTGTTCTGATTGCTCCACCTACCAGCTGTTTCCTGTCTCTCTGCCTCTTCTTGGACCTCCCTCTTACCTGAGACACAATAATATTAAAATTAGACCAATTGATAACCCTATAATGGCCTCTAAGTATTCAAATGAAAGGAAGAATCAATCGAGGGGCACAGTACATTGTTCTTATTTCAAGAAATCACTATAGCCACCCCAAACTTCAACAACCAGCACCCTGATCATTCAGCAGTTATCAATATTGAGCCAAGCCTTTCTACCAACAAATAAGATTTTGATTTGCTGAAGACTATGATAACTTTCATTTTTTTTAGGAATAAAGTACTTTTAAATTAAGGTACATATATTGTTTCTATGTAATATTCTTGCACGTTACAAGTATAGTATAAATATAACTTTTATATGCATTGGGAAACAAAAAAAATGTGTGACTTACTTCATTGTGATACTTGCTTTATTGCAATGAGCTGGAACCAAACCCACATTATTTCCAATATATGCCTGTACTTTGTTTCTAATTTTTTATTATCACCAAAAGTGCTAGTATAAATATTTAGGTGCAGATATGGAGACTTTCTTCTTATCAATGACCTCTTCGGGGTATAAGTAACAGTGTATTGGTAAATATTTGACAATCAGATATGAAAAGGAAGGCAGAAATGTATTCAGGAAATACTTTTAAGTTTAATAAACATTAACATTTTTCTTCAAAATTTTCTTTAATTTAGACAATCAACAAAACAATAAATCAATTCCTACAGCATCTACTGGTTTTTGAAGTGTAAATGTTCATACTGAAAATTTAACAATTGAATATTGTAAGCCAATACAAGCTGGTGCCAATATACCTCTGGACTATCCAAGCCTAATAGTGGAATTTCTGGAACAGAGGACATTTTGACTTTAGTAAGTTTATTGATATAATTCCAAATTATTTGCATACTTTCCAAAATGGTTGTACTGATTGACAGATCCACCAAGAATGCTCTAGTTTGCTTGCCTTCTCACACTGGCAATTCCCTTTTTTCTGTTATCTTTGATGATTGCAGGGTATAAAGCAAAACTTCATGGTTGTTTAATGTACATTTCTCTTATTCATGATTTATAGCATTTTGTCATATGATTGTTAATAGTTTGGAATTCTTCTTTTGAAAAGTATTTGTTATTATCTTTGGACCACCTATTGGGGAATGTTAAATATACTGAAAACCAAGATACGTTTTATTATGTATTATTATTTGTTATTACATGTTAATTAATGCATTAATTATGCATTAATTGTTGTAATTGTATTACATCATAATATTAAGAGGATAATTATTTGTTATTAATTTAGCATATTAATTAATTTATCATTACATAGTTATGTATTATGAAATACAGATATGATGGTTAAAGAGCTAGTCTCTGAGCCAAGAAAATCTAGGGTTCAAGAATTCTGATATATAATGGGTGAGTCACCCTGAATAAATCATTTAACTTCCTAGGGCCTCTAGGTAACCCACATTCTCTAAATTACAGAGAAGGTGACAACCAGCACTGAGAATGGAATTTCCTCATAGAGAATTCCTATTCTGTATGTGATATCACTATAATTAATAATAATTCATTTAGATAACATAGTAAGATCATAAATTGATTTGCCCACACAAGTTTCTTTGCTCATCTGATGTTTTATTTATTTGCTCAGCACTTTTAAAGATATAAGCAGCCCTAACAAAAAGGTAAATGTCCTTCCCCTAGGAGCTTAAGCTCAAGCTAACAAGCAGATTTTAATTGGTTTTAGACTTATAACCCAAATGAACTAAAATTGATTCAACTTCACTGAACTATGTATCGTTTATTTTGTAACTGAAATAAGAGTATCAGACAACTAGAAATCAATGAATTGATTTAAATATTATGCAAAAAATGAAGTTATTACTATGGGCACATTTTTATGATTTAAAATCATGTCAGCATTTTTTTCATGTCAGAGGGTATGACCGGGCAACATTGATTAACACATTCAGACCCAATCATAAAGAAAAAGACTTGGAACTGCAGATTTTTCTGGTCAAAAATGCAAAATAAAGAATCTGCCTTCTAGGTCTCTATTAAATTCAAAGTTATTAAGCAATGACAGTTAAACTTGCAAGATTTTTTAAGTGATTTTGGGAAAGGCAGTAAAAATTAAATTTAAGAACAATAAACTAATTTTTATTATTGTTGTTCTGTTTTTTTAATAAGTCTCAATTTAAACACCAAAAGAAGTATTCCATAGACAGAGCAGAATACAAAAAAGATTCTATATGAAACCACAAATACCTATTTTATACCATTTGGTTTTTTTTTTTAAATAATAACAATAATACATTTTACCATGTTACTTTCAAAACTGTCCTGCTTATCTGTGCTTCTTTCTGAAATGCCTTATATTTTCTTTGGTGTATTTTTAAAAATATATTGCTATGGCCTTTCAAAACTTCCCTCATTAAAATCTGAGAGAAAACCTTTATAATAAATAAAGGAGAGCAAAATGAATCTACATTATGAACATGTTTCATTCTAAGTCCTCTGGAGACATGGATTTTCTTTATAATGTTGCTATCCTACAAATTATTCTGAGTCAACTCAATACATTTTGCATTAGTTCAAACTACCCAGCAGTCTGATACCCTCTTAGACAGTAGTTTCCACTGTTAGTAAACTAACCCCCTCCATCATTTAAGGGGTTTTTTTCTTGCCTACAGCTATTTCCTTCCTTTTTAACAATCTCTACCTTCCCATTCCTTAATTCCCTGATGGAATTTAATGTACTTCAATATGAAATTCTATGAGTTATATATTCAACTCTCCATCTATTTTTTGATAAGATGTTGTGCCTAGTCCCCCCTTCCATTCCTTTCATGTTTTTATACTCTTCTCATACACCTCAAGTAGGAGAAATAACATGTCACACATTCTTCCTCTTTTTAGAAGTAATATTTTTACTTTCCTATCTCTTTTCCTTCTTAATATAACCAATACCTTTCACCCATACCCCCCAAGAACTCTGTTGTTGTTTTATTTAACTCCTTCAGTATCTTGTTTTATTTAACTCCTTGTGTATCTTTTGAAAACATTAAGGTTTGGAAGGTATATTTATTTCTTCTATATTAGAATGCTAGCACTAAATTATCAGTTCCTTACAATTTTTCAGATAAATTTACCATTCTAAATTTCTCTGAATCCTTGTATTTGTATTTCAAAGTTCTTTCTTAACTCTAGTCATGCCATAAAAATCCTTCAAAATTTTCAATTTCATTAAAGGTCCATTTTCCCCTTGTAGTATTATATTCAATTTGGAAAATAATGTGTTTTGGGTCCTAAGACTATGTCTTTTATCTAAATTGATTTGAGTAGAGAGAGACACTTGAGTTAGCAAGACTAATTAGGAGACTAGTAATAAAACAACCCAGGACTGATGAGTGCCTGAAATAGAATGGCAGCTATTTGAATAGGGAGGAGGGCAATAGATGCAAGAGATGTAATGGTGATTTTAAAAATTACAATATTTAGTAACTGGTTGAACATATGGGGTCTTGGAGAGAGAAGTTGAGGGTGACACCAAATTTAAGAACTTGAGTGGCTAGAAGAATGAATGGAGGCTTTTTAAAAAGAAATAAAGAAGTCTGGAAGATAACAGGATATGGGAAGAAAGATAATGAAGAATTTTGGGTGGAATTTTTTTTTACAAGTTGGAAATGAGGAAGTTATTATAAGGTATTTAATTCAAAGTGTCCAACAAACAGCTGTGGAAACTGATTGTAAGAGAAAGTCTCTCTCTCTCTCTCTCTCTCTCTCTCTCTCTCTCTCTCTCTCTCTCTCTCTCTCTCTCTTTCTCTGTGTGTGTGTGTGTGTGTGTGTGTGTGTGTGTAAAGGAATAAAAATAATTAAACACAATCAAACAACAATAATGTGAATTTGATACTAATCTGAGCCTGAAACCCATTCATCTCTCTAATGAGAAGAGAGGGGAGTATATTTCATTATCTATCCTCTGGGAATAGAATTGTATTGTAATTCTAAAGCTGGAAAGAAAAGAGAATAAGCATTTATTAAATGTCTAATATTTGTCAGGCATTGTGACAATTAAAATATTTGATCTCATTTGATCTTCATAAAGCCCTCATAATGTGACTAAATCAAGTGTGTATGTATGTATGTATGCTTATCTCAGTTCAGTTTTAATACAGAAATCACTCTCACTTTCATAGTTGAGAGAGACTAGGATGAGGAGGAGGAGAAGAAGAAATAGAAGAAGAAGTAGAAGAAGAAGGGGGAGGAGGAGGAGGAGGAGAAGGAGGAGGAAGAAGAGAAGGAGGAGAAGAAAGATGTAAAGGAGGAGGAAGAGGAGGAGGAGGAGAACTATGGTTCTGAGTGTGATAACTGAAAATTTTACTTGTTTATAACAAGAAATTGTGATCATCCCTCATTACTTATTAGAAATTGAGTCAATAAATGCTTATGGCTCCCCTAAACATAAAATACTAATATCATTCTTCAATTGATTGATTTTTTAAAGTTCAGAATCACAGAGTACAAGGAGCCTCGTAGATCACATAATTCCACTCTGACATTCTTTTTTGCAACACATTTTATAGAAAATAATAGTTCATATTTTTTCTATCCTAATGTATTTATGAAAAACTTTTCTCATAACAATCCTGTGAAATATGCAATGTATTGTTTCCATTTTACAAATGAGCAAACTGAAGCCAAAAAGTTAAGAATCACAGTGTTCACAGGTGTCATAGCTAGGATTAGAATCCAGATGAGGTCTTCTGACTCCTTATACAGGGATTTTCACTTAACTATCCAGCCATGATGTTTGGTAGCTCATAGTGGTCACTTCTTTTCTTTCAGATGTTTAGTTTATTCCAGAAAAAAAGATCTGATAATCTTATATTTAGTTCATTTCAATTTCTTGACCTTTCCACAAGGCCAAGATTCTCTGCTTTTTTTATTTAACTAGCTAATGATCTTTATGCTTATAGAACTCATACAACTTACTCATTATTTGATTTGTGCAATTGTGTGAAGAATGAACTCCAGGCATAGTGAATGCACAGAAAATCAGTGCTGGAGTCTGAAAAATCAATCTTCTAACACACTCTAGTTATGTAGTCTTGGGCAAAATGTTTAAAAACTTAGTCCCCTCAGAAAAGTCTGTGAGAATAAAAATTATAAAGCAGATTCCAATGTCCATTGGTGAAAGAGTTTCATCATTAAGAGTTTCTTACACCAATGAAATCACATATCTTAGACAAAAAGGAGGGATGGTGTAGAGAAGGGAATGCTAGAATTGGAATCATAAGAGATGAAGTTTGAATTTCCTATCTGCTACTTACTGGATACATAATCCTGGACAAATTGCTTACCTTCTCTGAACCTCAGCTTCCCTATCTGTAAAATGATCATATTAATATTTAACTTATAGGGTTGTTGTGAGGACTAAATGAAATAATCAGATCAAAGGTCTGAAAGTTTTCTAGTCCAACCAGTCATTATAAGGAGGCCACAAGAGATTAATTAGCTTGTTTATGATCACACAGGTTATAAAGTAATACTAGTTGTCCTGAATTCAAATCCAAATAACAAATGCAGTTTTGCAAACCTCTAATGTGTTATATGAGAGGCAATATGAGAGAATAGATAGGGAAATGGCATTAAACTTCAGAAGACCTAGATAGATGTAGATTATTTGCACATTACAATTCCTAAAGATGTTTAAAAACTGAAACATAATTATGGCATGATATAGTTTGAATACGATAACCTTGGAATCACTAATAATCAGTCAACTAGCAGTCAAGAGCATTTATTATTAGGTATCAACTATGTGCCAAGAACTGTGCTAAACTGAGAGTGCAAAGAAAGCCAAAAGACAGCCTCTTTCCTTAAGGAGTTCATTCTAATGGAGAGACAACATGAAAATAATTTTGAACAAACAACATATAGTCTAAACTAAAGATAGTCAATGGAGAAAAGCTGGGGGGGGGACATTTAGGAAGGCTTTTTGAGGAAGGTGGAACATTAGCTGGGACTTGAAGAAACTCAGGGACACCAGGAGGTGGGAATTAGGAGAAAGAGAATCCCAAGCGTGAGGAATAGCTAATGAAATGATCACAGTAGGGAGATGGAATTTTTCATAAAATTCAGTGTCATTTGATCACCCGGTACATTGAGGGGAAAGAAACAGGGTAAAAGATATAGAAAGACTAAATATGTAGGGAGGAACCAGGTTATGGAGAACTTTTTTAATCTAAACAGGAGATTTCAGATTTGATCTCACAAGCAATAGGGAACCACTGGAATTGACTGAAAAGTCACTGGAATGATCATATCATTGGGAGGTGATATGGTTAGACATTTAGGAAGATGAATTTGCCAACTGAGTAGAAAATGGAATGGAATGCAGCTCCATCACATACTAAATATGTGACCTTGATCAAGTCAATTCACCTTTGTCAGCCACATTTTCCTTCTCCCAAGAAGAGAGAGTATATTATATAACTTCTAAAATGCCTTTAATCTCTAAATCTATAATCCTACTTGCAAAGTAATTATTTCTTCAATTTTAAATATGATTTTTGTATTTAAATAGATACATATTTTGAATCAATAAATGGAAACATAATTTTCTACATTGTTGACTGACTGATATAAAAGCATGATATGAAATTAATTAATTCAAATGGAAAATAACAATATCACATCCAGTGGGAGTTTAGTGATAGTTTAAAAGTTGTTCCAATAGTGCCATCTTGTGGATATTTGTGTTATAGCTCTGAATACTCAGGCTCTTTATTTGACTATTATTTTTAATGACTTCTGAGAAGTTTTGGTTTTGGTGGGCATTGTGCACACATCACCGATTGCTAACAGTAACAACTGCCTATGCAGTAATCAGTACTATCAGTAGTACTACCAGCTAGAAGAAATAGCAGCTTTGTTTTATTCCACTTTATCTAAACTGGCAAAGTCAGGTCGATAATTGGGCATTAATCTTTTTTTTTAATTAAAGCTTTTTATTTTCAAAACAAATGCATGTATACTTTTTCAACATTGACCCCTACAAAACCTTGTGTTCCAAATTTTCCCTTCCTTCCCCTCATCCCCTCCCCTAGATGATAAGTAACCCAATATATGTTAAATATATTAAAATATATGTTTAAATATATTTAAAATATATTAAATATGTTTAAAATATATTAAAATATATGTTTAATCCAATATATGTATACATATTTATAAAATTATCTTGCTGCACAAAAATATCAGATCAAAAAGGAAAAAAAATGAGAAAGAAAGCAAAATGCAAGCAAACAACAACAAAAAGGGTAAAAATTCTATGTTGTGATCCCCACTCAGTTCCCACAGTCCTCTCTCTGGGTGTAGATGACTCTCTTCATCACAAGATAATTAACTGGCCTCAATCATCTCATTGTTGGAAAGAGTCACGTCCATCAGAATTGATCATCATATACTCTTGTTGTTGACATGTATAAAGATCTCCTGGTTCTATTGAACATCAATCTTGTGAAATTGATTGATGTTGATAATACAACTCAATCATTTAGGCCCCAAATCCTCTTCTTTTCTGTAGCAGTGAATGTTTCCCAAATATGTTATCCCCAAATAGAATGAATAACAGCCCTGTAATATAGTAAAAGAGGAATATGCAAGAGCTGTCATGGAGGTAGAGATGACAAGATTAGTGACTGATTAGATACACATGTAGGATGAATAAAGGGAAATAAGCACAGATGATTCTAAAGTTGCCCACTTGGTTGTTTGAAATTATGGTAGCATATTTTTTTGAATATCTGCTATGTGCCAGACTGTGCTAAATGCTGGTTAGCCAAAGAAAGGCAAAACTAGCCCCTACTCTCAGGGACTTCACAAGCTTTTGAGGAAGGTGACATGAAAGCAACTATGTGCAGACAAGATATAAATATAAATATATATGCATATGTGTGTGGAGGATATTCAGGATAATTTGGGGGTGATCAACAGAGGGAGAACACTAGAATTATTTGGAATCAAGAAATACTTACTTTCAATGAAACATAAGGAATCCAGGGAAGTCAGGAGGCAGAGATGAGGAGGGAAAGCATTCCAGTAAGGGGAAGCAGCCAAGGAAAATGCTAAGGGTCTGGAGATGGAGTGTCAAGTTCAAGGAAAAGCAAAGAGACTTGAGTCATGAGACCACAGAGTATTTGAAAGGTAATAAAGTATAAGAAGATTAGAAAGCAAGGAAGAGGTCCAGTTGTAAAGGGCTTTGACTGACAAACAGAGGGTTTTAGATTTTATCCAGGAGATAATAGGGAGCCACTGAACTTTAATGAATAGAAAGCAGGTATTACATTGTCAGATCTGTATGTTAGGGAGATTAATTTGCCATCTGAGTAGGGGATAGACTGGAATGGGAAGGATTTAAGGCAGAGAGACTTTGGACAGTTTTTGAAACAGTGATAAAGAATGCACCAGAGTGGTGGCAATATCAAAGTAGAGAAGGAGGAATATATGTTAATATTGTATCTTATTCCAGTTTCCCTGACCATTATCCTCACTCCACTCCCATTAGTCAGTATAGGAAGATTATAAGTAGCCAGTATAAAGTATCAAAAGCAGGAAGTAAAATTGCAAAAGAGAGCTGACATGTCATGTTTAAACTGTCCCAAAGATCAAAAAAACAACAGTTATAAACTATATCCTACATTAACCAAAAATCACACATCACATAAACTAAAATCATAATATGTACTGAATCAGAGGAACCATCTAAGCTTTGCTGTCATGATTTTTGGTCTTCTAATATATAAATCTCAAACAAGTTCTAGACATCTGTAATAAGATCAGCAAACCAAAAAATGTTATTGATAAGTTTGAGATTATGTAGATATGCTAACTTTAAAGTTTTACTAACAAATTGAAAAAGATTTGGATATGTTAATGAGCTAACCCCAAAGTGGCCCAAATAATAATTAGTCTGTCTTCCTCCCCCAAAAGACTTTATAAAATTAGCACCTCAAACTCTTGTCCCCCTGAACTTTGTTTCATCTCCCATGCTTCCAAGTGCTCTAAATTCTAATGTATGGTTATATGAGTTATTCTCTATGCCTTTCCCCTCCTTTTTCTCTTCCCCAGCTGCCCGCCTTCCTCCACTACTCTTTCCCCATGACCACACCATTTGATCCTATAAGAGTTTTTGCCACTTATTTCTGTGCTTTTTGTGCTATTTGCCTCTACATCCTCTGTGCCTTATTAAAGTGTGATTGCAGTCTCACTTCCCATGCCGTTATGTTTGTTTTTTTTTTTCCCAGCAAGCACCAAAGAACTGGACATGTCCCCATTTCATAATTTCACAAATTAACAATTCAGCATATAGAAGATATGTTACAAATGCTGAAATGGCAAGATCTGGCAACAGGTTAAATATGGGAAAAAGAGGTGATAAAGAGAATGAGTAGTTGAGAATGACCCTAGGTTGGACATGCTGAGTTTAAGATATCTACAAAGTATCTAGTATGATTTAACTAAATAGCTAGTTGAAGAGTTGAGTCTAGAGGTTAGGAGAGGAGTTAGGACTGAAAAAAAAAAAGATCTGAGAATCATTAGTACAGAGATATTAATTGAATCTATGGGATCCTATGAGATTGCCAAATGAAATAATATAGAAGAAAAAGAGGAGGCAGAAGAGAGCCTTTTGGGGATACCCACAGTTAAGGGCCATGAGATAGATGAAGACCCAACAAAGGAGACTAAGTTGAAGTGGTCAAAAAAGGAGGAGGAAGACCAAGAGATAGTAGTTTCATAGAAATTTAGAAAAAAGAAGATATCCCTATAATTTCTAGTTCTTTGCTACCACACAGAGCTGTTATAAGGATTTTAAAATATATAGATTCTTTTCCTTTTCCCCTAATTATCTTCATAAATAGACTAGGTAGGGTATTACTGGATCAAAGAGTATAGTAGTTTAATAACTCTTTGAGCATAATTCCAGATTGTTCTCCAAAATAGTTGGATCAGTTTATAATTCCACCAAAAATGACTTAGTGAATTTTTCTACATCTCCTTTAACATTTGTAATTCCCCCCTTCTATCATTTTAGTCAATCTGTTAGCTGTAAAATTATATTCTTGAGGTTGTTTCAATTTGCATTTTTCTAATCAATAATGATTTAGAACATTTTTATATGATTAGAAACTGTTTTGATTTTTTTCATTGGAAAACTGATTGTTCATATCCTTTGACCATTTATCAATTGGGAAATAAATTGTATTCTTGTAGATTTGACAAAGTTCTTAATATAGTTTAGATGTGATATCTTTATCTGATAAACTATCCATGAAATTTCCCCCTCATGTTCTGCTTTCCTTCTGATCTTGGTTATATTTATTTTAATTTGGAGGGGATTAGTACATAACATTTTATTTTTTCCAATTACATGTAAAGACAGTTTTCAACATTCATTTTTATAAGATTTTAAGTTCCAAATTTTTCTCCTTTACTACCTCCTTTCCCCTCTTCCCAAGATGTCAAGCAATCTGATATAGGTAATACATGTGCAATTATGTTAAATATATTCTCACATTAGTCATATTGTGAAAGAAGAAACAGAATGAAGGGGGAAAACCACAGAAAACAAAAGACACACAAAAATGGAGGGCGGAGCCAAGATGGCTGAGTGAAAAGGTGACTTTCTGCCTCTCCTCCGATCTTCTCTCAAATCAACAATGAAATAAGCCTCTGAACTGATCTTCAAGTCAACGAACTCAGAAATATTTGGGCACGGTTCTCTGGAGAACTTTATATCAGGTTAGTCGGACTCGGACAGAGAGATAAATAGACGACAACTGTGCAGGCCGGAAGTGAGGGTGGGACTCAGCTCGGCTCACCGTGGAAGAAATTCCAAACTCCAAACTCCAAATTCCAAACACCTGGAG
>JAJPUD010000367.1:691022-723914 GCA_023553655.1 Myrmecobius fasciatus
ATTGACATTTGCTTGCATTGTGTTGCCTTTCTCTGATTCTTTTTTTTTTTTTCTTGTAGATAGGATTTTTCTTGCATAACTTCTCAAGCATTTCAACATTATTAACATGTAGTGGACTTCCTGCCATCTGGGGGAGGGGAGGGGACTAGGGGTAAAATTTGTATTGGAAAGCTTTGTAAAGATCAAGGTTGGGGAACTACCCATACATATGTTATACAAATAAAAAGCTTAAAAAAAAAGGAAAAAAAAAAGAATAAGACACACAAAAATGAAACTAATATGTTTTGGATTGTATTCAGATTCTATATTTTTTCTCTGGATGTGGATAAGATTTTCTTTCATGAGTCTTTTGGAATTGGCTTGGATCACTGTTGCTGAGAAGAGCTCAGTCAATTATAGTTGATTATAATACAGTGCTGCTGTACTATATGCAATGGTACTCTATCCACTGTGCTACCTAGCTGCTCCAAACTGGTAACTGGTAGCCTTACCAACAAATCGAACATTCTCAGAATTTTGTTGCCTCAGCTTACCTGTGTTTCAATGGCAATATAACAAAAAGAAAAACTGTTGCATAAGAAAAACATTCATATCAAATAAAAATTGTAAAAGTTTGATATCAAAGATATATAGGTCATTGACAGAAATATTTAGCACCAAGAGTCATTCCCCAATAAATGCCACGTAAAAAGATATGAGCAAATAGTTTTTAAAAGAATGGCAAGCAATAAATGACCATCTAAAAGTGTGCTCCAAAATCATTAATAATAAATGAAATGTAAATTTGCACAACTCTGAGGTTTTACTTCAAACTCTGTAGATCAGAAAAGATAACAAAAACAAGAAAAATTAATGCTCAAGGACTGTAGGAAGAGAGGAACATTAATACATTGTTCATGGAGGTATGAATTGGTTCAATTGTTCGGTAGAGAAATTTTGAATTATGCAAGAAATGATGAAACTTCATCATTTGACTCAGTAATCCCACTGCTTGGGAAATCAAGGACAGTAACAAAATAAGTTCCAAACAAAATAACAAATATATTCCAAGATATTAATAGCAGAATTCCTTTTCATAATAAAGAAACTGGAAACTAAGAGATTTGGGAGTGGCTTTAAAAAAAACTGTGTTATATAAATACATTGTAGTAGGAAGGATTGGGTTAAGTTAGTCTCTTAAAGAGTTCTTAGCTATATTTTCCTGGCACTAAGTACCAAATGGTACAGACTTGCCAAAACAAATGTTTTCAGTATCAACTAGAGGAGAAAAAGGTCTAAGTACTAAAATAATAAGTACACAATGTACAGCTCTGAATATTTATTTGAGGAACTTAAGTGAAGAATTAAGGGACTCAGAAACAGAAAGTGTCTGTGCTTCCTGAGTACTCATGACAGTAATTTCATATTTTGAACACTATTATTAAGAACTATATTGTTTATTTTCTTCAACACTACTCATTCCCAACCAAGCTGCATCCCTGAAATTCTCCAACATTTCCAATGTAGGTAGTTGATAAAATTTTAAAGGTTAATGAATTCTGAAAGAATTTGGACAAGCAAATGGAAAATAAAATAAAACAAAACTCAACAACTAATTACATATTATTTAAAATTAAAATATAAGAGAAAAGTTGGGAGCAGAGCCAAGATGGAGGATTAGAGGCAGCCACCCAGGTGAATTCTCCTAAAATTTTCCTCCAAACAACTTTTATAATAGCTCCTCAAATCAAAATCTGAAGTGGCAGAGCTACCAAAAGATCAGAGTGAGACATTTTTCCAGCTAAAGGCAACTTGAGAGATCAGCAAAAGAAATCTGTAATACCAGGGTGACACCAGTCAGTCCACAATATGACAGCAGTCTTGGGCCTTGGAAGTTTCTATAACAATGGCAGCAGAAGCAGCTTCTGAAGTTCTCAGTCTAGAGATTGTAAGCAAATCAGAAAAGTGGTCAGAAAAAAATTACAGTTTGCTGCAACTGAGTTCATCTTATATTGATTGGCATTTCTATTGCCTATGTACAGGGCTGTAGTTCCAGGGAGAAGAAGGGAATGTAGTCAGTCACAAGAGAACAGGAGCCTTGGTCACAATTCTAAGGCTAAGAAGAGCACTACCATTCATGGCTACAGGAGAGCAAAGGACCTGCCAGGGCCAAGAAAAGTGTTAATACTTGCAGATGTAGGGTAAAAATCAGAGTACAGACCAGGAGAGCAGTGACCACATCTCTCCCTGAATCACAAAACTTTGGAAGTACAGAAAACTTGCAGAACTCCAAAACTACCTCTGAAAATAATAATATAAACAACTTGGAGCTTGGAATAGCACCTCCTCACCACCAGGTGCACAGAGCCCAACTTCAACATAATGCTCAAAGTCAAGAAATAAGCTAGAAAAATGGGTAAACCAAAAAAAAGAACTTGACCATAAAAACTACTCTGATGGCAGGAAAGCCTAAGACATAAACTCAGAACAATATACTCATGTGAAAACAATTTCAAAGGAAAATGATAATTTGATTGAAACCCAACAAGAATTCCTAGAAGAGTTAAAGAGATGCGTTATAGAGGAAAAGTTGGGGGAAATAAGAATGGTGTAAAAATTATTAAAAGAATTAACAGCTTGATAAAAGAGTTTTGAAAGAAATACTGAAAAAATACATCTTTAAAAACAGAATTGGCCTGATGGTAAGTAGAAGAGGCACAAAAATTCACTGAAGAAAAGAACTCTTTAAAAAAACAAAATTGGTCAAATGGAAAAGGAGGTACAAGGATTCACTAAAGGAAAGAATTTCTTAAAATTTTGAACCAGACATGTAGAAGTTAAATTACTCCATGAAGCATCAAGAAATAATCAAAGTAAAAATGAATATACATATGTACATATGTATATATATATATATATATATGGAGAGAGAGAGAGAGTTAAGTTGTAAAAATTTCATCAGGAAAACAACTAATCTGGTAAATAGATGAAATAAAGAAGATAAGAACTCTTGGACTACCTGAAAGCCATAATAAAAAAAACCTAAATATCATATTTGAAAAATTTACTAAGTAAAACTACTTGAATAGCTTAGATCTATGGGATACAATAGAAATTGAAAGAATCCACTAATCACCTGAAAGAGAACTACAAATGAAAACTCCTAGGAATATTATAGCCAAATTCCAGAGTTCCCAGGTCAAAGAGAAAATACTTCAAGCAGCCAGAAAGAAGCATTTCACATACTGTTGAGCCACAGTCAGAATCTCTTAGCTGCTTCCATGTTAAAGGAGTCCTTGGAATATGATATTCTGAAGGGCAAAGGAACTAAGGTTACAACTAAGAATAACCTACCCAGCAAAACTGAATATAATCCTTCAAGGGGAAAATAACATTTAATAAAATAAGGACATTCAAGTATTCCTGATAAAAAGTCCAGAGCTGAATAGAAAATTTGACATTCAAACAAAAGACTCAAGAGAAGCATTAAAAGGTAAATATGAAAGAGTAATCATAAGGGATTCAATGGAGTTAAACTGTTTATATTTCCATATAAGAAAATGATACATGAAACTATCAGGAATGGTATCACTATTATTGAGTAGGGTCACAGGAGTAAGGCTATTATGTTGAGTCGGTCTCCAAAAAAAAAAGTAGGGGGAGAGGGATGCACTGGAAAAGGGAAAAAGGAGAGGTGAAAATAGGGTGATTTTCTCACATAAAGGAGGTGCACAAGAAAGAGTTTTATAGTGAAAGGAAAAATAGGGGAAGGGTTATGACAATGCTTGAACCTCTCCTCAGAATTGGTTCAAAGAAGAAAGTATGTGTGTATGAGAAAGAGAGGGGAGAGAGACAGAGACAGAGACATAGAAAGAAATATATAAACACATCTATATATTTAGTTGGGTATAGAAAACTATCTTACCCAATAGGAAAATGGGAGGGGAAATAAGAGATAAGGGAACAGAAATGATAAAAGGGAGATGGATTTAAGGAGGCAGTGATCAGAAGCAAAACAGATTTTTGAGGAGGACAGTATAAAAAGAGAGAAAAGGATAAACAGAAGAAAATAGGATTCATGGTTAGCAATCATAACTGCATGTGAATGGAATGAGTTCACCCATAAAATAGAAACAGATAGCAGAATGGTTTAGAAACCAGAATTTAGCAATGTTATTTACAAGATATACCCTTGAAACAGAAAGGCACACACAGAATTAAAATAAAAGGTTAGAGCAGAATCTAATGAACTTTAGTTCACATTTTTAAAAATCATGGATAGTAATCATGATTTCAGTCAAAACAAAAACAAAAAATAGATTTAATTAAAGGAGATAATTTGGGAAACTGCAATTTGCTCAATGATAAACTTAGATAATAAAGTAATATCAAAAATTTTAAAAGGCGAATTTCTCTGATAAAGGCCTCATTTCTCAAATATATAGTCAAATTTTAGTCAAATTATATGTATATAGTCAAATATATAATTAAATATTAGTCAAATTTATTAAAAAATAAGGCCATTCTTCAATTGATAAATGGTAAAAAAAATATGAACAAGCAGTTTTCAGAAGAAATCTGTAATCAATGAAAAATGCTTTAAATCACTATTGATTAGCGATATACAAATCAAAGCAATTCTAAGCTTCCTCACACCTATCAGAAATGGCAAATGCTGAAAGAGATGAGGAAAACTGGTAGATCAACAACTGTTAAAGGAATTGTGGTCAATAGAACAATTTGGAGCTACTCCCAAAGAGCTATAAAATTGTGCATGCCATTTGACCCAGCAATACCAGTACTAAGTCTGTTCACCAAAGAGATCAAAGGAAAAGGATCTAAATGTAAAAAATATTTATAGCAGCTCTTATTTTTTTGGCTTTTTGCTGAGGCAATTGAGATTAAGTGACTTGCCCAGGGTCACACAGCTAGGGAACGTTAAATGTCTGAGGCCAGATTAGAACTCAGGTCCTCCTGACTTCAGGGTTGGTGCTCTATCCACTGCATCACCTAGCTGCCCCTATAGCAGCTCTTTTTGTGGTGACAAAAAAATTGGAAATTGAAGCAATGCTCATTAATTGGGGAATGACTGAACAAGTTGTGGCATATAATTGTGATAGAGTACTATTGTTCTTTAAGAAATGACAAGGGTCCAGTTGTTCAGTGATGAAGAAAGCCATATACACCCAGGGAGAGGCCTATGGGATCTGAGGGTGGACCACAACACAGCATTTTCACGTTTTCTATTGATGTTTGCTTGCATTATGTTTTCCTTCTCAGATTTTTTTTCTTATACATCCAATTTCTCTTGTACAGCAAGATAACTGTATAAATATGTATACATATATTCGATTTGTCAAGTATTTTAACAGAATTAACATGTATTAGACTACCTGCCATCTAGGGGAGAGGGTGCCAGGAAGGAGGGAAAAATTTTTAACAGAAATCTTCGCAAGGGTGGATGATGAAAAATTACCCATGCATATATTTTGCAAATTAAAAGCTTTAATAAAAAAAAGAAATGACAAGGGCTGTGGTTTCAAGAAAAAGGAAAAAAAACATGGCAATGCTTATATATGAACTGACACAAAGTAAAGTGAGAAGAACTAGGTCATTATGCACAGTTATAGCAATACAGCAACCATGATCAACTGAGAAAGAGTTGATTAATCTGATCAATACATTAATGCAAGACAATTTCAAAGGAGTCATGATGAAAAATACTATCCATCTCCAGAGAAAAAGGTGATGAATTCTGACTGCACATTGAAGTATCCTTTTCTCACTTTCCTTTTTTTTACTTTCCTGTGATGTAGCTAATATGAAAATGCTTTGCATAGTTTTACTTGCATGATTGATATCATTTTGTTTGCCTTCTCAGTGGGGGAGGGGGAGGTGTGAGAAGAACAGTGAAAGTCTGGAACCCCAAATTTAAAAAGAATGTTTAAAATATTTTTAAAGTAAAAAGCTGAATTTGGTTGATTCCTTTACTTATCATAAAGATGTGTGTATGTATTTTATTATCTCTCAATAGAACTTACTACAAAGGCCCAATTTGTGTCAAAATAAGCATCCTCTATTCTTTATTCTGTGCAACTAATTGGGAAGATCTTAATATAGAACATGGTGTTTATCTTGCATGTTATCAGAAATACATAGTGCATAAGAAGTAATCTGGTATTTTGAATGATCAATCTTCTGTGTCTTTGTTTTTCTAAAGGTAAATAAATAAATAAAAATGTCCCCCTTTTTTTGTTTACTCCTTCACAAGAAATAGGAGCACTGATTGTTCAAAATAGTCAAAAAATCCAACATTCCAAAAATAGTTATACATCCAGATTTGCTACTGTATATATTTCATAATTAATGATAAATGAAAACAAGATGATTTCATTATTGGATGGGTTTGCTGATTCCCATGATGGTAGTACAATTCTAGATAAACCTCCAATTGCACATACTTATTTTTCATGTATTAAACTATTTAGTATTATAATTGGGTTACTTAGAATTGCTAATGATGAATAATAGCGGAAGTGCCTATAAAGAGAAACGGCAATAAACTAAAACAAATAACAGAAAACTGAAATTGATTTTAACCTTCAAACTTAAAAGAAAAATCAGAAGATAGATACCATTTTTAATTCAATTTTATTTTGGGGTCTGCATTGTCTCTTTCCCATTTGCCTAACACTTATTGAGAATGCAAGAAAACAAAAAACTCTTACAAATATGAAAAGTCAAACAGTAACAAAAATTCTCTTATTGGTCATATTTTTTAAAATGTGGTTCAATTTGTACTTGTCTTACTTCTTTATTTGGAGGTGAGTAGCATGTTTTATCATGTGTACTTCATAATGATAATCATTCATTAATCAGAGTTCCTAATTAAATCTTTCAAAATGGATTGATTCATATGATTTAACTTGTTCAAACATTCCTGAATTGATGGGTAACTCTTTCTCTCAGTTTCCAGTTTTTTGCCATCACAAGAGCTGCAATGTGACCTTTTCTCTTTCATCTCTTTGGGAGATAGATATTGTTAATAGTTTTTTGGTAAAATTCCAAATTACTTTCCAGAATGATTGCACCAATTCATAGCTCTTCTACCAAGAGTGCATTAATTTGTGTCTATTTTCCTATAGCCTCTACTGCATTTGTCATGTTTATTTATCATCAACTTTGTCACTCTGAAGGGCATGAAGTGTAACTTCAGACTTTTATTAATCTGCATTCTTCAATTATTAGGAATTTAAAGCATTTTTCATATGAGTACTGATAACTTAAATTTCTGCCTCTGAAAGCTGTATCTTCATATCCTTTGGTTGAAGGGTGAGAGATACCCTAACAGCAATGAGGGTCCCCAGGCTAGTGTCGAAGGTTTTGCTAACGAATTTGCAGTCCCAATCTCCAGGCGAGGTTTTTGCCAAAATGGCTTTATTTTCATTAAGAGACTATTTCCCTCAAGTGGGCTGCTTTCTGATTAGGAAGATAGCAAAAGTTTGGATACAGAGTATTGTTTTTTTATTTAGCCTTCTATGGTTTGGGCCTAGGGAGATATTAGGGGCTAAATTCCAAATCAATAAGAGTGGTGATTGTTTCCCAGACAAGAGTGATTCCCAGATCAATTGGAAATGGGAGTTTCCCATGGGATCAAGTAGGAAGGTGGGGATGGGTTGAGATTCAGGCAGGGATCATTTTTAGGAATTTCCCCTGGCCAAATAGCCCACCCTCCACAAAGACCAGGGGGACACAGAGTCCTATTACATCATTTTGACCATTTATCAATTGAAGAAGAGTTCTTATTCTTCCAAATTTAAATTAGTTCTATATATGTTTTAGAAATCAGGCCTGAATGAAAAACTTGCTGAAAAGATTTTTTCCCCTCATTTTGGCTACATTTGCTTTGATTATACTTTTTTTTAAATTTTATGTAATCAAAATTGTACATTTTAATTCTTGTGATCATCTATATCTCTTGTTTGGTCACAAATTCTAACCCCATCTATAAGTCTTATTAAGATAATATGCTCCTTGCTTCTCTAATTTATGATGTCACCCTTTATGCTTAAGTCATGTACCTATATTTATTTTGTTAATAGTGTGAATTTTGTCCATGCCTAGTTTCTGTCAGACTATTTTCCATGTTTCCTTTGTGGAATGGCTTGTTAGACCTCCCTTATCCAAATTGATTTCTTGGAGGTATCTTTAGGTACGAACAGAAAACCTTTATTTGTTTCCTGCAAGAAGTAGACTAGCACACTAACTGGGCAGTCCAGCAAGGTCTGTAGCACACTACAGAAGCAGAAGCTGATTTATATAGCTGAAAAATTGTGGGTTTTTCCCCTTGTTCTGTTGATTTTTAAATTCATTGGATGGATTGAATTCTTCAGGAACATGGAAGGGGCTGTTGACCAATGTGCGAAAATGCCTTCTTACTTGGCAGTACTGACATGGCAGTGCAAATTCTGTTTCATGATTGTCATGTGACTTCCTGAAACTTAGGTCTAGGGACAACTGTACTTTATCCTATAGTCTCCTGAGAAATCTTTATTTATTCCATTCATTTCCCAATATGTTTAGCCATTTTCAGTCAGATCTGACCTTTTGTGATACCATTTGAAGTTTTCTTGACAAAAATATTGAAGTAGTTTGTCAATTCCTTTTTTCAACTCATGCTATAGATGAGTAAATGGAGGCAAACAGGATTAAGTGATTTGCCCAAAGTTCACAGAGCTAGTAAATGTCTGAGGTTGGATTTGAACTCAGATATTCCTGAAGTCAGGTCCATAACTCTATCTACTGTGTTACTGTAATGCCAGAGATACTGATTGCCTCAGTATTTGGTGTTTAATATTTCAATTGTGGAGAGTTTGATCTCATGTTCAAAAATCATTCAGTCCAGAGTGACTAGGGAAAAGTGTTTATATAGCAAAGCAAGCAGGTGATACAGAAGCAAAAAGAACACAGGTCATCAGGCAGCTGTTATACAAGAAAAATTATATTTCTTGCAGCCTAAAGTAATAACTGGATGCACACAATGATGGGAATGGGTTTGGGATGTATACAATAGTGGGAGTAATAGGATACATACAATGATGGGGATAGGCTTAGGATACATACAATGATGGGAATGGGTTAAGGGGACCTTTCAGGGTCAGTATTTTGGAGAACAATAACTGACCTTATCTGTAGAAGTGCCTCCAGGTGTGATGCCCAAGTAATTAGAAGAACAGAAATAGATAAGGTCACTCTATGGCCATGCTTGACATTTTGATCTAGTTGTGAGGCTAAATTCAGGTTCTCATGAGAAACTTACAGGGTCCTTTTTGGTTCAGCATTACCTCTTTGGATTTATCGAGCACTAGGCTGCTATGCTTACTTTTTTATATTTTTGCATAATTTGTTCTACTGATTATTTCTCATCTGATACCAAATTATTTTGTCAAGTATGGCAAACCACTCTGATATTGTTGCCAAGAAAACCCCAAATAGGGTCATAAAGTAAAATGGATGTGACTGAACAATAGCAATATTTAATTGCTGTGATATTCAATGACTATATATTAAGTATTGATAATATTTAATTGTTTATGATGCCTTTCAGAATACTAGTTTCCCTATTTACTTATTTTAGTCAAGGCTTTTTTGGTATTGCTTTTCTGAGAGGATTATTAACTTTGCTTTTTTGAATTCAACTGAAGTATATTCTATACTAGTTCCTAATTTTAACTGTGTCAGTATTTATATTAAAATATGTTTCTTATATACAAAATATTATTGTATTTTGGTTTCTAATCCATTCTATCTTCTTCAATTTTCTAAGTGAGTTCATCCCATTGATTGCTGTGATTATTTCCCTCCTTCCTGGTCTTTTTATTTTTTGTAGTATTGCCCCTTCATTAACAGAACTGCATCTTTAGCAAACAATTTATAAAGCCATTCACCTGGATTAGGTCTAGGTTCAAGAGGGTTTAGCTTTCCTGAACATATAAAAGACAGACAACTTTTAAATTGTCAACATTTAATTACAACTTTTGAATAAAGGGACCAAGACAGCTTATTGTATAAAATAAATAGTGGATCAACAGATTACTTCAGACAGTGTTTCATAAATTAGCACACTTGGCTGCTGCATAATCTGGCTCCTGATTACCTCCCAATTAGCAACACTAAAGGTTTACCCTTGCAAATCTTTTTTGTACTCCCCACAATCCAGTGAAGTAAGTACCCTCTTAAAACTCCATTTTTAAACACAGAAGGAAAAAAAAAAAAACCTAGAGAGGTTGCCTCTTGGAATAAGGTCTTTTGAACATCTATCTTCTTCATTTAAGTATAATTTCTTTTTTTATGGTCCATGCCTCTTAAGCATAACTTCAAACATACAGTTATTGCATAGAGATACAAATGACAGTAATTCAAAATATATTACTTACATGTTGCCAACCTCATGAATCTAATCTATGAAAACCTTAAGGGCAAGAATATAATATGCTTAACTGATTAAGAAAAAAATCTGTGAGTCACTGGGAATAAAATAATGCTTCTTCTGCTTTGCTAAATTTAGGCATCAGCAAGCATTTATTAAGGGCCCTGTTCTAGGAGCTAAAAATACAAAGATAAAATTCAAATATCCCCTCTCCTGAAAACAAACATATTCTATCTCGAAAGACATGTACACATTTAAGTATGTAGAAACTTTACAAGATAAATGTTATCATTTTTACAATTGTTAATATGATGTAAATGATTGTTTAGTAAAACAGCCCCATGCTTCCTGCCAGACCCTTGCTGAGAAAAGATAGGTTATTGCTTTCATCTGAGAAACTTAATGGACTATATTCTCTCAGGAATGAGAACATATTAGTACTAAAGCTTCATGGAAGCAAGATTCAAAGCTACAAGATGGTGAATCCCTTAGCAAACTTGGAAGGTAGAGGACAATTGTCTTCAAGGTTTGAATTGTAATATTAAAACTATTTCCCTACATATTCCCACACTTCCTTCTACTCCTTGTGCTTCCCTCCCCCCCCAAAAAAATTCCATAAGCAAACATATTCTCGTTTATTATTATTATGGCTATTAAGGTAGGTATAGAAATTATGATAGTGGGGTTAAAGTGGATATTATTTTATGCAACATAATTTTATAAAATTTATGCAACAAAAATTATTTTAAATAAATTATGGGAACTTAAAATAATACTGTACATAATAGATTTGCAATTTCATGTGCAATCATCTTTTTTAATATACTATGTAATGAAAATTTGTTTCATTCCTTAAATTAAAATTTAAAGTAATAAAAATTTTAAAAACAATCCAATTTAAAAATAATTTATCTATAAATCTGTTTGTAATATAATAATAATAATAAATAAGAATTTATTTTAATATATATTTGGATTTTTATGTGTATCAATCTTCTTGTTTAACCCCAATATACAGAAGATAAGAATGTATATGGAGATTAAAAGAAGAGAAAATGTGTCTATAGAATTGTGCTGTAACAGTAGGAGAAACAATAATATGAGCAAGATCTGTAAGGAAACATGATGGAAAATCAAAGAAGGGCTTTCTTTCTGTATCGGGCTGCCTCTTTTCTATACACATGTTCCACAAGAATACAAAATCATTCTTGCCAATGAAGAACAACTAATTAAAACACATGCACATGCACACACTCACACCAGGAGATCCAGTTCACATCTTTGAGAAGACGTAGATTCAAATTGCTGAGTCATCTAAAAACCAGTCCAACTTGATGTGTCAAATATCTGGATGAGGTCAAATATCTGTTGCTGTGTTGCCCACGGTCTTGTTTTGTTTTCAGAAGAATGACTTTGGTGAATCAGACAAACTTAAATTGAGTATGCTTTGGTTTCAGAATGGTTGATATATTATTAGGAAAAAGATTCTAGAAAGGGCTGCAGGATATGTCTGAGTAACAGATGTTTTACTATGTATTATTTATTTGTTTTTATTAATTCTATACCCAGAATAAAGCAATGCATACAGTTAATAAACATGCTTTATTTGTTCCTGTGGGTGTCAACCCCATTACACTAAGGCCACATGACAAAAACTCAGTGAAATCTAATGAATTCAGTGAGATGATGGAGGCTTTTAATAGTAGAGAGGGAACTCAAGAGTTGTTGGATAAATAGAAGAGATCCAGAAACTTCTGTCCTTTGAGCTTGTTCTCACCACTTCAGAGCTGCTGATTCCTGGTTCTGCCAGTTCTACTGAATTGAAGCCCTTAATTTATATCTTTTAAAAGGCTCTCATGAGTTATCACTCAGCCACTGTTTGCTTCTATGCCCAAATCTTTTTTCTTAATAGTACTTTATTTTTTCAATTACATACAAAGATGATTTTTAATATTAATCTTTAGTAAAATTTTTAATTCCAAATTTTTTCACTTCATTCCCTTCCCCTCTCTAAGATGGTAAGCAATTTGATAAAGTTCATATATGTACAATAACATATAACATATTTCCTGATTAGTCATTTTATAAAAGAAGAAACCGAACAAAAGGAAAAAACTACTCAAAAAAGTAAAAGTAGTATATTTCAATCTGCATTTAGACACCATAAGTTCTTTCTCTGTATACAGATAGAAGTTTCTATCATGAGTCTTTTGAAGTTGTCTTGAATCATTGTATTGCTGAGAACAGCTATCATTCACATTTCTTCATTGTACAATATTGCTGTACATGATGCAATATTACTGTGTACAGTTTTCCCACATCCCCTCCAACATTCATCATTATCTTTTTCTGTCATCTTAGCCAATCTGAGAGGTGTGTAGTGGTACCTCAGAGTTGTCTTAATTTGCATTTCTCTGATCAAGAGTGATTTAGAGCACCTTTTCATATGACTAGAAATGGTTTCAATTTCTTTATCTGAAAATTCTCTCTTCATATCCTTCGACCATTTATCAATTGGAGAAAGGCTTGAATTCCATAAATTTGAGTCAATTCTCTATATATTTTAGAAATGAAGCCTTTACCAAAACCTTTGAAAGTAAAAATGTTTTCCCAGTTTATTGCTTCCCTTCTAGTCTTGTCTGAATTAGTTTTGTTTGTATAAAACCTTTTTTTTTTTTTTTTTTTTTTTGCTGAGGTAATTGGGGTTAAGTGACTTGCCCAGCTAGGAAGTATTAAGTTTGAGACTAGATTTGAACTCAGGTCTTCCTGACTTCAGGGCTGATGCTCTATCTACTGCGCTACCTAGGTACCCCCAAAAAACTTTTTAACAATATAATCCAAATTATTTATTTTGTGTTCAATAATGCAGTTCTGACATTTTCTATCCTTAATTTACTTTTGCTAAAAATAGGAGAAGTAAGATTGGGAGTCAAAATCAACTCATTGAGTTTCCAGATTTTACCCCAAATCTCTCTGACTCAAAGACACACTCCTCCTAAAGACTAGAAAATGTTGCAGTTCTTTGAAAACTCAGCATGACATTTGCAAACACATGGCACAGAAGACAAAGTAAGCTCGATTATCCCAAAATCCCAGGGAATCTCTCCACTACAATTCATCCTTCATTTAGCAGTCAAAGTAATCTTCCTAAAGCACAGATCTAATCATGTCACCCATCTGCTCAATAAATGCCAGTAACTATCATCTTCAGGACCAAATAGAAAACTCTCTTTTAGTAATTCAATGCTGATTATAACCTGAACCATTCCTAATTTTCCAGTCTTCTTCTACCTTACTTTTCTCCATATGTTCCATAATCCAGTGACTCTGATCTTGCTATTCTTCAGAAAAACACTCCATTTCTCAATTACAGGCATTTTCATTAGCTACCTCCATATCTGGGATTCTTTTCCCTCCTCTTCTTCTCTTTCTAACTTCTCTAGCTTTCTTCAAGTCTCTCCTAGAGTCTCACTTTCTATAAGAAGTCTTTCTAGATCCACTTTAATTCTAGTATTTTTTCCTTCTGTTGATTATCTTTAATCCTGCATTGTATATAATTGTTTGCATACTGTCTCCCCCATTAGACTGTGAATTCCTTGAGAGCAGAGACTGTCTCTTATCTGTCTTTGTATTCTCAGCTCTCTACACCACGTTAAATACCAAGTACAACATTTAATAAATGTTTATTATCTGACTACCTGACTGATTCTTCTATACCTGATTAGTTGGTGTTTGATTGCTGTCCTTTTTAGAACTATAATTGTGCATTCTTGAACTCGGAAAGAACTCAGACTGGCAATAAGAATTACAAGGCTTTTTATTGACTAGGAATGATCCTTTATCCTAAAAATCACATGATTTTAGACTTGGAAGACCTCAGCTATAATCTAGTCCAACCCAAACACAAAAGGAATGCCCTAGTGAAATGCAGTGGTCATGCAGTCTTTGCTTAAAGAGCACTTATTGGCTTAGTCAGTTCCAATTTTGATCATAATAATTTGGTTTTGCCGCTCTTGTGGAAAATCAGAAAAAAATACTTTATTCATTTTTCCTAAAAAAAAAAAGAGAGAGAGAGAGAGAGAGAACCAGCTTTTGTGAGCAAACTGACTGCTTTGTTTTGTTTTTGCTTTCAATTTTATTAATCTTTGATTTTTAGAAATTGTTTATTGAAGGCTTTCTCTATCAGAGTTGCTATTTTAGTTTTTTTAAGGGATATATACCCAATTCATTGAGATATTCTTTCAACCATTTGCTAATGAAAGCATAAAGGAATATTTTTTTAATACTTCCGGACTTCTTTAACTACATCCCAAAAGGTTTGGTACCTTCTTCCATTGTTGTCATTTTCTTTGATGATCTTTATGATTTATTATTTGATTAATTCTAAAGGATCAAATTAGCCACTAATCAAATTTTCAGTTGTTTAAATTCTGAACTCAGTGTATTCTATCAAAAAAAGGATATCCCCATATGCAAATGAGAAGTCATAAATATCTATTATATACATTTTACTTTTTTAAATGTGTAATAAAACATATTTCTTCAAATCTGTCCTGCTTATCTGATTTTGCAGAACCCATATTCTCCTCCTGGTTATTCTGATTGCCCTTACTTACCGAATCCCCAATAAATAAGTCTACCTATTTCAGGTAACCAAGAACAAGATATAACCCTTCAAAATCTAAAGCATATTGTCTTGTAGTCTCTCCCCTTGATCCCTTATAACCCTTCAAGATCCAAGTTGCATAGAGCATTTGACAGGCACCAGAATAAATAACTGTTAAGTTTCTGGAGCTCCAAGTTTCCTAAGGAACCACTTATTATACACTTTTGAAAAGTAGTAGCTCATCTATTACTGGGCACAAATTGTGTCTAAAAAGATGAGACAGATATATACAATCACCCTTTGTCTAGAGTGTCCTATTATGAGTTGGGTGATGCAATCTGGCTATTCTAACACTATGGTTAGGACATAAGATGCTTCTGTTGCTAGATGGAAATAGTACATGAAAATTCATGCTTGCCTTGGGCCCTATTAATGCCTTTCATAAGCAGGTCAAGACTAAATTAGACACTGAGACCTCCCTTCAGTCAAAATCCTAGAATCCTGCTTCTTCTGCTAGTCCAATAGGTTCTATCTATAAGGATTTGGTTCCTGACAAATGCAATTTTGCCCAGTTTATCAATGGTTCCATTTGGTCTAAGAGAAACATACAAAACAGAACTTGAGCAGCCATGAATTCAGTAGACTGAATTCCAAGTTCCATGCCTTGTATATCAGAAAGTCTTGAGGGTCAGTGTAGAGAAGATGTTCATCTACACTAATTCTTGGCTGGTGATCATGGATATGGCCAAGTATCCAGAAGCTGAGAGAGCACAATAGTGGAAAGTCCAAGATTTTCTCCTTTAGAGTCAGGAATTTTTTTGATACCTCCTACTTTTTTGTGGGGCATGTTAGCAGTTCTCAGAGATATCACTACTAAACAACAAAGGAAAAGCAGTTATGAGCATTTAGATTCCTTGAACCAGTTGGAGCATCCAGTAATCCAAGGGGCCTCCAGTCTGCTCCCAAGTGACAAAATAGCATTGTTCCATGTCGAAGTAAAAGGTTTGTGCCTGCTAATCAACATCTGAATTAATCAGTTAATTAATCTGACTGCCTAGGCAGGTGTTCACTACCAGAAGTATTGTCTGTGCCAAAGCAATACTATCTTAGAAAGGGGAAGGGCTTTTCCACTCAATGGTTTCTGGAATCCAGCCTCCAGAAAGACATAACTTCAGAGAATGGACTGCTTTTAGACATAATTCCAGATCTTCTCCAACCCTTCCTTTTTATCCAGTGGTATAGCCTTAAGGTCCTTGCTCTTTCAGAGGGCTCCACACACTCTGGAGAAATAGATCAAGTTTCCTGCAGTTGGCAGGCTTCCATTTGTTTGGAATGGTTTAAATAACTTCTTCCCAGAAAGGCCCCAGGGTTCTGGAGGATGGTACTGTTGGGAGGTGCCTTGCTTTTGAAACTGTCATTATATAACTCTAGTGGGTGTGCATTCCCTTGAAGAAAGGGGATCCCTTAGCCAATTCGGTGGTAATTCTGAGTCTCTAGATGGAGGTGAAGGAGAATTCTAATATAGCCTCTGAAGAAGAAAGAGAAATCCTTCCACAAAGATAAAAAACTTATATCCTTCCCTGATGTGATTCTCAGGAAGGGGAAGGTTTTGGTGGGTGAGTCAGAGAACACTGAGTGAGTGGAAGCACTGGAAGAATCTTAGTATTCATTTAGACCTTTGAATGGGTTGCATGCAAGAGGCTTGTGACCTCTTTGTCAATCAAGATAGATGATCTTGATTCAGGATAAAGAATTGTTAACTGTGTCAGAAGTGGCAGCATCTGTATTCTGGCCTGGAACAGCACTTGTTCATTGTCCCTACCTTACATCAGGAGAATCTGTGGTTAGGTAGAAGATATCATATATTGCTGTGTCCCTGATATTACTGATACTGCTCTGCTTCACTGGCTCATCATCATCACCCTGCATTAGGAAACTCTGAACTACAAAAATGTAATATCACCTATCAGATGGAGCAGTTAATTGAGATCTGAAAGTTGGTTCTTCTGAAGAGGAGTGGAGAAAAAAAATCTACAATTTTTTCCCTTTTTTTCTTTATGGGGATAATTGTGGAAGAGGGTGTGTGTACACAGGTATATGTATATATTTGCATTTTTTGACAATTGTCCAATAAACCCTGAAAGGTTTTTTTAAATATATTTCCCCCCAGTTACATGTTAAAACAATTTTTAGATATTTTTCAGTCTTGTTTTTAGATTCTAGTTTTTTTTCCTCCCTTCTCTCCCCCTTCCTTAAGATGCTAAGCAATCAGATTTAAGTTTACAATCATGTAAAACATTTCTATATTAGTCATTTTATATAAGAAGATTCAAAAAAAAGAAAAAGAATGAAAGTGAAAAATAGCACACTTTACTCTCTATTCAAATAATATCAGTCACTTCTCTGGATGTAGATGGTATACTTTATCATCAGTCCTTTGGGATTGTCTTAGTTTGTGGTATTGCTAAGCATAGCTAAATAAGTTATTCCTAATTCTTCATCATACAATATTGCTGTAACCATGTAAAAGAATCTCTTAATTCTGCTCACTTCACTTTGCATCAGTTAATATAAGTCTTTCCAGATTCTTCTAAAATCATCCTGCCTGTCATTTCTTATAGAATCCTGAATGGATTTAAATGGTGGTGGGAGGTCCTTTATAAAATCTTTTAAGGTTCTTTATAAGCCACCATAGAAATAGTCCTATTAAAACCAGAGTTTCCTCATTTCCTTACAATAGGGATGCAATTTCCCTAAAGTCAACAAAGTTGTTTCTAGGATCTAATTGACCCCTGCCTCACATTACAGCTTTCTGGTTATGTAAGGGGTAAAAATTCTCACCTAAATGGAACACATGATCCTCCTTAGTAGATGTCTGATGACCATGGGAACAAGGGCAGAGTAGCACTGTCAGGAAATCTTAAATGCTACTATATCTTTGTGGTAGATTCTTGCCCTGTTAGGGTAAAATAAACCAGTTTTTGTTAACTGTTCAATGACTTCTGAATGCCTCATTTTCCCCAACATGAAATCTGAACTAACAGGGTGCCAGTGTTAGACCCAATCCTAACATGAATGCAATTCAAGATTTAGTGCTGGTTGGCCCTCTTCCTTCCCCCACTTATTTCATTATTTCCCTTAAAAACTGTTTTTCCTCTAGATTAATGTGGATTTTTCCTTGATCTTTAAACAAATCCATAGGGAGTTTGATTGGTACAATGCTGAATTAGTTTTAAAAATTTCTGGTACTATTATCATTTGATCTTGTTATTTGTGTCTCTTTTTATTTTTGTAAATAGTTTTTTTATAATTGTCTTAATATGATTTGTATATATGTCTTGATAGACACATTTAAAAGTGATTTTTTAAAATATACTTTATTGTTGTTTTGAATGAAGCTTATCTTTCTGTATCTTCCTATTTGGTATTACTGGAAATATAAAAAATCTGATGATGTTGTGGATTTATTTCATATTATGATATTTTACTAAAGTTATTGTTTTGATTAATTGTAATTGACTCTAGTATTCTATAAGCAGGACAGCATATAATCTTCAAGAAGAGATAATTTATTTCCTCTTTTCTTATGCTTATTTCCTCAGATTCTTTTTTCTAGATGTATTGCTAGTTGTTTTAGCACTATGAAAAATAATAGTAGTGATAAACAGAATCCTTGATTTATTCCTGATTTTATTGGCATAGCTTCTAGTTTATCTCTATGAAACTTAATGCTAGTTTTTGGTTTTAGAGATACCATTTACCATGTTAAAGAATGGTCCACTTATTCCTATGCTTTTAAGAAAATGGGTATTGGATTCTGTTAAAAAGTCTTTGAAGCATCAATTGATATAGTCACAGGCTAGTTTTTCTCTTTAAAGAACAATGAAACCATACTTAACCCTTTATTGGCTCAGGGAACTAAAGCCTAAAACATTAACATAGTTTTCCAGCTACTTTTCCTATAAAAAATATCTAATTGAGAAACCATGAAACACTCTTCAAACTGTACATATCCTTTTAACTAGGTTTAACACCTTGGCAAATCAGTATCCATGTGACAATAACAGAATTTCATTCATGAACAAAAATTGGTAATTAAATCACGCAATGAAATAATTTGTAGCATTTAAACAGATATATTGCATATATGAACAATTTATAATTGGAACAAAATACTTATGGAAGGAGAGAACTAGTCTAATAAAGACTAAATTAAACAAATTTAAAATAAGATTCAAAATACTAAAATAAAAAAGAAATAAAAAATTAATTAAAATCTAAAATATTTCCTTATTCCAAAAAAAAGGATTTTCAGAATCTTTGGAGTAAACATTGAAATTGAAGGGAAAGATGAAGGGAAGGGAGGGAGAACTTTGTCAAAGTGACATGCACTTATATAATGAAGTAAGACTGGGGGAAAAAATGTCAGGCTCCTGGACAAGTGTACAGAGAAGGTGGGTTACCAATGGAATAAAGTGATAGATGAAACAGTTGGAAGGGATGTAAAGCTAGAGAAACTGAGGCAAGACAGAGATTGGTTTTTAGTCTTTTAATTATGGGGAGTTTAGGCTAGTTGACTGAAGGGAATTCATATTCAAAAAATCATTCCATTCAGAGTGACTGAGGAACAGTGTTTATATAGGATTGTAACTAGCAAAGCCAACAGTTGATAAAGAAGCAAAAAGAATGCAGTTAGGTCATCAGGCAGCTGTTATACAAGAAAAATTATATTTCTCACAGCCTAAAGCAAAAACCAGCTGCACACAATGATGGGAATGAATTTGGGATGTATACCATTTGGGATGTATATCATCCATGATGAGAATGGGCTTAAGGGGATCTTCCAGGGTCAGTATTTTGGGGAACAATAACTGACCTTTTCTGTAGAAGCACCTCACAGGTGGGATGTCCAAGTAAGAAGAAGAACAGAAATAGGCAAGGGCACTCTATGGCCATACTTGACACTTTGATCTAGTGTGTGAGGCTAAGTTCAGATTCTCATGAGAAATTTACAGGGTTCTTTTTGGTTCAGTAGGGAGAAGGGAGAGCACAACTCCTTTATGGATCTGTGGATTTCCTTTATCTTCTTCCTACCTCAAAGAAATAAATGACTTTCCATTTTAAGCCAACCCAACAGCAATGTTAGGCTGTGGTTAAAAAAATTTTTTTTTTGAAAGTAAGCTTACCTAGGATTTGCTCCCTGGCTGTCTACACTTCTCATCCCTTCGTGATTTATTTCTAGAAGTATCTGAGTCCCAGAATCTTATATGAGACTTATGTAGTCTAATACCACTGACCTACTTTGTCCTAAGTTTTCATCTCCCTAAAATAAGGAATGTTTACCTATTCTAAGGTTTAAATAAAATAAACATCAAACTTAGAATTGGTGCTGGTCAGTAGCACTTTATAGTACATATATCAGATCTCTTTTGAAGGCATTTCACTAACTATAAGGGGGAAGATGGGGAAAGGTTTGGCTAATAAGTTGAAAAGTTCCCCTAGCTTTTTATGTGTTATCACCCCAGAGCTGTATATTCCAAGGGTTGCCAAAAGCTCTATATTGCAGCCCAAGATGAGATCAGATATTCTGCAAAGCAGCAATTCCTTTCTTTCATCCTCAGCTCTGGAGTCCTTCCTTTTTCCATTGATAGTGCACCAGATCTGGGTTTAAATACAGCCTCAGACATTTAGTAGTTTACCTCAGCTTCCATATTTGTAAAATAGATATAATAATTGCATCTTCCTCCCAGGATTGTTGTGATAATCAGACAAGATATTAATTGTAAAGTAATTACTATATAAATGATAGCTATTGTTTTTATTATTGCCTGTGTAACATATGTTGCTTTGATATCCTCTCTAAGAGCTAGATCTGTTACATTTTATACCATTTTTGCTTCAGTGTTCTCTAGTAACCTAAAGTGGGCAGGGAGTTAACGTTCTCTTCCATTGGCTTGAGCCCCTACTTATTGTGCTTCTCCCTTTTCAGAGTTCTCCAGTTATATTTCCATTTAATCACTGAATATTACATTAGCTTTTACCACAAAAAAATTTTTTTCTTTAAAGATAGAGCCTGAACAAGTATGCAACAAGTTCCCCCAAAACCTTGGGCGAGGGGAGAGCATGATCTTCCCTATTTCATCTTGGTCTCAGAGGAGGGAAAGATAATTAGACTCTTAGATTATCTCAATTCCTATTCAGCACTTTTTTTCTCACCAAGTTTGACTATAATACCTAACCAGCCTAATGTCTCAGACCATTATTCTTCAGGGAGTCCTTGCTTAGCTGGCTCTAAAACCCATTTTAGATTTTTGAACTCCCTCATCCCTGTGATTCAAGAGTCTAATGTCTGAAACTTTACTCCTGATCTGAAAAAAATGAAAAAGACCAAAATCTAGATCCATTTCTTACGACCACATGGCCTCAACAGAAAAAGGAAGGATGGGAGGTGGAATCCAGGTCTTACCCCTTTCTGTATGTCACCTACTGTAAGAGAAGAAGTAATACAAGAAAAAAAAAGAAACAGACTGTGCTCAGATAGTTATAAATTCTGGCTATACAGTCAGTGGAAAAATTTACTCCCAATCACATGGTAGGCCAACATAAAATGTCCATGAACGTGCCAGTTCTCCTGTCTTCCATCTTAGGTGATCTAGACTATGTGTGTGTGTGTGTGTGTGTGTGTGTGTGTGTGTGTGTGTGTGTGTGTGTGTGTGCCAAACTCTCATTACACCTAGTTCTGGCATTTCATACCCCTAATTCCATTTTCCAAAAGTGGAAGAAGCAAATTTAAGAGTCAATATCCGGGGCAGCTAGGTGGTGCAGTAGATAGAGCACCAGCCCTGAAGTCAGGAGGACCTGAGTTCAAATTTGTCTCAGACACTTAACATTCCCTAGCTGTGTGACCCTGGGCAAGTCACTTAACCTCAATTGCCTCAGCAAAAAAAAAAAAAAGAAAGAAAGAAAGAAAAGAAAAGGGTCAATATCAGCCCATGCAAAGGTCAGCATCTGCCCCCAAGCATCTCCATCCCAAAGAAAAATTAGAGAGGGAAAAAAAGGTACTATTCATGGTTTATTATGAAATACAGAATGTTCTTTAAAACTGAGAATGTAATAGGAGAAAACTCATATTCAGTATATAAATAAGGGTAAAAAATTACTTCAAAAATAATAAGAAAATTTAAATAAGTTATTTATCGAGTCAGCATAAATTACTATAGATTTTGTTTTAATTTATGACATATTTAGACAGACATCAACTGAAATGGCTTGATAATTAGAGGGTAAAACTAATTTGATTTCTGGGACTATGAGAGACTCTGAATTCCAGTTTTGTTTTGTTCTGTTTTAAAACACAGGAGGTGAGTGGGAAGCAAATTCATAATTGCTCAATATTTGTAGTATTTGCATATATTGATGTAATCTATTTTGCAAATTTCATATTTGTATGATCTACTTCATGGAAATAATGTAATAATTAGGACAAAGTTCTTATTGGCTTTTAAATATTAAAACTATATTACATCTTGGGGGTACCCCCCACCCAAACACCCAACCTCCTGACCTATGGATTTTGTGCTTCTGATTCAAATATAAGACCCTATAAGCAAACTGTGATCATGAAAACCATGATATTTTTAAAATATTACTACTTCATAGCCAAACTACTCTAATAGTGGTCATGATCTTCCAAAGTTGTGTGAGCAAATTTTGCTTTTTAATTAATGTTGAAATTTTTATTATGGGTTATCTTTTCAAATATTAAGGGGAAAAGCCTCAGTTATAGACTTATTTGCCATTTTACCATAGTTGATTTTAAAAATACTGACATTTGAAAACAATAGACAGCTACCAATTTGTGCAAAGGTAATTATCTGAAGCACTTTTCCTCTCTTTTCTAAAGAGGAAAAAAAAAAGCCTCCTTAATTTATGGTCATTGAAGAATACCCAGGCTTGGTAGGTAAAGGTATTAGAGTGGAAGATATATAACCCAGGCTTTTTATTATCCTACAAATTAAGAGGGGATAGTGGAATCTGAATTCATTGTTTAGGTTTTTTGATTGTTGTTAAGTGAGAAGAGAGTCAGGGGTTAGTTAAATATTGTATTAGGTAAAAAGAAGAGATGAACACTGTTACTAAATTAGGTCAGGTCACCTAATCATTAGGTCTAACAATCCTCATTGGGGCTTCAGTTATCTATATTGATTGTTTCAATCAACCTCCATCAGTATAAAAACTGGAATTATTAAATTTGCCCTTCACAGTATTATGTAGATAGAATGAATGCCCAAATTCATCTACTAAAGTCAGATCTCTACAATCTACCTGGAATTGAATAATGTCAGGAAAACCTAACACAGATCTATCCAGTGTTACTCATTTTATCTTATAGAAGGAGTAGATATTACTATACAAATGTCTCCTCAGGACATAACCATAGAATTATTCTATGAGATTCTTCATCTACCATGGAGCCATTGATAAAGTATTTTTAATAGTTAGGTTAAATAAACAAAGGTTAAACTACATATATTCAAGAAGCTATATTGGCAACGATGAAAGACCTTTCAAGGAAAGGGGAAAGGATTAAGCATTTATATAGTGCCTACTATGTACCAGGCTAAGTGCTAAGTGCTTTTAAAAATATTATCTCATTTTATCCTCACCATAACCCTGCAAGAAAGATGCTATTATTATCTCTGATTAAAGTTGAGAAAACCAATACTATTAAAGGCTAAGTGAAAACAGCTATGAACTTGTGTCTTCCTGATTCCAGGCCTAGAATTCTATCCAACTTTTATCCCTTTATAACTCCAGTCTGGATCATTGTACTATCCTGTGAATATCTATGAAATTGAAGTAGGGCAGACCTAAATCAGGTCAATCTGGAACCTCGGGATAGAAATTGGAATAAAATGAAATACTCATAGAATTCTTGCTGTGGTTTAGTCATTTTAGTAGTGTCCAACTCTTCCTGAGTCCATCTGGGGGTTTTCTTGGCAAAAATAATAGAGTAATTTTGCCATTTCTTCTCTAACTCATTTTACAGATGAGGAAACTGAGTCAAATAAGGTTGACTTGTTTATGGTCACACAATTAGTAAGTGTAAAAGAAAAAATTTGAATCCAGGAAGTTGAGTCTTTTTGATTCCAAGCCCAGGGCTCTATCTTATGGGATTCAGAGGTACAGAAATACTGAATTCCAAAATATATTGGGGTTCCAGAACTCTCTGTATGGGCCACAAAATGTTGGGAAGTGGGGTTTACACTAAAAAATATATTGGAGTTTCAGGTTAGGTGTCACAAGGAATTCAGCAAGGACCTGCTACAATAAAGGCCTACTTAAGAATTGCAAATGCTTGACCTTAGGAAGTAGCTTGGTTACCCAATTGTAGACAGTAATTCAGTCTCCTATTAATACTCCTCCCTATGACTCAGAGTCTACCAAGGACCAAGGACCCCATCATATCCGCTGGGAAATCTAACTGCTTTACTCCTAGAATATAGATGGTTAATTAACAAAGAGATTTTCTGAACTCCTCTGTGAAAGTTATTCAGGACAGAGGAAGAATATTCTGTGATACAGATCACAGTTTCCCTATGCTATATGACCAACTATTTCCTTTATTGGTATCGGTCATATTTCTGATCTGCTGGTCAAAAAAAGCTAGAGACAGAAACCAGGTGATTTCTTGTAATCTGGCTTTTGTATTTATAGCATCAAGAAATGATGTCAATGGCCTGAGCCTTTAGTCTCCTGAGCCAATTAAGTCTCAAGGATGGTTTTAAAACCTTTAAAGAAAAAACTTATGTAGCCTTTATGGGGCAAATCCCCAGCATATTGCTTCCACTATTATTATGTAAATAAATAGCTGTTGATCAATGGAGTATAGTTGAATAAGCTTCATGATCTTATGTCATTTAAACAATACTGATACATCAGCTTGCCTGAAGTAGAACTTTATATAGCAATAGCAATAGTCAGATTTTTGAAAGCCATATGTTCAATTAATAGTCATTAGTGTATCTGCTAAGTAGCTTTGAAATTGAATAACCTTTAAAATCTAGATGTTTAGATGACATCAAAATAGAGGTTTCCACTAACTTTCAAATTTCAATTTTTAGGGTCCTTGCTAACCACTGCATGAATAAGCCAGCAGGAGCACAGCTAGACATTGGAGTTTATTTATCCTCTTAGAAATGTGATACACCCATCAGTAGGTGATGGATATGTGTACTCATAATTTCACAAATATCAATATAGTCTCTCCTCCTAAGCTACATGGCCCAAAAATTTTGAATCAGATCAGGTAAGTCCAGTAGGTAGTTTGGAATAAGATCCAGTAGAGCTCATAGACAGGAAAAGGGTAATTTTTAGGAAAAAAAAGGAGGATGTTAAAAAGTGTCACAAAGGTCTTTAACATCAGTATTTATATCAGACAAAAGAAAACAGTGTTTTCATTATCAGTCAGTTAGTTTGTTAAGTTCATACTAAGTGCCTTATTATGTAAGATTAAGAGATGTGAATAAATTCCTAGAAGTATTCCAAATTCTATTAATTTTCTTTTGAAATCTAAATTGATTGGGGAAGGGAGGTACAGAAGATTTTCAGTACATTCAGTGTTTCATAGGAAAAGAAAGTAATATATTGTTTGAAAGAAAGATTGAGGTAGAGCTGAGTATGATGTTATCCTTAAAAGCAAAACCATGGAGGAAAAGGTAAAAAGAGTAATTATGTTAGACAAATTAGACTGCAAGACGAAGAATTGTAAGAGACAAATATCTTACCAAGAACTTTACAGACTCATTGATTAAGTCAGGAAAAGATTTTTATTCAGGATCTTGCAAAAATGTATGTCCCAAATAGGCATGCCCTTGAAGGAGCCAAAGCATAACTTTTATTATCCTGTCCCCAAATGTAAGCCCTTCCTCTGATTTCCCATTAACTAAAAACTACAGAAGTTACAGCCTATCTAGAGTGCCTAATTCCCCCATATGAGTGCCCACCACTAATGTCTTCCACTTGTGGTCACCTTATTTGGTCATAGTTCCCTGAAACCAATTGCATGTACTCTGTCATATAGGCATTTACAAGTGGGTTATTACATATGTGTCCTGTCTCCCAACACTACATCCATCTTGATGCAGAAGTAACATTTCCAACCACATTTTCTCTTTTTTTCTCACATTTTATTTTTTTTCTCTCTTTTTAAATTTTTTTTATTAAAGCCTTTTATTTGCAAAACATATGTATGGGTAGCTCTTCAACATTAACTCTTACAAAGCTTTCCGTTACAAATTTTCCCCCCTAATCCCCTCCCCTCCCCTAGATGGCAGGAAGTCTACTACATGTTAATTACGTTAAAATACTTGACAAGTTGAATATATGTATACATATTTCAACACTTATCTTGCTGTGCAAGAAAAATCGTGTCTACAAGAAAAAAAATCTGAGAAAGGAAACCCAATACAAGCAAATATCAATAGAGAGCATGAAAATATTATGTTGTGGTCCACATTTCATATCCCTCTTTCTGGGTGTATATGGCTTTCTTCACTGAGCAAATGGAACTGGTTTGGAGCATTTCATTGCCCAACCATATTTTCTAGAAATGATACAGAGGAATTAAATGAGGGAGGAAAGTTGGTAATTCTGAAATCCTACTCACATCAGGAATGAATTAAAGAAGGAATAAATATAAATATCTAGAAGAGTATAAAAATCCAAATTTATAAAGAAATGAGGGGAAAGGAATAGGATAATGGGGGATGTATGTACAGTTGTGTATATTAATGGGAATGAAATTAAAAGTGAAGGAAAGGGTGAAGAGAGAGGATAAGGATGGAATCCTTGGAGGGGGTGATAGGTTAAGTAATAGCAAGGCAAGATAGCAAGTAGAATAAAACAGAAGAGTCAGCAGGGGCAAGAAATAAGAGATAAGCATAAGTATACTAATAATGATCAGGAGTAGAATTTATTAGAAGAAAAAACAGGGATGGTAATCATTGATATCAGACAAAGTTAAAGCTAAAACATTTAAGTAAAAGAGAGAAATAGGAAACTATACTATATGTCAGCCATAGTAATCAGTGTTATTTTAGACTATTTAAAATAACTAGATAGTATAAGATTGGAATATTGCAGTGGTGTAAGAAATGATGAGTTGGTAGATTTAGAAAAATATGAAGACTTGGATTTATGAAGGATGATGTTACCTACCTTCATCAGAGAAGCAGAAGAAAGATAAGTGTAGGATAGACCTACATAGATGCATATAAATGCCTATGTATATAAATGTGAATGGTTATAGATATCTATGTATAAGTATGTATGCATATATATATATATATATATGTATATGTATATACCTTTACCTAATTGTAGCCTTCTGGGGCAGAAGGGAGAAGAGGGAGGAAAGGAAAAAAAGAATAAAATAAAAAGTGCACAGCAGAGAACAAAAGCAAACCTACAAGGAAACAAAGGAAAAGATAGACAACTTCAAACACAATATATAGTGCTTATTATATAAACCTTCTTGAAATGGAAATTTATTGTTTCATATTTGGAATCCTCTCTTATCTTCTGCTGTGCACATGGCAATTTTTTAAAATGTCTTTTCTATTTTGTATTTGTTTTAAATAAATAAATAAATTTGAATGGAAAAAAAAGTAATACAAATAGAGCATCAAATGGAGTCAGTAAGGCTCTCCTAAAAATCTAGTTTGAACCGGTGCTCAGCTCAATTCCACAGATCAATGTACCTGGGGCAAAGATAATCCAAATTGATGCAGATCTGTACCTCAACTTCATACTTTTCAATATTCTTAGCTAGTAGCAGAGAATATAAAAAATGATTACTGTCCTAAACACTGTTTTAAGCTGTTGAGATTTATCCTGTTGGTAGTCTGGTGAAGCCTATGCACCCCTTTTCAGAAAAATGTTCTTAAATCTTGAAATAAAGATTCGTAGATGCTCTGAAAAGAATCTATCCATAGAATTTTGGAGGAAGTCTACATATTCATAAAATTTTAGCTACAGGCAAGGAGAAAGGGGCCCCTGGTTCTTTGGGTACAGGAAATTTAATTAGCATCTTCTTTAATATCAGTTCCAGTGATCAAACCAAATGCATCTCTGATATTAAACCACTGGATAGTATAAAAGGATTCTGATTGCAAAAGCTTTGTTTTACAGATCTATGCCCACAGGGCTTACAAGGAGACAGATATCAGGTCATATCACCATAAGAGTTGCTTTCTTGATGATAGGTTCAGGTCCCAAGTTGTAAATTTGGCACGTGTCCTGGGGGAGCATTAAATTATCAAGGAGTACACTTCCCCACCTTATACTTGTGAAAGTGATTTTTTTTATTCCAAATGTAATGTTTCATATTTCTCAACATAAAACATTGTATTATTAGTTTCAGACCAGTATTCTAAGTTTCCATAATCTTTTTTTAGTTCAATTCTGTCTTATAGCATATTAACAATCTCTACTGTAAGATAAAAATCTCATTGTATTTACCTTCAAACCCACCCATTTTCTGATCTTCATTACTGTTGAAAGTATCACCATCCTTTCATTTGCCCAACTTTGCATCACTTTCACTCATCCCAGTTGCCAAATCTTTTTATCTCTGTAACATCTTTCCCATCTATGTCCTTCTCTCCAGTTACATAGGTAACATCATTTTTTTAATTAAAAAAAGAAAAAAAATTTACATGATAACTTTATTATATATTTAAAAGGAATAGAAGTACATAATAGATATGCAATTTCACATGTAATTATCTTTTTATTATACTCTATTATAGTGATGTTTGTTTCATTCTATAAATTAAAAATAAAGATTTTTTCAAATAAAATCTCATTTTTGAATCCACAAAAATCTATGCTGTTTCTGTCTCTTCCCACCCCATTATCAATTGAGAATAAAAGGAAAACAAAAATTTTTTTACAAACATATATAGTCAAACAAAACATATTTCTTCATTATCCTTGTCCAAAAGGACTGATAGGAGATAGTCTCATTCTGAACTATGAGTGCAAGTTTCTTTTTTTTTTTTTAATAAAGCTTTTTATTTACAAAACATGAGTGACCTTTCAACATTGACCTTTGCAAAAAAAAAAAAAAACTTTTTTTTTTTTTCCCCAAGGTTTTGCTTTGGTTGGTGGGGGGGGGGGGGGTAGACGACAGGTAATCTAATACATGCTAGATAGGATAAATTATATGAGAAATACAGTACATGTATACATATCTATACAGTTATCTTACTGCACAAGAAACATCAGATCTAGAAAGAGAAGAAGAAAAAAACAACCTAAGAAGGAAAACAGAATGCATGGAAATATTCACAGAAAGCGTTAAAATGCTGTGTTGTGGTTCACTCTCAGTTCCCACAGGCCTCTCTCTGGATGTATATGACTATCTTCATTGCAGCACAACTGGTTTGAATCACATCATTGTTGAAGAGAACCATGTCCATCAAAATTGATCATCGTATAGTCTTGTTGCTGTGTATAATGTTCTCCTGGTTCTGCTGATTTCACTCAGCATCAGTTCATGCAAGTCTCTCCAATCCTCTCTGAAATCCTCCTGTTGGTCATTTCTTACAGAACAATAATATTCCATAACATTCATATACCATAATTTATTCAGCCATTCTCCAATTGAGGGGCATCTTTTCAATTTCCAGTTTCTTGCCACTACAAAAAGGGCTGCCACAAACATTCTTGCACAGGTGGGTCCCTTTCCCTCCTTTAAAATTATGAGTGCAAGTTTCTATCAGAAAATGGATAGCATATCTTATCAGTAGTCCTCTGGAATCATAGTTGGTCATTATGTTGATGAGAGTTCCTTCTCCCGATTCTGTTCATTTCATTTTCTATCAATTCATACAAGATTCCATGTTCCTCTGAAAACATCCCCTTTATAAAATCTTTAAATTATTAATTTTGTAATATTAAATACTAAGTTCTCCACCCCATTTTATACGGGTGGTTGAAAAATCATGTGGGATCCTTCTGTGTGGCTCCTTCTTTCTGGATGCTGACAGTATGTTTTTTCTTTGAGTAGGAAACTGGGATTTTAGTTTAATGTTCTTGGGAATTTCCATTTTGAGGTATCTTTCAGGAGATGACCATTGCAGAAGAAAAGAGAGATGTGCAAATTTAGAGAAATCTCCACCCCAAATGCTCACAGAAACTATTTTTGCCCCACCTGTGGTATACTTTGAAATATATCTAGGCTATGTTTTTGATGATAGCTTTCAGGCAATCCAGCAATTCTTAGCATTTTCTCTTTAATCTGTCTTCCAGATCAATTCCTTTTGCTATGAGATACCTAAAATTTTCTTGTTTTTTTTCAGGGTTTTGTTTTTTTTTTTTCCTTTGCTTTAATATTTCTTGTTGTCTCATGAAGTTAGCTTTTATTTTGCCATTCTAATTATGAAGGAGTTTGTTGCTTGGACAAGATTTTTACATCTTTGGCCTAACTATTAATCCCTTTTCTAATTCTTTCTTTCATACCTTTCATTTTTTTCAATTTTTTTCCTCTAGCTCTCACATTTCATTTATTTTTAACAAATTTTTTAAAATCTCACTTTCTATAAGAAAGCTTTTCTGATCCTCAATACTAGTACTTTATCTTTGAGATTTTTTTCCAATTTATTCTCTATTGTAACTTATAAGTATGTAGGAATTTATATGTTGTCTCCTTCATTAGAATGTGTTTCTCTGTTGCAGATTATTTTTGTCCTTTTTTTTGTATCCTCAGCATTTATCATAGTGCCTGGCATATAGTATGAATTTAATAAATGTTTGTTGATTTTAATCTGATTAGAAATAATTAATGACTGACAATCATTATTTCTAAGTTCTTCCTGCCCCCCCCAAAAAATATGCATTTTTCTAAAATAATGAAGCATATTTAATTATATTTATCTCATAAAGAATTATATCGTTAGCTATAAATATTATTTTCATGAGAGCAAAAATTTTGTATTAATAAATTTTTTAAGATTTTTTTATTTAACTTTTATCCTTTTAAATTTCTACTTATATATGACTTAAAATGCATACTATATTAGTATAATATATAATTTAAAAATATACACAAATTGGGAATGTAGGCCCAAAACCTTTTTATTGAAAAAGTATACTATTAAAAAAGTTTGGAGGCCACTCCATATATAGTGAAAAACACAAAATAGGAGCTGATATCTGCTGATTGCTACCATGGATCACAATTTCCCTAGGTTTTCTAGTTTCTTCATTTCAGTTTCATTAAAACATTAAACAAATGTTTAGACTGCTTACAAATGGTACAAATAATACAGATATACATACATACATACATACATATATTATTACCCATGGCTCTTTGGAAAGAGAATTAGTCTTGGCGTCCCACCACTGACACAGACTGCCTTATGTTATATTACTTTATTGCAATGACTTATTGTGTCATCCCATCATTCTCTGAAAAAGAAATATACTAGATTAAGTTAGTAGAGTAAACGCCCTTCCTTATCTGTATAATCCACTTGATTTGCAGCTGCAGTTCTAGGTTCAGGGAGTAGAGTCCATGCCATGGAGACCTTTGAGCCGGAGATTATAGCCAGCCAGCACGGAAGTCCTGAAAAACTAGGGACTGGGGGTGCAAGCTGCAAGTTGGTTGGAACTAATGTTATGTAGGAACTGAGTTAATTGATCAACCCCTCCCACTCTAGAGACTGAAGTAGTTTAGGAGAAATTGATCCCCAAGTATTGGGCAAAAATATTTATATATTGTTCTTGCTATGGCATTGATTTGGAAATAATTATTAAGCTATTAAATGATCAAAAGGAACTGGGGTGCTTAGATTCCTAAAATTGGGGTTCTAGCAAATAGCAAAAATGAAAGATCTTCCTAAGTTTTTAGGATACCAGAGAACCTTGGGGAAGGGTAAAATGTAAGAATTTGGCCATCACATAGTGAATGTTATTTTAATATGTCCACCGAGGACATTTATTACTTATAACTTTCCTATTATGCTTTGTTATATGCCTTTGTTTGTATTTCAGATTTCCTCTTAGATTTGGCAGCCTAAGCCAAAGTAATTTTGTCTGATCATAATTTCTGTCAGGCAGTCAGACAATCTCCATGTGCTTATCCTATTATTAGTTTTGTCCCCTATTATTTCCTACTATTGCATACATTAGGTAAATATTATCTGCATAATAATTGAATTTATATAGTACTTTCTGATTTACAAAATACTATATATGAATATAAATATAGATATATATTAAGAGATCTTTAGCAAGAACAGTCTTTCTTCATTGGCTTGTTCAGTTGCATCTTTAAATGTACCTGATGGAGGCACAGTCACTAATAATCTTTCTGGTGTTATCAAATAGTAAGGGTCTCATTCATTCACACCATGGATACCAAACAATAAAATGGGTGAGGGAAGGGTCATCTCCTTTTTCTTAGGCCCTCCCTGCCCAAGAAACAGGATTAAGGTACTGGTCTATTTCAATTGTCCTTTTTAGTTCTAGGATCAGGGGGGCCTTAAGTTGTCAAACCCAGGCACTCAAGCCATAGAGATCCTGGAGCCCAGGATTCCAGGCCAGAGGTTGCAACCATCCCATCAGGGAAGCCTGAGAAGCCAGGTTTCCAGGACTCAAGTTCAGAGGAGCACCACACTTGGAATTTAATGAAAATAATACTATTTAGGAATTGTTTTAAACTATGAAAATAATTGTCCTGTCTTCTCCCCAGAGCTGAAGGAGGGGAGATTATGACCTCAAAGTATTGGGGAGGATGTTTGCATGTTTGATCTGGACGGATGGATAGATAGATAGATAGATAGATAGATAGATAGATAGATAGATAGAT
>JAJPUD010000367.1:724459-743940 GCA_023553655.1 Myrmecobius fasciatus
GAAGGAAGGAAGGAAGGAAGGAAGGAAGGAAGGAAGGAAGGAAGGAATGGGGAAAAAACCTGTCTCAAACAGATGACCTTAAAGATGTATCTACTTTTGGCTACACAACAATGGAAAGAAGCTGTTCCTGCATAGTAAGACAATGCAGAAAGTCATAGAAAGCTCCAGATCTCCTGTCTCATAGAAGCAAATCCCTGTATCTCCCATTTTAGGTGATCTAGACATGCACTAAATCCTTGTTACAACAGTTTGAAACACTAATGAGCATCTCCTTGCAGAAGAAATTGTTGCAAAGCTTCCACAGGTTCTAGCATGGGCTATATCTCAGCAACATATTGGTCAGATGGAGCTTCACTTTGAGTAACTGTGATTAAAGAGTATTTCAGGATGATCTAGAGCTTGAAAGTTTTGTGGTTTATAGCAATACTACATCATCCCCCAAAAAATAGCCTGTTGCAGAAGGACTGCAAATTTATATATATTATTAAAATAATTAATTATGCAAGAAGTTTGTGAGCACAAACCTAAATACTCAAAACCAGGCTTGAATAAATTTACATGCTTAGTTTTTTCCATATGCCTGGGGATCTTGCTTTGAAAGTAATGTAGGACTTAAAAATTTCAGGTCAGAATCTTCTACGGGTTCCTCTTCCTCCTCCCCCTTCTTCCTTAGAATCTTTCTAAATAATTATGCAATGTCAGCCTTTCTCTAGGTCATGGAACTTGGTACAGGATATAAAAGAAATTTCAGTGCAAAAAGGATAAATGTGACTTTTAAAGCAGAATCAACCCTGGCACATTAGTTTCTCTTTTAGCCCTTTTGTCCTAACTACTAAATTTTATTATATACTATTTCTTAGAAACTGATGTTTTCATGGGATTAAAAGCAAAAGTCTCTGACCTTAAAGTAAATACAAAGTTTTTAGACTTCCCAACTATTTCTTGGTCACTTGTATACACATATAAGTATTTCTTCCGACAAAGTAAACCCTTAGCTGATTTTTTTAATTTTTATATTGGAAGACAAGGTCCTCCTAGATTTTCCTGTACTGATTAAATGCTCCATTTATAATTGTAATGGATTAAGAAAATCTAGCATATTTCATCGAGAAATCATTATGCTTTGGCAACACTAACAGACTAATTGATTAGTTTACCTTATATGACATAAAAAGTTTGAAAGAAATAGTTTCTTGGTAATTAATTAAAATTAATCATTTTATTAATAATGATAGCATATTATTAATGAAAGGATAATCATTTGGCCATCTCTCTTAGACTAAAGACCCTTCATGGAACCTACTCGAAGCTTATAAACCCTTGGAAGAGTGGTACTCCTGAGTGTGGAAATCAACTCTGATTAGTTAACAATTAATGAGAGAATGAATATTATGAGAGGTGGAGCTATTCTAATGAGGGTCTTGGGTATGTGACTCTAATCATCTAGTTTGGTCAAAGAGAATTATCCATATCACCCATCTGCCAAAAGAGAGAATCCACATTTTCCCAGACCTGTCTGGGTAAAGCACAATAGGTCAGAATCTATCAATTTAACCCAACTTTACCTTTTGAATAGATCCTCTAAGTATCAGCCCTGCGTTTCTAAGGCTGCCTAAAAAACCTAATGAAATTGATTTCTGAATAAGGAAGTAAAAAAGGGGAAAAACCTTGATCCTAATTCAATCATTAGTTATTAAATATGAGGGAAATAATGATTTAGCTCACTCATTAATTAGCCTAAATTTACAAAAGAGTGCCATGAGTCTCTCTCTACATAGAAATTCCAAAGAGTATGAATCTAGAAAAATTCTGATGGTGTATTTCTATTTCCATTTCATCCATTTACCACTTCATTTTATTTGATTAGAGGATGTAGGAAACCTAGGACAAGCAGTAATTTTTTTTATGGCTAGAAGCAGGCCATCTCTCCTTGAGATTTTGTTTTCTCCTCAGGCTTCTTGACTGAAGCCCAATAGGACCTCTCTTATCTGTGTATCTGTCTTGGGAGTCTTGGAGATTCCAATCAGTTCATTTGCCAGACCTGTTTTGCCAGCATGGTCTACTCAGAGTGTGTTGAAATGTGAAAATCCCAGAAACTTTTCCTGTGGAAAAATCAGCCCAGGAGCACAGCAGCAATAATTCCTCTTATTTGGATATGTCCTTTACTTCCTTGTTTTGATGCCTCCTACTCCTTTTCACCTCTTCCTTGCACTATGACACATTTAAGTTCTCTGTAAGTGGTCTGAGGACACTTTTCCCTTTGCTGATTGATCCATTGGTATAGACCAATCCTGAGCTTGCAGTAGCCTATAAAGCCCAGTCCTTAAGCATTTGATTGGAGCACACTCATGTCACTCTAAATCTGACCCAATATCATGTACTTTATCAGTGGGACTGAATTGAGCACAGGGGATACATGCCTTTTACCCTCCTGAGTTGTGACTAATAAATCTTGTTTCCAAATTCTCCCAGTGTTCAATATGTCTTCTTTCATTCCAAACTCCTATCAAACAATCATTTGAAAAGATTATCTCAATTAGAGCTAATATTTTTTGTAATAGGACCAGAGGTTTTAGCCTATTTCATCTTAGCAAATATTCAATATTATTTGGTTTCATGATGGAATAGTTAGAGTTTTCCATAGTTTGGGAAATTCTAATCTTCTGACTTCCAGAATCAAGAGAGAGATCTAACAGTTCCAGATAGTCTTTAAGGCAAAGTCCATAAAAGGAAAAAAAAAATGGGATAGAGGATCCTGATCATGTCCTTATCCCCAACATACTATCCTCCATTAGAGACTTCAAGGACTCTGTCCTGGTTGAGTTGAGATGTATTGTTTCCACTGGGGAAGTTCACTAAGACTCTGTTTTATCTGATTTAGATAGACATAATCTGCATGTCATCACTGATTTCTGTTTGCTATCAATTTATATAAATAAATTTGTTTCCTATTTGTTATATGTGGTCTGTGTGTAACTGACATTTTGTAGGAAAAGTATCAAGTCTTTGGATGTCTAGCTTGTGATAGCCATCAAGAGTTCAGGTTGTGATGTCACTTATTCTCTTCCTTTGTCAGGAAGAAGCCCAAATCCTGTTTGTATAGAATTATGTGAAGTCAGAATCTATTGTTAACTCATCCATCCTATCTCCAATGTAGTTAGCATCTTTAAAGGCATTCACAACAAACTTTAAGACAACCTTGTTAGAAGTTAGCTTTTCCAGATTATCTTGAATGGTATATCTTTACAGAGGTCTGGGACCTGGTCTTCCAAGTGCATTCTGTCTAGCTCTCTGACTTTCCCTCTTGAGCTTGAGCCTCTGCACCTTGGGAAATCCCAAGGCTACCTTTCTCCTACAAAAGATATGGTTATGATGAAAATCTTTGCTAAGTTGTTTTCACGACTAATCCCACTATGAGGTTACTCTGTCTCCCTCCTCATATTGCCTTCCTTCTAATGGCATCTTTTTCCTTACTCTAATTAACTCTAATTAACTATAAACTCTCCCAACTCTATTTCAATATTTCCCATTCCTGATGCCTAGAATATCCCTTCATTTTCTCTGCAACCTCTTCCCCAAATGAGAATTGTGAATGTCGTGTTTATTTCTAACTAGATATTGCTACCTTGACCACAATAGTTGAATTTAAAATTATTTTCCTTAACAATTTTTAGGAAAGGGAATAGATATAATTTTTAATCTTAATTTTTAATTATATTCATAACTTATTTTAAATAACTATAGTATATTGTATATGTTATTTGTGTAATTAGGAGTCTACATGGACATCTGCATCTATTCATTTACATGCTTATTTATGTTTATGGTCTATAAAAAATGTTCCTTATTTTGTTTGCTTACTTATTTTCTTAATAATGATCAAGTTTACAATAAACAATTACTTTTTTAACCTTTTTTGGCTAGAATACAAATAAAATGATCCCAAGATAAGTTAGAATTTCATTAATATGTTGTATTTTGTGAATAATTGAATAGATGAGCAAGATAAGCAACTTTTTTGGTAACTGAATAAAAATTTTGGCATCTAAGTTCATCTGCTTTAGTTTCTTGGATGCATTTGTGGATCAAATCCAGTAGGAGACAAGATATTAGAAATGATCTGTACCTCATTCTATCTAATTGTTTCCCCAGACTATATGATCATTTAAAGCCACAAACTATATGTGTATGGGTTTGAGAGAATATTGAAAAGAGTCTCCCTAATGTGAAGGTCAAGGTTCTCCTAAGGTAAGGGCTGTTTTTTTTAATTTATTTCCCCAGTTACAATTAAAGATAATTTTTATCATTCTTTTTTTAAATTTTGAGTTTAAAATTTTCTCTCTCCTTCCTTTACCTCTCCCATTACTGAGAGAGTAAACAATTTGTTATAGATAAAACACATTTAATCATGCAAAATATATTATCATATTTGTCAAGTTGTGAAAGGAGACATAAACCCATGAAGCAGAGAACATGAAAAAAAAACAGAGTGAAAAATAGTATTCTTCAATCTTTATTCAGACTTTATCAGTTCTTTCTCTGAAATGGAGAGCATTTTTCATCATGAGTCCTTGGGAATCGTTTTGGATCACTATATTTCTGAGAATAACTAAGTCATTCAAAATTGATTATCATACAGTGCTGTTATTATGTACACTATTCTCTGATTTTGTTCACTTCATTTTGCTCAGTTCATTGAAGTCTTTCCAAGTTTTGCTGAAATCCATCTGCTTATCATTTCTTATACCACAAAAATATTCCATTATAATCATATATGTAACTTATTTCTTAATTTGACCCCTCAGTTTCTAATCTTTTGCCACCATCAAAAGAGCTGCCATAAAAATTTGTGTATGAATAGCTCCTTCCCCCACCTTTTTTAATCTGTCTGGGATGAAGACTTAGTAGTGGAATTGCTGGGTCAAAGGGTAAGTATAGTTTTATAATGCCTCTTTAGGCATTGCTCCAAATTGCTTTCCAAAATGTTTAGAGCAGTTCACAACTCCATCAAAAATGCATTAGTGTCCCAATTTTTCCATATCCCCTCCAACATTTATCATTTTCTTTTTCTGTCATATTAGCTAATTTGATAGGTGTGAGAAAGTTCCTCAGAGTTGTTTTAATTTGCATCAATCACCAATCACATCCCTAGTGATTTAGAGCATTTTTTCATATGACTATATAGAGTTCTGAAGATTTTCAAGTTCATCTGAAAACTGCCTATTTATATCCTTTGATCATTTGTCAGTTGAGGAATGCTAGGGATCTTCTAACTACAGGACTTAGGTAGGACTAAAAGTCATGTGCAGAATCACTGTGGCTTGGGCAAGACTACTACATACCAGCAGCAAGGTTACTGAAATACGTAGGGCACCATAAGATTCAATAGAAATCCTGGTTTCCACTGGGAATTCTTGGGAAAAGACTACCAAGGGAATGGGCACCTTTGGTCTAGTGGAAATGGGTAGAATTTCCTTTCTTTGAGATTCATTTCCTATATCATGGAACCATGGATATTATGGAAATAGACATCATGAGTTCTTGGGAGTCAGTACCTAGGAATAGGACTAAGAAACCCTTAGAGTTAGTCAGACCATCCATTTTAGTTAATTCTAAACAACACCAAGCCCTGGGCCTTTCAAGAATAGAAGATGAGAAGAGTATAGGAGGGAAATAGGAGAAGGAAGAGAGAAAGAAGGAAGAGAGAAAGACAAAGGAGGCTAGACCATATTACTATACACATTCTTTTTATAATAATTTCATGTGGTCAATGAAGAAGATATATCTGGAGATTTACTATGGATTATAAGGAAGTAAATAAAATAGATATGCCAATTATTAGAGTTGTTCTGATTATCATCAACAGTGAACCACATAGGCCAGACATCAGGTGAGCAGCATGAGGTTAACAGGCTTTCCAGTGCTTTTTTGTCCATTCCTATGAGTGTCTCCTTTATACTTTAGAAAGAGTTTAGTATATTCACCATCATTTCTTGGATTGTTTAAGATCTCCTTAATATTGCCACAGTTTGATGATCAGAGGCTTTATTTCCTAAGTGTATTGATACCCACACTATCTGATAATAAAATGTTGATTGAGCCAGTCTAGGAGGGGAAAATGTTGGCAGAAGCTCTATATTGGATGACAGTTCATTTGAGAAACAAAGAAGGAAAGATCAGTTTAGGGTCTGACCTGCTAAATTTAAATTTTGGAAAGTACAGTGATTGAAGAGAACCCAGATAATCGTAGATTGAGGATTATTAATCTAGAGTTCAGTCTACATATACATTGGGGGGACCATAAACTTAGAAAGGAAAAAATTACAATTTTATTTTTATTAATCTCTAACTGAAATTTAGCATTTTCTTCAATTATGAATGCAGGCAATCAACCACAGTAGTATTAGGAGAAATCAGAAACATTTTTCATAACACAGTATAGTTGCTACAAATGTATTGAAATATCATTTATACTTCTCACTACCTCAAAATTACTGTAGTTACTAGACCCACTGATGGTCTGTATGTTCTCACAATTCTCCTATTCACAGATATGTCTGCAACATAGTTGGCCAAAAATTAGTCAACTCTCTACCTAGTGATTATTTAATCACCAGACTAAAATCACCAGAGACTATCAGGCACCAGTAAAATCTCACATCCAGACATCTACATTGTTTTGCTGTAGTTTTTATCAATAACGATTTGTTGATCAATATATAAAAGAAGTTGAGTCATTTTCATGGGTTGTCAAAGTTTTGTAAATTAGACAATTCAAATGAAAGTTCTTAACTTTCAATAAGACGATATGACCTTTTGTAACATGGATAGGCCCTCGGATTATGACTGTAGAGCAAGCAAGTTCAAACATATCTTATAGTTAAGTTAATAATTAAAATACCTTATGAAGATTAGCCTTTTATGGCTAAGAGATTATACAGGGATACAGGTCAAAAACAATGCTATAAATTCTGTAAGATGAGTGGTTCTTTCATTTTTTTCTCTTTGTATTCTCTTTTATTTGGGCAGTTAGGTGACAGTGGCTAGAATAGTGGACCTGGGATCAGGAAGATTTATTTTTGTGAGTTCAAATCTGATCTCAAATACTTGCTGTGTCATTCTGGGCAAGTCACTTAATTATGTTTGCCTCAATTTTGTCATACGTAAAATGAGCTGAAAGGAAATGGCAGATCACTCCAATATCTTTACAAGAAAACCCCAAACAGGATCATGAAGAGTCAGATATGACTGAACAATAACAAATCCACTTTTGTATACATGAAATAAAAGCACATGCTCAGGATGTTGTACAATGAATTTTTCTGTCTTATTCCATTAAAATAACAACTATATTAAAAAATAACTGCAAAACACAATATAAAAATAAGAATAATCATTTCTAGTGAGGCACAAAAACCTATATACTCCATATGCAACAATAACTGAATTTCAAGAAGGACGCTACTTTTAAGCTATAATCTAAATGTCTTTATAAGGATTAAAAGCCATTAGAAAATTTAAAATTGATTAAATTTTAAATTGTATCTTATTTTACTTTGTTCATGCAAATATCATGAATATTTTTCACTTAATCAATGCAGAAATTGTTTCTATGTAGATTTATCAAACAAATCACTTAAATAAATACCATATAAAATATTGTTTCAAAACATCCATCTTTATTAATCTTGTATTTATAAAATTCTCAATTTAAGCTGAAATGTTGAAGAAGTATGATGAATTCTATGTATTATGGAGTCTCACTTGCATTTATAAATATAATAAGACTCAAAAGACTCAAAAATACAATGTTTTCTGGTAGAAAAATTCTTGTGAATTGAAGTAGAATGCTAGCATAATTGAAAGAATACCTCACATGGATAGAGCACCAGCCCTGAAGTCAGGAGGACCTGAGTTCAAATCTGGTCTCAGACATTTAATGTTTCTTAACTGTGTGACCCTGAGAAGGCATTTAACCCCAAATGCCTCAGCAAAAAAAAAAAAAATGCTTCACATCTGTCCCTTCTAAGAATGAATCTAAATATGTGGGTTCTTTTTGTGCAAAGGAAACTCAACTAAAAAAAGCTAAGATATGTACAAAATTTGGACTTGCCATTATTTTCTTGAAGCATTCTACAAACATATTAGCAGATTGTTGAACAAAAGAAGCCCAAAGCTATTGGAGAGACTTTAATAAAACCATGTGCACTGGAAATGGTCAAATGATGTGAAGCATTGCTTATTCTTCTAACCTATTTCTTGACTTTAGACGTTATTTAGTGTTTGGCCCTACTCATCTCTAGAGGGGATATCTGACCTGAATAAGTATTTTGAAGGATCCTAATTTATCAAGTTACTCACAAGTCTGATTCTTTCATGTAAGACTCAAAAGAAGTAAGGTCATAGAAGACCTAAAGCAGAATCTCTAGAAGTCTCTCATCTTGAGTCCTTTTGATCCTGTGGGGAATATATTCTTATATATCTCAGACTAATAAGCATTAGACTGAGTGGAAAATCTGACAGACCCCAAGAAGCTTCTATAGCCATAAGCCCCTGAAATAGCCACTCATTATTTCACTTTGGAAAAATATCTGCTTGGTGATATCAACTTTTGTATTATAAGTGCTACAAAATGGATGATATAGGTTCCTTTATCCAGAGGTGTACATTATGAGTTGAGTGATGTCAAATGGTCTCTCTGATAAGATATAGAACATAGGAACCTTCTATTATTAAGTGGAAATGAAATGTTCCCCCAATCCCCTTAGTGCTCTTCATAAGCAAATTTTGCCATGAGATGAGACTCTTCCAAAAGATTAGCAATATATAGATTAATATAGGTCATTATATACTAAATGTTAACATGGATGCATTTCATATACAGAACAGTGCAGACAGTGCTTTTCAGAAAAAAAAGATTTTGCTTCTCAAGTAGTGGAAAATATATAATTCATAAGCATAAATTTTATCTAAATAATATCTGCATAGCAGGAAAAGGAGCATGAAAGCAAGGGGCCTACAATATTCTGTTTAGTTTTTTATTTAACAAAGTGCATAATCCTTTTTCTGAAATTTTTATTTAGAAACTTCAGACTTTGGCTTCTGCCACAGTACGGTATAAAATTGTAGATCCCAAAGCTTCTAAGAATAAGCAAATGAAAATGATAGCATTAGAAGAAAATGCAGAGTTCATCATTTTCCTACTCATCTGATTATTTCTTGAAAGATCATGTACCATATTCTTTCTCTAGAATTACAATATAAGTTATGCATGTTTCAGTGGTACACTGTGTCAGTAACGACCCCTACACATTCATTTAAGATTCACCAAGTTATCAAAAGAGAAAACAGAGGATGTTCTGTCCAGATAAATGTCTTCTTGAGGTGAAATCAAGCTTCAAGAACATAGTGAAACCCATGCTAACAAACTAAATGAAATTAGAACTCAAGGGTAGCATCCTCAGATTCCTTAAAATTCAGATCAAATCACCTTCAGAAAGTTTCTAGCTCAACTTCCAAGAAATGTTTATTTCCTACTTATTCCTTAATTTTAGGATAGGCCCTGAGTCCTATCCAAATGGGATCTATGGTATCATACAAATCTCTGATCAAAATTTAAGAGATCTAGTCCCAACTTTGTCCCTGACTTGGTGGGATTTCACCTCCATGGGTTAAATTTCCCTCCATTTTGATGTAAAAAGCATAGGGTTAGACTAGATGTTTGTGGAAGGTACCTTCCAGGATCAACATTTAAATATTTATCTAGTGACTTGATGATAATCAGTTTTTTGGAAGGCTGCTTATTTTTTCAGTTGCTTATTTTTGCTTTTATACAACTTGAAGTTGATATTAAAACTAAACATCTATCTATCATATAAGCTTGTTTGCTTTTGAATTCACAGACCAAGATTCATACAAAGGAAAATAATTCTAAAAAGAAACAAAAGAAATTTTTATTTTCTCCCAGTGCAGACAACACAATAATTTTCCATAGCACAAACACATATTCATATGTTTGTATTATATCCCTTTTGACCCCAGAGAAATATAAAAAGACTGATAAGACACAAAAATTGAAATGCTATTATAAGTTTGATGCCATTTTTACCAGAAAGTACAATGGCAATAAAGTGACCAAGAGTGAGAGGTTATTAACTTTGCCAGATACTGCTAGTCTCAGTGGACATTAAGGTCACTTGGCACACACCAAGAGCCTTTAATCTCTTGTTGGCTTTACTCCATTCTACACATGTCTCTACACCAAGGAAGTTGGGTAGGCACAGAGGATAATAAATAGAAGAGTACAGAGATTGTGAATCATAGGTCAGTAAATTTTACTCCAATTCTTGGGAATATTCTTGACTGATTCATTAATTAGGTTATCCTTTGTCCTTTGTTGTCACAGAACCAGTGACAACCCAGAGTAATGTCTTAACTTGAGGGTGAATTAAATTTAAGTGAGACAAAATAGCACAAAGTTGCCAGTTTCACTCTCTCTGAGTCATCAAGTCCAGTGGCAAGACAAAAGTCAGGATGACCAATGATGGCCGGGATTCAGTGGATGATTTCGTTTTCTCCAATATCTGATCAAGTTCTAAGTGCTCCACAGCATCCATGTCAGACATCTTCATGGCTATTGGAACAAATTGTTCTCATCTGCCCATTCTCCCCAGAGAAAGTCTTCACATGCTTCACATGCTCCTAACTCACCTACAGGTAACAGTTGATTACCCTCCACTTGGTTTAGTCCATCTGCTGAGATAGTTTACCTGGGTGTGGCCATGTGTATGCTACAGCTTCTTGGAGCTATAGGTGAAAGTTGAGTGCCAGGTAGATAACAAAAGAGAACGAAAAACCCTGAAAAAAGTCTCTGCAAACTCTCACACCAGAGGTGCTAGACTTCCTTGATTACTTATGCTATAAATGAATGTATGATTCAGAGAAAGTGAAAGATTCATCCAAACTATATATACAACAATTATATTAATATAAATAAAACCAAAGCAAAAATTCATGCAGTGCAACAAATGCAATAAGATTATTTTAATGTGAGAGTAAATGAACAATGACTCAAAAGAAAGTATCTGAAAAGTTATTAAAAAGATACTTAAAACATATTTATTCTGAACTAAATAATTTACTACATGTGTTTACTTGGTGGTATAGGTATTCAGTGTTGAATTTTTACTAAAACAAATTAATATAGCAATCTATTTGGATGGGTTTCAGACTGCCTCTGGAAAAATAAGAGTTCAAACCTTCAGGAACTAGAATTCCAGGATTTGTCATTACAGAGATAGAACATTCCTTTCTACCTACAACAAGCAGATCTGCATAGAAACCTGAGGGGTAGAGTTCCCTTAGACTGGGAGTTTTCTAATTAGTCTGGGATTAGGAATGGAGCTGCCAGGGAGCAAATATGCAAATATGAACACCATCAATGATGATAAACAGGAGATCCCTGTAGAAGTGTTGCAGTGTCTGTTTCTGAACTGGGGAGTAAGCCTCTGCTTGGAATAAAAAACTCAGACTAAGGCTATCAGTATTAGGGAAAAAGAAAAAAAAAGATTTTTATTGTCTTTCACTACTCTGCCTGCTTTGTTAACAAGTGTTTTTATAGGATGTTCTAGATATTCTTTTAAAATCTTTCTTTACACTGATTTTTTTTTTTGCTTCACATGAATATAAATGCATTCTTTATTCAGAATGGGAAACAAAAAGAAATCAGTGGCTTGCTAGAATTACACAGAGTTGAAAATTAGGAGAGGGGATTTAAACCTATTCTTGGTGATCAGCTTTGGATTCTGATCTGTCATCTTTGAGCTATAAAGATTTTATTATAAATTTGTATTTTTCTTAAGTGCTATATAATTGTAGGGAAAGAGTTTCGATCTGGAACTCATGGGTTTTTTGACAGCCTAATTTAGCAAGAAAATCTTCATGACCACCACCACTACTTCACCTGAAAAAAAATAAGATTCATAATAATATTCATAAAAATAAATCATTTTTGTCCCCCATCCCCAAATTTTAACTGCTATGTTTGGAATGAGAATCGTAAGACCTAAGTTTTTTATCATTGGACAAGTTCCTTCCCCTGTCTGGATCTTATCTCACTTGTAAAATGGGGGTAGAGAGGGTAGAGGGAAGATTATATGATCTTTAACTTCCCTCCTATCTCTCCTCTGATCCTGTGAGTCTGTAACCTCAGAAGTCCTGAGCATAAACCCTGATTCTGCCACTTATTATCCCTGTAACCTTGGACAAAGCATTTTAACTTCTTTGGAACTATAAAATAAGTCTGTTGGACTAGATAACTTCTAAGATTCTTGCTATCTATAAACCTACAATCTTATGAACATCTAGATATTAAAAAAAGATAGCACAGAGTCACCAAGAACAGGTCATATCAAACTAAACTTGTTTCCTTTTTTGGCAGGGTTACTAAGTTAGTAGGATCAGGGGAATTCTGTAAATGCAGCTAACCTAGATTTTAAGAGGGCATTTGGTAAAATATCACATACTATTCTTGTGGAGAAGATGTAAAGATGTAGCCTAGAAGATAATAACATTACTCAGGAGTTCTTAACCTGGGTTTATGAAATTGTTTTTTGTTTAATTTCATAATTATAGTTCTACTTAATTGGTTTACTTTTTAATCCTGTGCCTTTTATTTCATGCATTTAAAAACATTTTATTAACATAAAATTAACTCATTAAAACATAATATTTTAGGTATTTATTTTGAGAAAGGCTTTAACAGAGGTTCATGACTCAAAAAAATTAATTAGATGAATTTAATATTTGATGGCTCAGTGTCATCTTGACAGGAGATCTTAAGGGCAATGACCTAGAAGGAATAACTAATAGACTGAATGACAGTCAGGATCCAAAAATACTTTGACTGGAACATTAAATTTAATCTAATAAGATGAATGCATTCAATAAGGATAAAATGTAAATCAAGGTATTGTTGAAAACATAAGCATTTTAGTTCTGGATGGTGAAGGGATTTGCATACATATGATATAAGGATGATTTGATAGAACTAGGGATATTTAGCCAGCAGAAGAAAATATTCAGAGATAGTTATTCTCAAGTGTTTGAAGGGCAGGGACATGGAAGAGAGATTATACCAAATCTATTTGGTCCAGATGACAGAAACAGGAGCAAGGGGGTAGCTAGGTGGGGCAGTGGATAGAGCAACAGCCCTGAAGTCAGGAGGACCTGAGTTCAAATCTGGCCTCAGACACTTAATATGTCCTAGCTGTATGACCTTGGGCAAGTCACTTAACCCCAATTGGCTCAGCAAAAAAAGAAAAAGAAACAGGAGCAATATGTGGAAGCTGCCAACTGGAAAATTTAGGCTTGGTATCAGGAAAATTTTCCTAATAAGTTTATTTGTCCAAAAGTGGAATCATCTGCCCTAGGAAGTTAAGGATTTCTCTGGAGGTCTTTAAGGTAGTACAGTGGATTGAGTACTAGATTTGGAGTCAGGAAGACTTGAATTCAAACTGACTAGTCATGTGAACCTGGGCAAATTGTTTCATCTCTCTTTGCTGCAATTTCCATAATTGTAAAATAGAAATAATAATAGCACCTGCTGTACAGGATTGTTGTTAGGATTAGATGAAATATTTGTAAAGCACTTAGGATAATATCTGCCCATGGTGGGTGTTATAGAAAAGCTTATTTCCTTTCCCCTTCATGTGTAGGCTGGATCAACAATTGTTGGGTTAGCTATACTTAGATTGGAACATACTGTGAATAAACGGAAATCATGTGTAATATAGCTGGAAAGATAGGTTGGGGCCATGGGCTTTAATGGGCTTTAAAAGCCAAAGGAAGTCATTATAAGCTCAAATAAATAAAGAATTCCCATGCAGAGAGAAGACAACACTAGGGATGAGTTTTGAGCTCAGATGCAGACCCTTGGGGAAGTGGGAAGAAGAACCACCATAGGGAAAATCAAAACAAGCTCCTAAAAAAACAAAACAGATCTGAATTTATACCAGATTATAAAGTGGAAGGCAGTCAAAAGTCAGTGGAAGCTCTACTAATTAGGAACCTCAAACCAGAGTCTAGTTCTGATATATCATAACAGACACTGAACAAATCCATAAACCATTTGGCCCTATTCATGGAGACAAGGTTTGGCCATTCACTCCTCAGAGCATGAGAAAGTCTAGCAAGATACAGGTACAAGTAAGTATTTAGTTTCTAGGGGTGGATGGTAGTGGTGGTAGCAGTGATAGAGGAATACTGAGAAATCTGGGTGATCTCCAACATCATTGGATTGAAAATGGAAGAAAATCCCAATAAGAGGAAACAGAACAAAATTCTGCTTTAATTTAATTTAATTAAACCACTGGGGAAAAGATATTAAACTAGCCATAAAGAAACTCCCAAAGAAAAAATCCCTAGTCATATGGAAATTATATTCAAATTAAAAGGACTCCAAAATTACATAAATTGATTTGCAAAAATAGGGAAATAAGAGATCCAAGGAACACTTTCAGAGGGCTGCCACAAACATTTTTGCACATGTGAGTTCATTTCCCTCCTTTAGTATCTCTTTGGGAGACAGACCCAGTAAAAACACTGCTGGATCAAAGGATATGCAGTTTGATAGCCCTTTGGGCACAGTTCCAAATTGCTCTCCAGAATGATTAAACAATTCACAACTCCACCAACACTATATTAGTGTCCCAGTTTTCCCACATCCCCTCCAACATTCATTATTATCTTTTTTTCTGTCATCTTAGCCAATCTGAGAGGTGTGTGGTGGTACCTTAGAATGGTCTTAATTTGCATTTCTCTGATCAATAGTGATTTAGAACACTTTTTCATATAATTAGAAGTGGTTTCAATTTCTTGATCTGAAAATTCTCTGTTCATATCCTTTGACCATTTATCAATTGGAAAATGGTAAAACATTAATTTTCAATTTTGTGCTGATTAAAAATAAAGAAATCCATTATTAAAACAGATTAGTTACACAACATAGCGAAGCAAACAAATCTAGTTGACTAGTATTTTATAAGCACAAAGGCTGTAGCTATTAAAATAAGAACTCATTTTTTGAACAAAAAAAATTGGTGAAATTGGACAGCAGTATGGGGGAGGGGGAAGGGATTTAGACTAGTACCTCACAACATAAACTCTAAATGGTTATATAAGTATAAAATGATCACATGACAAACAAATTAGGGAAACAGAAAAATATTACCTATCAGATCTATGGATAGAAGAAAAGCTCATATTAAACAAGAGAAAAAGAGATCATAGGACATAAAGTGAATAAATTTATTATATAAAATTATGAAGTTTTTATACAAATAAAGCATATAAAACTAAGATTAAATGGGAAACAAACCGAGAAAAAAAGACTTTACAGTGAGTTTCTTTGATAATGGTCTCATTTTCAAGATTATATATAAATAATAGTTTCAAATTGATAAGAGCCATTCTCAGTTGATATGAATGATCAGATGACCGAAGTAATCAGTTCTCAAGGGAAGAAACTCAGGTTGTCTGTAGCCATATTTAAAAAAAAATGCTCCAAAGAATAAATAATTAGAGAAATACAAATTTTAGCAATTCTGAAGATTTGTTTCACCCACATCAGATTGATAAAGATGACAAAAAGGAGACTTCCGGGGGTGGAGCCAAGATGGTGGAGATCAGACAGGAGTCTCTGTAACCTCCTCTAACCTTCCCTCAAACCAACAACATATGAAGCCTCTAGATTGATTTTGAAGCAAAAAAATCCACACTATCTGGAGGACAACACGATTCTAGAAGAAGATACTCTTGGAGAACCTCAAAACAGGTCTGTTTTAATTGGGGAGGGGGGTGGTCTACTGAACCCAGACTGCAGCGCAGGGAGACCAGGGCAGGGACCTGGAGCAGGGAGCTGGAACAGGAGTCAGAACAGGAGTGGGAGCGTTGTGCTTTTCACACACCTGGGAGTCTTATGGGGGCCTCTTGGGCCAATCTGTCCTGATTGTGGGCAGGTGGTTTGGGGGGTCTGCCTTTTGTGGGGGGTAGATTGTGAACCACTGAACCCCTGATGAGCATCAGACCTAGCTGCCATTACACAACACCCTAGGGGGATCAATCAATCAGCAGGACTGATCAGCACCAGAAATAATTCAATCAGCAGAACTGCCCAGCACCTGACATAATCCAATCAGCAGAACTGTCCAGTACCTGGAATAACTCAATCAGCAGAACTGCCCCAGGACAAATTAAAGCAGCTGTCCCACCTTTGCCCTAAACAGACCTCACACCTTTAAAAAAAAAAAAAAATGAATAAAAAACCAAAAAGAGCTCTCATCATAGACAACTTTTATGGAGAGAGGGAAGAACAGACATCAAATCCTGAGGTCCCTAAAGGTAAAGCAACTCCAGAAAAAGCCTTAAACTGGTCTCCATGTCACAAGGCTTTCTTTGAAGATTGCATAAAAAATCTTAAAAGAGAGTTAGAAGAAACATGGGGAAACGAAATGAGATCACTGCAAAATAAAATAGAAAAAATGGAAAAAGAATGCAGTGAACAAAAAAATGTAATTGGTCAATTGCAAAAGGAACTAAAAACAGTAACTGAAGAAAATAAGACATTAAAAATTAGAATCAAACAACTGGAAATGAATGACTCATCAAGACTTCAAGAATCAGTCAAACACAAACAAAAAAAAATGAAAAGATAGAGAAAAACATGAAATATCTCCTAGGAAAAACAACTGACCTGGAAAATAGATCTAGGAGAGACAATCTAAGGATTATAGGGCTTCCTGAAAGCCATGATGAAAAAAAGAACCTAGACACTATCTTCCAGGAAATCATAAAAGAAAACTGCCCTGATATTTTAGACCCAGAAGGCAAAATACTCCTTGAAACAATCCACCGATCACCTCCTGAAAGAAACCCAAAAATTAAGTCCCCCAGAAATATCGTGGCTAAATTCCAGAACTATCATACCAAGGAAAAGATATTATGAGAAGCCAGAAAGAAACAATTTAAATATTGGGGAGCCACAATTAGGATCACACAGGACCTAGCAGCTTCTACTTTGAAGGATCGAAGGGCCTGGAATCAGATATTCCGAAGGGCAAAGGAACTTGGATTACAGCCAAGAATAAATTACCAGCTATAATGAGCATTATCTTCCAGGGAAGAAGATGGTCATTCAATGATATAGGAGAATTTCACCTATTTCTACTGAAAAGACCAGAACTGAACCAAAAATTTGATGTACAAACACAGAACACAAGAGAAACATAAAAAAGTAACAAGAAAAAAAAACCTCTTGAGAACTATATTTATGTTATAGATACTTATAGAATGAGGGTTGATTTTATGAATCTATTATTACATTATGATTATGATATGATTACTGTGATTTTATGATTATTATGATATGATAAACTGAAAAAGAAATTAGAGGTAGAAAAGGTATAACACTGGAAGAAGAGGAAAAGGAGGTAAAATAAGGGAAATTACATCACATGTAGAGGCAAAGAAAACCTATAATGATTGAGGGGAAAAAAGGGAGGGGAATGAGAATTGGGTTAATCTCCATCTCATCAGATTTGGCTCTGAGGGAATAATAGACATGCTTATAAGGAAACAGGAGGGAAAGGGGGAAAAAAGGGGTGGGTGGGGCTCTAAAGGGGAAGGATTGTTTGAGGGAAGTGGTTATCAAAAGCAAAATAGTAGGGAGGAGGGAAAGGGGATAAGAAAGAGCAAAGCATAAGCTAGGGTAAATAAGATGGCAGGAAATGCAGAATTAGTTATTTTAATTGTGAATGTGAATGGAATGAACTCTCCCTTAAAGCAGAAGCAGATAGCAGAGTGGATTAAAAACCAGAATCCAACAATATGTTGTATACAAGAAACACATCTAAAACATAGAGATACATACAGGGTGAAGGTAAAAGGCTGGAGCAGAATCTATTATGCTTCAGGTGAACAAAAAAAAAGCAGGGGTAGCAATCCTGATCTCAGACCAAGTAAAAGCAAAGATAGACTTAATTAAAAGAGACAAAGAAGGAAATTATATCTTCCTAGAGGGTACCATAGATAATGAAGCAATATCAATACTAAACATATGTGCACCAAGTGGTATAGCATGGAAATTCCTAGAGGAAAAGTTCAGAGAGATGCAAGAAGAAATAGACAGCAAAACTATAATAGTGAGGGATCTCAACCTCCCTCTCTCAGAACTTGATAAATCAAACCACAGAATAAATAAAAAAGAAGTCAAGGAGGTAAACAAAATGTTAGAAAAGTTAGGTATGATAGATCTTTGGAGGAAATTAAATGGAGACAGAAAGGAGTTTACTTTTTTCTCAGCAGTCCATGGAACTTATACAAAAATTGACCATGTGTTAGGACACAAAAACCTCAAAATCAAATGCAGGAAGGCAGAAATAATAAATATATTTTTTTCAGATCATGACGGAATAAAAATCACATGCAATATAAGGGCAGGAGAAAATAAACCAAAAACCAATTGGAAACTAAATAATTTTATCCTAAAGAATGAATGGGTGAAACAGCAAATTACAGACACAATTACTAATTTCATCCAAGAGAATGACAATAATGAGACAACATACCAAAATTTGTGGAATACAGCCAAAGCAGTAATAAGGGGAAATTTTGTATCTCTAGATGCTTATTTGAATAAAATAGAGAAAGAGAAAATCAATGAATTGGGCTTGCAACTAAAAAAGCTAGAGAAAGAACAAATTAAAAACCCCCAATCAAATACCAAACTTGAAATCCTAAAAATAAAAGGAGAGATTAATAAAATTGAAAGTAAAAAAACTATTGAATTAATAAATAAAACTAAAAATTGGTTTTATGAAAAAACCAACAAAATAGATAAACCTCTAGTTAATTTAGTTAGAAAAAGGAAAGAGGAAAATCAAATTGTTAGCCTCAAAAACGAAAAGGGAGAACTTTCCACCAATGAAGAGGAAATTAGAGCAATAATCAGGAGTTACTTTGCACAACTTTATGCCAATAAATTTGATAACCTAAGTGAAATGGAGGAATATCTGCAAAAATATAGATTGCCCAGATTAACAGAAGAGGAAATAAATTACTTAAATAGTCCCATTTTAGAAAAAGAAATAGAACAAGTCATTAATCAACTCCGTAAGAAAAAATCCCCAGGCCCAGATGGATTTACATGTGAATTCTACCAAACATTTAAAGAATAATTAACTCCAATGTTATATAAACTATTCAAAAAAATAGGGAATAAAAGACTCCTACCAAACTCCTTTTATGATACAGACATGGTACTGATACCTAAACCAGGTAAAACAAAAACAGAGAAAGAAAATTATAGACCAATCTCCCTAATGAATATTGATGCAAAAATCTTAAATAAAATATTAGCAAAGAGATTACAGAAAATCATTCCCAGAATAATACACCATGACCAAGTAGGATTTATACCAGGAATG
>JAJPUD010000368.1:0-16985 GCA_023553655.1 Myrmecobius fasciatus
AAAAAAAAAAAACACAGCCATTTAACTTTGAGAAAAATATGCAAGTTTGTGTTGGCTTTAAAGTTATATGACCTTTTATATCAGCACCAAAAAAACTATGTTAGAATAAATGTGCAAAACTACTATATATAAGAAAATAGACAGGTAATTGGCCAGCAGGCTGCCTGCTGTTTTGCAGGTGGTGTGACTAGTCAATCATCCCTACCACGGAGCTTCCTTCTCCCAGTCCTTAAAACAAAAGTCCTGCTGCTTCCATCCCAGAACAGGTATAATTTGTCACCTATTAATGAGATACAAATGTTTTTGTGGAAAAATACACATACACTTCACCTAAAAGTGGGGAGTCTCTGTGACTGGGGCCTAATGGGTAGTGATCAAGCTCCAGTTGGTCTCTGAGGTTCACTTCCCAGGTGAAAAAAAATACTTTAATGGAGAGGATTCTTCAATAACATTTCCCCTCACTCAGTATTCAGCATTTTTCCAAACAAGATGTTTATTTCAAAAGGATCATCAACTCTAGCAGAGAGCAATGTCCTTGTGAGAAATATGTGTACTTGTACATGTCTCCAATCCATGTCTGATGTGGTATGTAAGCTACAAGTGAACATAGGAGATAGCTGAGTTTTTTTTTCTGTTTTTTTTTTCATCAAATAAAACTACACACACACACACACACACACACACACACACACACACACACACACACTATCAGTATGGACAAGTCCTCATAACATTCGTTGGGGAGCTGAGGTTGTTTTAATCCTGGGCAGCTTTAATTAATTAAAAAAAATTAAACTTAAATTAGTTTAATTAATCTGCTATTTGATTAGTTTGCATGAGGCTGGTTTTTGAGGAGAAATCAGGGCATTTCTTTTTCTGTGTCATATCAGTTGTGTCAGATCTCTTTTAGATCCCATTTGGGGTTTTCTTGGAAGAGATTCGAATGGTTTGTCATTTCCCTCTCCAGCTCATTTTGCAGATGAGGAGTCTGAAGAAAATAGAATTAATTAACTTGTCCGGGGTCACATAGTGTCTGAGTAGATTTGAACCTCCTGGCTCCAGGGCTTGTCCCTCTATCCCTTGAGCCACCCAACTGCCCAGAGTATTATATTCTTCCTAATTAACTTTCTTGAGGTCACTGATCTCAGATCATTTGTTGCTTCAATCCAAGGGAAAGCTTCCTTGAATAGCAACCTTTAGGTTTTACTTAGTATCTTTCCTAGGATCTTAGCGCATTGTTTAAGTTACCCACTATTACAGAATTTTAGAGTTGTAAGAGACCTCAGTGAGCATATAGTCTGATAGCCAAAGATAATAGCCTGATGATCTGACATAAGATCATCTAGCCTCTTGAAGACCTCCAGTAAGGGAGAACTTAACAGTCAAAAATCATTTATTAAATACATATTATTTGCTAAGCAATGCACTAAGCATTAAATTGCAAAGAAATTAAAAAACAAAGCAAAACAAGACAAAACATCAATAATAACAACAACCTATCACTACTTTGGTCCGTTAGTTTTTCCTGATACCAAAATTAAATTTATTTTTTGCAATTTCCACCCATTGTTCTTGGTCTGTCTTCCATATCATAGCCCTTAATATACTTGGAGATAGTTCTCAAGAATTCAAGGCCCTTTGTCATCTTGAATCCTTCTAGGGAAATAGTTCTAGATATGCTAAAATGGTGATTTTGTATACAATTGTATACAATACAATACAAAACTTTGCCTGGGCAAAATATAGTAAGGCCCCTTGCTTGGAAAAGCTCCCCCTATTTCTATGAAGTATGTGGTTTATTTTAGAGAGCCATTGTATCATAATGCTGATTCATATTGAGCTTATGGTCCTCTAACAGTGACTACTATATGAATATATTTCCCCTATCCTTGTTTTTTTATTGTATTTTTAATCATAAGCTATTTTGTGCAATACTCTAGTCTGCTAAGATCTTTTTTCTTTTGATTCTATCTATAATTTGATTAGTTATTCCCTCCTTGTATCATGTGCAGATTTGATAGGCATACCATCCATGTCTTTTCCAGGTCATTGACAAAAATATCAACAATATGAGCTATATCTATAACATCCTTAAACTACCAGTTTTGTAACCTTCTCAAAAAAAAGGTTAATTTGACATGATGAAGCTTTTTTGCTGGCTTTTTGTAATGACCACTTCCTTTTCTAAGTGTTTGATAACCAATCACTTTAATGATTCATTCCATAATTCCTCCAGGACTAAAACACAAATAAATTTCTTTTATAATTTGAGGTCTCTGTTCTTTTCCCTTTTGAAGGACAAATTTGTAACATTTGCTCTTCTACAGCCCTTCACTACTTCTTCCATTTTCAAAGGTATTCTGGTAAATGTCTAACAAATGGCTCTCTCTCCTGACTAAAAATGTTATGTACACTACACTTCTAAATTTAATCTAAATTATTAATATTTTTGCATTATTTCCACAAGTCTAAAAAGTCAACAAAATAATAAATCAAGCCCTGATTTATAGTAGTTGCCAATTTCCAAGGTACCAATGAAACTTTAAGAATCTTGCAAGCTAGTTCTAGATGCCATTCTTTACATGTTTTAAGATATTTGAGAATGACAATAAGATATTGAGAATGAGAATCACATCATTCTTTCTTTCAGTATTTGAAGATGGAGTAAATCTGTGCCAGGGGACCAAATTGCATTGAAAGCAACTAGATACTCTTTTTACTACCTCCTCATTTATCTTGGATACCAATTCCTCAGTCAATTTTGTTCTCTTATTTCCAGTGCATTGATCATTTTTCCCCTTTGGCAGAACAAACAGAAGAAAAAATTAGATAATTTGCCTTTTTTCTATTTTAAGTTATCACCATTATCACAAGCAATGGTTCTATCCCTCTTTTATTCTCCTCTTTTCTTTATTATAAGTAAAAACTCCCCCCAAAAGCAGCAAAAAATTTCTTCCTTACCCTTAGTTTCCTTCTATCTCACCTCATTATGTGTCCCTTTTGTAAAACATTTGTAGGACTGTGTCCCACTAATTCAACTTTGTCGCCTTTCCTTGGATCTGCTTCCATATATTTCTTTTTAAAAATCTAAACAGATTTTGGTGAGATCCTTATGCACCATATTAGTCTCTTCAAATAACTCCCATGATTCCTTCTTAATGAAATTATTTCCTTTGGTGTCTCCAAAATTTAGTTCTTGAGAGTATTCATGTCTTTCTGGTTTGACTTGAACTGAAAGAATTTTGATCCTGCCTATCTTTCATCTGGTTTCTTTGAAACTTGTTTTTTCCCAAAGCTACAATGCATGTTAGGTTGTCAAAATTTATCCTACTTTTTCTGCTTCTGGATTTTGTGTGAGAAGGAGCAGCAGAAAAGAGAAGGTAAAGATAATTAAGGTAAGGAGAGGATTAGAGAATAAAAGCTAAAGAGATAGACTCTAGAAGGATATGGGTAAAGTAGTTGGCAAGACAAAATAATATAAGCAAATTGAGTGCTATGTGGCACAAATTGAAGAAAAGGTACAAAAATTTAAAGGGAGATGGGGAGGCTGTCATAGCATCTATGGAGCTATTGAAGCAAAGAAAAATAATTGAATGAAGTTGTCTATAGTTTTAACAAGATGCTTAAGATAAAAGTATAAATACTTAACAAATAACTTCAAAAAACATGACTGAAAATCTCATTATGAAGAACAGGAGAAATTTTGCAGTGGTTGACATCTATATCACATTTGCATTTCTGTCACAACCAAGTAACTATATTCTGTGTTTCAACTGAAAGTTGATTGCTCTACTAGAAGACCTGAAGGATGTTTCTCTTCAGTTCAGAATATTAAGGAGAATGAATAGGATCCTAAAGGTAATAAAAGTAAAATTTCAGTGGGAAAGAGTGAGATTGAAGTTGAGGATGGGCTACTTGTCCCTTGTCAGAATGATGAAGTAAATGGAAGAATTTTACACAGAGGAAAAAGGAAAAGCAAAATAAAATAAAATAAAATAAAACATTCATCCAATTACAACTTTTAAATTATTTAAGATATCTCCCAGAGAGAGCTGGGTGCAACAAAGTCCTCTGTTTGCCCTCCTAAGAATTATTATTCATTATATTTATTATAGAGTCACAGAAGTTCTAAGGTATAAATCAAAGTAAGAGGCAAAAGAAGAGAAAAGTCACAGTAATTAGTGATCTATTCAGGAAACTGGGGCAGATATTTTTGATTGAATAACAATAATAGGGCGTTATTTGTTGTCTTCCTGGGACATATATTCAAGACAAAACTTCCCAAGATTTATCAAAATAACTGACAACTATTCATAACTGGTAATTCACATAGGTATAAATGATATTTCTAGAATGAACTTTAAAAATATTGCCAATGTAATTTTCAGAAGAATACATTAAAACTATAGTAATATGAAACAAGATATGTTTCATAGTAATATGAAACACTATTGTTTAGAGAACTACAAATCAAAACAACTCTGAGGCATTGCCTCATACCCGTCAGATGGTCTAACATGACAGAAAATGACATTTGTTGGAGGGGATGTGGGAAAATTGGGGCACTAATGCACTATTAGTGAAGTTGTGAACTGGTCCAACAATTCCAGACAATAATTTAGAACTATGCTCAAAGGACTATAAAAGTGTACATACCCTTTTACTCAGCAATACTATTAGATCTGTAATCCAAAGAAAAAGGAAAATAACCTATATGTACAAAAATATTTTATCAGCTCTTTTTGTGGTGGTAAAGAATTGGAAATTAAAGATATGTCCATCAATTGGAGAATGGTTAAACAATTTATAACATATAGCAAAGTATATGATTATGATGGAATACTATTGTGTTATATAAGAAAGCCTGGAAAACTCAAATGAGGTGATACAAAGTGAAATGAGCCGAATGAGAAGAACATTATACATTTTAGTAGTAATATTTTAAGTATGGTCAACTATGAATGATTTAGCTATTCTGATCACTACAATATGAAAGACTTAACAAAGGCTTGTAAAATGTATTTTCCAGTTATCTTGCAAATTTAATAAAAAAAGGCCTTAAATTAAAAAAGAGTGTGAGAAGAAGAATATTGCTTTCATATGTCCCGTAACCTAGATTCTATATACAGGTAGAGTTCTTAACCTGAAGTGCATGGATAGCTTTCAGGGAATGTGTAAACTTGGATCTGAAAAAAATTACATTTTAATTTCAATTTAATTGATTTATTTAAAAACATTATTCTGAGAAGGGTCCTTAGTCTTTGCAAGACTGCCAAATGAATATGTGACACACGAAAAGGTCAGGAACCCCTGCTATACAGAATAGTCATGAAAGAGGAAGAATGATAGCCGAGAAAAATCCAAAAGGAAAAGAGTCAAGAAAGAAAATGGCAATTAATCCTATGCCCCAAGTTTGAACAACAAATAAAATGGGGTTCTAATACAAAGGGGAAAATTTGACCTCATAGGTATTTTTGAGACTGTGAAATGAAAGTTTGGGCTATGGCTCTGGGTAGGTAACAAAAAACAAAACAACAGATTAAAAAAAGGAAGGGGCACTTTGAGAACATTATATTAAGGTGTGTATATGAAGAAATTCAGGAATCAGAGTGTAGTAGCATGACTAAAAAAGTATAGTTTGATATACAATCTATATTTGGGAAAAACATATTTCAAGGCATTCAGAGTAAGATCCCAAAGATAAACATACTTCATTTAATCTTTCTTCTGATATGGTTTGTTCTAATAAATCTGATTGCATAAATACAGTTGATATGGAAATGACTCTCATATTGTTTCCTCTCTGTTAATACATGATTTATTTTATTTCATATTAATTTTGGTACTTGACACATTCAATGTTTTCTGATTGTCTTCTTGAAGAAAATTATATGAAGTTTTTTTGTGCTTTTTAAAAGTTTTTTTGTCTTTAATTTCTTATTTCTGAACCATATTGCTCAACATGTTTTGCATCCTCCCCTATGTTTTTATTTTTGTTGTATTCATCAAATATCAAAGCATATGCCAGTTTATTTTGGAGGGCATAATCATATTCTTTGTAGAATTTTATTACCTTACTTTATGCAACTGATGCTGAACACAAGATGCAGTTATGTTTATGTTGGATTTTTTGCTTATGTTTATCATGAGCAGAAATGTCCTATGAAATCATACTTCTTTTTTGTCCTTGGGTACATGATAAAAGTCTGCTAATTCTTTACTTTTCTCTCCATGTAGTTTCAATTGTCTTACAGACATAAAAATGGATGCCAATATCAGTATGGTTTCATTTCCCCTAGTAACATTTCCATTTGTAAGTCATTAAACAAGAACTCTTTTTTAAAAAAAAAATTGCATACTCAAATAATCAAACAGGAGCTTTTGTAGGACCTCATTATTCATGGGGAATTCTTCCTTGATCCTTGACTCTGTCCTATATCTCCTCCATCACAATGGCAAATAGGTTTGTTTAGCATATGTCATCTCTTTTTGTCAAGGCTTTTTGTATATCTATTAAAATGAACATGTGATTTTGGATGTTTTGGTTTCTGATATGGTTTATTATGTTGATTGTTTTCCTCCTGGTGAAACATGCTTGTATCTCTGGTTTAAATCTTGCTTGATCTGATAGTTTGGGTTTTGAAGGTATTTCTCTATTTCTTTTGTCTCAGTTTTGTTAGTATATGTTCTGGTTATTATTTTTATTCCAGTTTTTGGAAGAAATTTTACCTTACTCATATACTATTTTATTGATATAATTTTCACTTTCTTCTTTTTCAAATTAATTAATGGTTTATCAACTTTATTATTTTTTTAAAGAATGAGTCTTTAGTTTTATTTTTTATTTCTATGAGTTTTTTCTTTCTAATTTATATATTTTACCTCTAAATTTTAAAAGTCTTTTCTTTTGTACTTATTTTAGATTTATTTGTTGATTTTTTTAATTTTAAAAATGCATCTTTAGTTTATTAATCCTCTGCTTTTCTATTTTGTTAGTAAATGTTTCTAAGGATATGATTTTCTTTAAGAATTATGTTAGATGCAACTCAGAAATTTTAGCATTCATCATGATCATTTTCTTTTATATAATCATATTTTTAAAATTTTTTTTCTTTGACTTGCCCATTATTTAAGATTTCATTATTAAGTCTCCATTTAGGACTATATTGTTTGTTTGTGGTTCCTGAACTTTTTTATTGGATTATGGTTTTGTAAATAATGCATTAACTATTTCAGCCTTTTAAAATTTGTTTGTACTATCTTTGAACTTTAATACATGTCCAATTTTTGTAGAGACTGCATGGGGTGCTGAGAAATATGTATATTTTTTTGCTGTTCAATTTAGAAGACACTATAAGTCTTTCAACTCTAATTTTTTCCAACAACTTGTTCAGTGTCATATTTAATCTTTTAAATATTTTTTATTAGACTTATTTAAAATGAGAGGGTATTAAAGTCTTCTGTCACTATTTGTTATTGTTATTGTCTGTCTTCTTGAAGCTCAGATAATGTTTCTTTTAGTAATTTGGATACTGAAGCACTGAGAATGCATAAGTTTATTACTGATATTGCTTTGTTGTCTGTGGTTCCTTTCAGCATAATTTAGATAACTTGTTTATCCCTTTTAATTTTTTTTGAATGTCTCTCTATTGTCAAATAAAATGATAGCAACTGCTGCTTTTTTTGGATTCACTTTATGAATAGCAAATTTTTACCCCTTCCCCTAGGTTTATTTTGTGTATGTCTTTATTTTAAAATGTTTTTCTTGCAAGCAACAGACTTTGCTTAGGATTTTGTTTTTTCGTCCAATTTGTCACTTTTTTGGATTTTTTATTGGATTTTTAATCCAATCATACTTAAAGTTATAAGAATTAAGTTTATATTTTTCTGTGTTTCTAAAATGTTTTTCCAAGTTATTTTTATCATTTTGCTACTGTATTGTTTTACTATGGTATTATTTTAGTTATCTTGAGGTCCTGTATAAATGGGCTAGTGATGAATATATATGGATATGTATGCAAATATTGGATACACTAGGAGTTATAATCATAACCTCTCCCTCTCTTAGTCATTGCTAGCAAGATTCTTGTCAGAGTTCTTCTTAATCTGTTGATCATTCATGTGGAAGATGGTCACCTATCCAAGAGCCAGGGTGGTTTCAGAAGGGGCCAAGGAATAGTCTACAGGGCTGTGTGCTTGCTCCCATGTTTTTAATATGATGCTTTTGGTGTTGTCATATACTATCAACAAGGACAAAAATGGCATCAGGGTCAGCTACTGCACTGATGGTAAATTATTTAACTTAAAAAGGCTTCAATCCAAGACTAAAGTGGAAGGAGAGCTGGTGCATGACTTTTTGTTCACAGATAATTGGGTACTCAATATAGCTCTGAGGATGTGATGTGTCAGAGGAAGGTCTGATTTTCTGCTGCCTATGCCAATTATGGCCTGAAAACCCCAAGAAAACAGAGGTTCTCCATCAGCCAATGTAACAACATCCATATGTTGAACCATCAAGTATAGAAAATCGAGGAATTTTCAAAGCTGTGGATAAGTTCACTTACTTCGGCAGTATACTTTTCAGGGATGTATTCAGGGATTACTCAGGGATGATGTATTCAGTTGAAGTTGGCATAGGTATTATCAGAAGTAGCTCAGCATTTTGGAGACCCTAAAAGAAAGTATGGATGAGAAGAAGTATTTGACTGCTTACCCAACTGAAGATCTACAGAGGGATTGTGTTTGCCTGTGAAATCTGGACAGAATACCAGTGTCATGCCAGAAAAATGAAACCTCTTCCTTTTTTTGTCTTAAGAAGATTCTGAAGATCACCTGGCAATGTGGGATACCGAGGTCTTTTCTAGAATTTAACTGCCAAGTGTTCAAAATGTACTTCAGAGAGGATAACTCTGATGGCCTGGTTACATTGTTCAAATGTGTATGCCTAAAAAACTATTTTATGAAGAACTCACACAAGACAGGCACTCACATGATGGTCAGAAGAAGTAATGCAAAAACATTCTCAAGATCTCTCTAAAGAACTCTGGTATTAATTGTGAAACAGTGGCACAGGATTGTCTGGCATGGTATGCCTGCATTAAAGAAGCTGCTGTACTCTCTGACAAAGTGGAATTGCAGTAACTCAAAAGAAATTTAGAGACATCTCCGTCCCAAATGTTGGTATGGGTTATTTGTCCCTGGCCTATGGTAGAACCATCTGAGCTTATATGGGTTTGATCAGTCACAGTTGGACGCAATATACTTTTTTTCATTTAACAGTATTTTATTTTTCCCCAATTACATGTAAAGATAGTTTTCAACATTCTTTTTGTAAAATTTTTGAGTTCCAATTTTTTCTCCCTCCCTTCTCCCCAAGAGAGACATAGGCCATACATGTAATCATGCCAAATATTTTCATATTAGTTATGTTAAGAAAGAAAAATCAGAACAAAAGGGGGAAAAAAGAAAGAAAAACAAAAACAAAAACTAATTTCTTAAAAAGTGAAAATATCATGATTCAATCTGCATTTAGCCTCCATAGTTTTTTTCTCTGGGTGGCATTTTTTCATCAAAGGTCTTTTGGTATTTCTTTGGATCACAGTATTTCTGAGAAGAGCTAAGTCTATCATACCTGATCATCATGAAATGTTGTTGTTACTTTGTACAATGTTTTCCTAGTTCTGCTGTCTTCACTCAATATCAGTTCATGTAAGTCTTTCCAGGTTTTTCTGAAATTGGTTTGCTCATTATATCACATTGAAATACTACAGTTTGTTCAGCCTTACCCCAATTGATGGATATCCCTTCAAGTATCAATTCTTTGCCAATGTAAAAAGAGTTGCTATTAATATTTTTGTACATATGGGTTCTTTTCTCTTTTTATGATCTCTTTAGATATAGACCTAGTAGTGGTATTGCTGGATCAAAAGGTATGCATACTTTTATAGCCCTTTGGGCATGGTTCTAAATTACTCTCAAGAATGGCTGGATCAGTTCACAACTCCACTAATAATGCATTAGGGGACACACTATACTTTGATCCTTACATCATGATATCATTTTGACCTTCTTCGTGTATGAAGGACAACAATGATAATTAGTGCCCTGTAGACTCTTCTCTTTCTTACATTACAGAGATCACCTTCCCTCATTGATACCCCTTGACTTATCCCAAGTACATCACATACTTTTTTCCCTTTGCTAACCTCTTCCCTTTCATATACCATTCCATATTGTAATGCAGACCCACAAACAAACAAAACATTGACTCACCATAGGTCAGGTGTCACCAGGTTCTATCCATAATATTCATATCCACCTCTTCACTATTATCTCTATTAGATTTCTGCCTTTAATCCTTTTTCTTTGTGTACATTTAAAAAGAAATCTCTTACTGGTCATTCTGTGGCTTTTGCTATCACTGTCCTTACCAAGTGCATTTATTCATTCTTCTTGCATTGTTATTGTTTTATGTGTTCAAGAAAAAAAAAAACACCTCCCTATATTTCTGGGTTTATTTCTAAAATTTCCCCAAAAAATCTCCCCTTTACTACTGAATGTCCAGCTTTTCTTCTACATGGTTAAGTTCACATTTGCAGGACACATCACTCTGGGCTGCATCTTGATCTGTATTGCTTTTTTGGAACATATCATTCCACTTCCTCTTTACATTTTCTTGTAGTTCAGGATAGTCTTGCCTTAATTGAATACCCTTTCTTATTTTGAAAGCCTTCTTTTTGATCACTTGCCAAACTTGTTTTTTTTTCTGAATTTAATTGTTAAATTTAACAATTTGTATATTGGTTTTTAGTCTTGTTTTTTCCCTCCCCTGGAGGTCATCTATGAATTTCTTTAATTGGAGTTTTACTTTCCATGTTTAAAAGCTCTAAGCAGTGCTCCTTCTATTTCTTCTATTATTTTCTTCATTATTCTTTTAAAGTTTTAATCCCATCATCTTACTGTGGGAGACTTATATGATCTTTAAACTGTCATCTTTGCACATATTATCTTCAAGATCAGTACGAATTGCCTCCATAATAATAAGCATATTTTCTTTTAATCTTTTTTCTTCTCTTTTTTTCTAAATTGCCTTTCACTTCTATGTATTTGCATTCCCAATTTATTGTCCCCCCCACCTCTCCTTTTGGTAAAGCCTGCCATTGTAGATTCAAGTTTTTCTATTCTGCCCATTGTTTTTGCCATGTAGGCAATAAATTCTTTCTTCAATATTCTCATTTCTTTAAATTGCTTAGTTACAATGTGCTGTGGTTCCATGTTTTCCTCAAATTCCACAAAAGCTTCCATCTCATCAAGAATTGGATCATTTTCCTTTGTTTTTCAGGATTCATTCATAGATGTCTGGATCTATGTTTTACTAGATCTAGAGGCCATATGTGCTTCTTACTGTTGTTTTTCTGGTTTATTTATCTGTTCAAAGGCTTTGAGTTTTTTTCTTCCTGAAATATCTGATAATTTTAGTTTTCCTCTTTCCTTCCCCTACCCTTTCCCCCTACTACTCATTTCCTCTGATTGTAGTTTCATAGGGGCTGAATCTCAAAGCAAATAAGTCTCCTTCCACACTTGAAAATTCACAATTTACTAACCAAAATCTCTATCCAAATTGACTTTTGGGTGATCAGACCTGGACCCAGCTGGATGCTTTCCTTTTTTTTTTTTATTAATTTTTCTTTTTTATTAAAGCTTTTTATTTGCAAAACATATGTATGGGTAATTGTTCAACATTGACCCTTGCAAAGCTTTCTGTTACAAATTTTCCTCCCTTAGCCCCCACCTCTCCCCTAGATGGCAGGAAGTCTACTACATGTTAATTATGTTAAAATACTTAACAAATCGAATATGTGTATAAATATTTTTACAGTTACCTTGATGTGCAAGAAAAATCAGATCTACAAGAAAAAAAATCTTAGAAAGGAAACATAATGCAAGCAAACATCAATAGAGAGCATGAAAATGTTATGTTGTGGTCCACATTCATATCTCTGGGAATATATGGCTTTCTTCACTGAACAATTGGAACTGGTTTAAAACATTTCATTGTTGAAGAGAGCCACATCCTTCAGAATTGATCATCTTGTTGCTGTGTATAATGTTCTCCTGGTTCTGCTGATTTCACTCAGCATCAGTTCATGCAAGTCTCTCCAGGCCTCTCTGAAATCATCCTGCTGGTCGTTTCTTACAGAACAATAATATTCCATAACATTCATATACCATAATTTATTCAGCCACTCTCCAATTGATGGGCATCCCTTCAGTTTCCAGTTTCTAGCCACTACAAAAAGGGCTGCCACAAACATTCTTGCACATATGGGTCCCTTTCCTTTTTTAAGATCTCTTTGGGATATAAGCCCAATAGAAACACTGCTGGGTCAAAGGGTATACATAGTTTGATAACTTTTTGAGCATAATTCCAAATTGCTCTCCAGAATGGTTGGATCCGTTTACAATTCCACCAACAATGTATCAGTGTCTCAGTTTTCCCACATCCTTTCCAACATTTGCCATTATCTTTTCCTGTTATTTTAGCCAATCTGACAAGTGTGTAGTGGTACCTCAGAGTTGTCTTAATTTGCATTTCTCTGATCAATAGTGACTTGGAGCAACTTTTCATATGACTAGAAATGGTTTTAATTTCATCATCTGAAAATTGTTCATATCCTTTAACCATTTATCTATTGGAGAGTGGTTTGAATTTTTATAAATGAGCCAATTCTCTATATATTTTAGAAATGAGGCCTTTATCAGAAACCTTAAATGTAAAGATGATTTCCCAATTTATTGCTTACCTCCTAATCTTGTTTGCATTAGTTTTATTTGTACAAAAACTTTTTAACTTAATATAGTCAAAATTATCTATCTGTGTTCAATTAAGAGTTCCAGTTCTTCTTTGGACACAATTCCTTCCTTCTCCACAGGTCTGAGAGGTAAACTATCCTATGTTCCTCTAATTTGCTTATAATATCACTCTTTATATCTAAATCATGAATCCATTTAGATCTTATCTTGGTATGTAGTGTTGGGTCAAGCCATTGGATGCTTTCCTTTAAGCTTGGTAGAACGCTGCACAGCTCCTCCCCTCACAGTATCCTATCACATTCACTATCTCTATTTCTTAGTTCTCTGACCTGTCAATGACCATTTGGAATTCTGCAGCACTGTTTTCTCTGTCATCAACAATTCAGAGCTTTGCATCAATGGTGCTATAGGTTTGCAGTCCCTGGTAGAGATTTTTTTTTCTCCTGAAAGGCTAGGACCAAGCTAGCTGTCATGGCTTAAGTATATTCCCACTGCCTAGAGCTCAGGACTCCATAGTACTGGAAAGAGAAGGGAGAAGGGGAACTGAGATATGAGGGTGGATTTTTTTCTAAACCCATATTATATCCTTGGGTCTGCAAGTGTAATGTTGCTGGAGTGTGTGTGTGTGTGTGTGTGTGTGTGTGTGTGTGTGTGTGTGTAAAGATACCAAGTGAGCTTAGGATCAGAATCACTTCCTGGAGGGGTTGTTGATTTCTATTTATCTTCTTTTGGATTCTAGGTGTCTGAGATTATTAAAACAGCAGAAGTTGTTTTATATTTAGCACATAATTTCTGTTTTTAAAAGGTTTGAAATGCAGTGGATCTAGAGAAAATGTCTAGTTTTCTATCTTGTCTCTAACATGATCTAGAAGTCCAAGATGCTTACATTCTAATTTAGGATCTTATGTTCTTTGCATCTTTCAGTTAATTGTGAGATGGTAAAAATGTGATTCATTGTTAAATATCAGTTGTGAAAATGTACTTGTTCTCACCTAATACCCTCAATGACAATTATCTTGATTCCTATACAGATAACCTAGATAACACTTATAAAATTTCTGTATAGATGGTAAAGTAAGCATTAGTCATTGTATTTTCTGGGTCACCTTTTTTTTGGAGATATTAACAAAGTCTAAAGTTTGGTTTCATATCTTTAGTGTGGTTCCCTCCTTCAGTTATATAATTTTCTTGTGTAGAAGGTTCCCTTATATCCATAGGACTAAATTGCTTCCAGCACCAATCTTTAATTTGTCCAATCCATTCTTTAACCTTTTTAAATTTAATTTAGTGTTACTTATTCTGTAAGTATCTCAGGAATAGTGATGATAGGGTCCAAATGTTGTTCCAATAGCATTGGTAGGAGAAAAAAAGTTTATTGGCATTACTTTTGCAAATATTTTTAACTTTTCTTCTTCTGGTCCTATTTCTTTTTTCATTCTTGAATGTCCTTGGGATGACTTTTCTTAGTTGGATATCTTGCCAAGTTTTTTTTAAAAAAATGATTATTATATTCTCTCCTTGCTTCTTTCTGCTTTGTTATACTCTTCCCCTGTTTCTTTCTGCTCATAATCAATTAGGATCCACAATGTTCTACTCTGTTACCTCAGAGTATTAAAGTGACTTTGGAATCTCAAGGGCAGAATACAAGGCTTAACATGTTCTACACAATACTGGAAAAGCTTCAAAAATAACAATAGGAATAGACTGAATTTATTTTCTGACTTCCAGCCTACCTTTTCACAGAGAGGAATGTCATCATTGATAGAATTATTGGCCATATCAATCTGTGAAACAAGGAAAATTTAAAAATAATCCTTAGTCTTATTTAACATTTTTCACTTCTACATAGTGAGTTGCAGAATGGGGGAAAAGGGACAAAGGATATTAAGAATAACAGTTTTTAGACCAGCAACAAACTTTAATTTCATTGTTGGTGTTCTAAATATGAGCTCATTTTCCAGGGACCTATAAGTAAACATATTGCTGGAGGAGCTGACTTGATCTCCACGACTTTGTCATAACCAGAAGAGAGAGAAAAAAAAGAAGGAAGTTTCTGCTAAGTAGAATATTGACTCCCAAATGTTCCTTGGAAAGACAACAAAAGGTGCAATGAGTTTTATCAGCCAAATAAAAACTCTAAAAAATATTATTTCATGAGACATTTTGTCATGATATATTTAAATACTCTTGTTAAGTATTTGCAAAAAAGGACATGATGAACATGAAGTGTCAGAGAATTTGCTAGGATCCTGCAAGTCAAATCAATATATACTCCAGTACTTGGTAAATTCATTGCCAAGGTGAAGAAAAAAGAGGATAGAAAGATGTGTGGGATAGTATGGTTCAGGAGAAGGAGTTGAGAAAGGCCAAAGACTTGTATGTGACATAGAATTCTCATATCTGTCTTCATATATGTCCAGTGATTAATACTGGACTTGTTGAGACCAAATAACATCACAAAGAATGAAATTGACCATATTTTTCCATTGACATGAGAATTATCCCTGAGTTATGAGAAATGAGGAAAGGAAGATGATTATAGAAGGTGAAAAAGCAAATCCAGTTTTTTAAAAAGATATTTTTGTATAATCTAAAACCTGTGTAATTCTTAGCATCTGCTGTCCACTTTTCTGCCTCACTAGTTCATACAACTCAGTCTGTCACCAAGACTCTACTCAGAGTGTAATTTCTATTTTGGATAAGTCTTTCATTCTTTGAACTTTCTCATTATGCCTTAGCTGTGTTCTACTTCTCCTCCTTTCTTTGGTGGATTCTTTCAGAACCTTTATTTGGGGTAAGGATTTAATCCAGCCAACTATCATTCTTCAGACTTTGCCACTATGCTCCTAAGGGGTACTTCCTCCTCCTTTTCAGTTTCCTTTTATATGTTGCCCTCCCCCATTAGAATATAAATTTCTTGAGGGCAAGAACTACATTTTTACTTGTATTTATTTCCCAGCATTTGGCACAGTGTCTAGCACAAAGTAAGTACTTAATAAATGTTTGTGGACTCATCAGAACCTGTCAGCACTTGAAATCATTTGTTATGGCCTATGAAAACCTGCATACCTCAATGTTACAATAAGGCATCAGGGTAAGATGAAGGGCAGATCCTCCAGATCTCCCAGGGACAGATTCTCCAAGACCTGTTGATATAGGTATTATAATTAATTAATTAATACTCTCTTTTTTACAACTCATATGCATTTCCTCGTGATTCATTAAGAAGAAATAACACTACCTTACACTACATAATGCTTCATAAGGTACATTTACATTCTTTATTTCATTTGAACCACACAAATGATCCCAAATCTTAGAAAACAACTGAAAGGGCTGAGCTCTGTTTCGTTTTTGAAAGTTAGGTCCTCATTCCCTACAATCTCACACCCCTATTAGTTAAATCTCTCTTTTGTACACTGTAGTTCTAAGCCCAGTTCAATGTCTCCTCTGTTTCTCCACTTAATACCTCTGAACTTGTCATTATCTGGCAACCACCTTTGGTGGTTTTACATATCTCTGACACAAGGGGACACCTCCTGTGCTTCATGAGTGTTCCTCCACACAGAGCAGGAGACTATGCAGTTATGTTATAGGATACTTCATCAGTCTAAATCTATATTTTCTCATCACAACTCCCCATCTTCACTGCAAGGTACCCTGTCTCTCTTATGGGGTAATCCAAGTTGCTTATCTCTTTCATGGTTGAACAACACAGAAGGTCTGTCCTCAATATTTTTGAGAATTCATCTTTGGACTGGTGCTGATACTCTCATTGTAAACCTACACATTTCAGGATCAGACTTCCATTGAGGGGAAACCTACCACCTCCTGAGGCAGCTCATTTAGCTTTTAGATAGCTTTAATTGTTAGAAATTTTTATTTTCTATGGGTTTTTTGTGCCTTTTAAAGTATAGGCTTAAGGTAGGAGCTGATACTAAAAAGGAAAAAGTACTCCTTCTTTTGGTATGTCTTTGGAATATGGGCATTTCTATCCAGAAACAGCCATAACTTTTCTTTTCCCACTAGGAAGTTCCTACACTCTAGTTTTCCTAACAAGTATCCCTAGAGAGAGAAACATCTTTCTGCAGAGAGAGAGACAGAGAGAGAGACAGAGAGAGAGACAGAGAGAGAGAGAGAGAGAGAGAGAGAGAGAGAGAGAGAGAGAGAGA
>JAJPUD010000368.1:16995-42949 GCA_023553655.1 Myrmecobius fasciatus
GAGAGAGAGAGAGAGAGAGAGAGAGAGAGAGAGAGAGAGAGAGAGAGGAAAGAAAAATGAGTGAAACCACATGATCCAGCGACCTAATCTTGTCCTTGACAACAATGCCTTACTCATTTTCAGCCTAGGGCAGAGGAAGAAAAAACCTCAGATATAGTTTAGTTCTGACTTCTGGAAAGTTTATCCAAAATCAATAAATCAAAACCATAAGACTCTCTCTCATTTTAGTTTGGAGCTTCTATTTGGATAAAACTTTAGCAATTTAGACCTTTGCCTTCCAGTCTGTATACCAATACCCAACATTGTTTCTTTTCCCCTTGAAGTGTCCCTGTTTGCAATTAAGGACATATGTGAATCCAAACCCAGTTTAGATTGTTTTTGTTTTTATTTAGTAAAAACTGGCATTGGTACTAATTAAAAGAGAAGGTGTAAACATAACTTTAAAAAACAAAAAAAACCTTGGAGCAGGGATTCATTCTGAGAGAGCAATAGAGAGAATTTTGGAGAAGATAAGAAAAGAGAAGGGAGAAAATATCATTATCATCACTGGTAGCAGAATGAAATAGCAATGATGTTTCTCATCAAAGCCCAAGGCATCATTACTATGGCTTAACTCACTGATTAGCGTAATAAGTCAGCATTGTCTCCATCCTTTTGGTAACTTCCAAGTGGAAAAATGCTAACTCAAACTCCCAAGACTGCTGCCCATCATTCAGGTCAAACTCTTGACACTAAGGCTCTTAAGTTTAATTTCAAACCTCTTGGTGTTTATTCCTTTTCCCTTGTTTCTAGATGCCTTCTTCTCTTGTAATAGCCACTCAAAAAAGTTCTGTTCTGATCTATGGAATTTCAGTTCTTTGGGTGGGAAAATGTAATGATTTACTTTCCCCTACATATTCAGTAACAATCTTATTAATAATATACTTTAGAAATGGATGACTCACTGTACTGATCCCTTAAAACACACAGGTCATGGCCTCTAATTTCCTTCACTTAGAAAAAAGGGTAAATATTGAGGCATAGACCTGATGCTTTTTATTCACAGACTACCTGTTAGCCTCAGAGGGAGAGGCTCTAAGCTTTTCCCTTATAGCATTGTCTTTTATCAGAAAAAAAAATCGAAGAAGAGCCAAACCAAATGGCAGAAAGGGACTGGTTAGTACTATTGTAGTCTTTGGCCTCGGTCCAAAACCAATGGAAGGGACTCTTCGTTACTATATACAGTCAGTTATAAAAGGTCTACATATGTTCCCAAGTCTCTCCAGGGAATTTTCAGTATATGATATCCTATGATATCACATACTGCTTAAAAGTTAGTTTCCCATCTTCCAAGTGGGGACCTGAATGAGCATCATGGTGTACATGCTCATAAGGATTCCCTCTTTTACTTGCCTATTTGTAACTTTTACTACTTTTCCTAATTCTGCATTTGGAGGCCAAGAGACCAATTCTTTTACACAGCAGCCTTTTAATTCCTTGAAGACAGCTATTATATCCCTTTAAAGTCTCCTCTTCCCAAATAAAAATATTTCTTGTCACTAACTTTGTCATACAATATGTTGAATATTTTCTCCATCCCTTGTTTTATGTTATATGCAGCTCTGATAGGAATATGTCCTATGTCTTTAAACAAGTTATTGCTAAAATGTTAACAAAGAGCTAAGCACAGGTTCCTGGAGGCAATCCACTAGAGACCTCTTGTCCAGGTGACATGAAAACATTAAAAGTTACTCTTTTGACAAAGTCAAATGTACACGAATTGATACAAAGTGAGCAGAATCAGAAAAATGTTGTACAAAGTAACAGTGATACTGCACAATGTTCAACTCTGAATGACTGAGCTATTCTCAGCAATACAATGATCCAAGACAATTCCAAAGGACTTGTGATGAAAAATGTTGTCCATCCTCAGAGAAAGAACCGATGGAGTCTGAATACAGATTGGAGTATTCTATTTTTCATTTTATTTTTCATGTGTTCTTTTTTCCTTTAGGTTTGTATCTTTTGTTATAACATGACCAATATGATAATGTTTTACATGATTGAATTTGTATAACCGATTTCAAATTGTTTATAGTCTCAGCAAGAGGTGAAGGTGAAGAAAGGATGGACAAAATTTGCAACTCAAAAAATTTTTAAATGAATGTTTAGAATTTTTTTATATGTAATAGGGGAAAATTTTAAAAAGTTTAAAAGAAGAAAATGGCAAACCACTCCTGTATCTTTACTAAGAAAACCCCATGGATAGTATAGTCTATAGGGTCATGAAGAATCAGACATGATTGAATAACAGCAAAGCAAACTATGCTTACAACAATCTCACCTACTAGTTTATGGTTAAAAAATATAAGGTTTTCATCTCGCCATGGCTTTCCTAGGCCTTTCCTATCTTGATAATATACTCTAGAATTTTACTAGGTGTCACAGTCAAGCTCTTTTATTTTATTTTTCAATTAAGTTTGTAAAATCACTTTCCCACATTTTTTTCTTGAAAGGTGGGACAATATTTGCTTTTCTCAAATCTTATTGACACCTCTTGTGGTACTCAAATCATCTGCTGGTTTCTTCACTACCTTAGAATGTCATTTATTTGGGTCAAGTGTTTTAAATTTTGCAAGGGCAGCTAGGGATATTATTATCATCTTCACATTTACCTTGAATATACTGTATTTCTAAGTTGATTAAATTCATAATTCTCCTCAAAGAGATTCAGCAGTATCTGAGTAATGTCCTTTTTGGGTGGGGGAGAGTAGATAACAGAAGCAGAGAGAAATAGGGGGGAAATAGACCACACTTTCTTAACAATGCTAATCTTCCAAGATAGTTTTGAATATTACTCAGACAGAATTCCTCAGTGTCTTCCTTCCAGCTACTATGAAGCTACCTCTAATTTTAGGTGTACCTCTGGGGCTAGAATCTAGCACATTTCAAGTCAAACCTTCCTTTAACTATAATGGAAAAAGTGTATGCCACAGAGTCCCAGAGAGTACAATGTTTTCAATAACTGCTCACTAAAAGCTCCAATCTAATAATCAAAAACTAATGAGTAAATGATACTTCTATCAATTTTTTTACCATTTTTTTTTCTCAGATGAGTCTGTATGGAAAAGATCCAAAATTCACAGCTGGCTATGTTCTGTTTTCAGGTTTGGAAATAACTTTGCTCTCCAAAAGTTGACACTGTACATGAGGCAGAAACATCTGGAGCTACTGACGAGGGACTGCTTTGATGAATTCACTTTGAGCCAAAAAAATAAAAGAAAGCAACCAGTTCCCTTAGTTCAGGGGTTCTTAACCTGGGGCCCATGAATTTTTTTTATATTATAATAACTGCATTTCAGTATAATTGGTTTACTTTGTAATCTTGTGTATTTGTTTTATGCATTTAAAAACATTATTCTGAAGTCAATAGGCTTCCCAGATGGCCAGCATGGTCACCAAGGAGCTCAAGAACTCTTGCTTTAGATGTTTTCAATGGGTATAAATGGAACCAATCAACTGGATCTTCAGGAATTAAAGAATTAAAGGGTCCAAAGGCAGAAATGGGTAGAATTCTTTTTTGTGTGTAAATGTGAGGCACACAAGAACTTTCCTGTAGTATATCTTTCTTTCCAACTTTATCCCCTATAAGAGATTATTCCTGTTATAAAGAACTTCGTTTTGTTTTTATTGGCATTCCGAATCCTACTTTGATAGGTCACATTTCTGAATCTCTACAATATGAAATGTAGAATATGTAATAGGTAAGCAGAAATCCTGGACTTCACACACACACACACACACACACACACACACACACACACACACTTTCTAGGAACTCTGTAGAGGTTTTATTTCAACATTATCTAATTTACTTCTCTTGTGACTGAAGTACTACAGTCTTCATTATAAAGGCTTTTGTCTGAAGCAAATTTTCCTTTTGGTCAGACATTGAATGTTTTGGGCTGGACTTGGAACATACTCAAGCTCCATAGGTCTGAAGTTTGGACAGGGATCTGAATCAGTAAGATTCAGTACAGATTTATTGCTTGTTTCATACTAGCCAATTGTAAAGACCCTCAGAAAAAAGACATTTAGTAAAGTGAAAGTCATTCAGAGGCTCAATTAAGAGCTTTTTGAACACCAAAGGATCTTCAAAGCAACCTTTCAAAAAGTGCTAATGACTCAGACCAGATGGAGTCCATTTTCCTAAAAAAAGACTTCAGTTGCTAAAGAATGGGTAAGCAAGTTTCAAGCACACTAATATCTTCAGGGTTTCTTGGATGCAGAATCCAGCCAGCCTGTCCTATTTCCCCTCCTAAGTTTGGGCCAATTGACTGTTTCCCTTCTGTCTTTCAACAAAACATGGCTTAATTTAGACCAGGGCTTCTTTACCTTTTGTTGTCATAGGCCCTTTTGGCAATCTGGGGAAGCCTATGCATCTTTTCTCAGAGGAATTCTTTTTAAAATTTCAGAACTGAAAGAAATGTTACATTTTAACTAGAGTTCAGTGAAAATAAAACTTAGTTTTCCCCATTCTTATTCATGCATAGCTTGAAATCTATCCACAGACCCCAGATTTAGAAGCACTGATCTAGATGGAGAATAAGTGAAGAGTTTTAAAGTTTTATGTTTTTTGCATCTTCTTTTCAAAATAATTTCTGATCAAAATTTCCCTTTTAGTTAGCATCTCATGATTATATTAATTTGTCTTTTTCTTTTAGTTCTTTCTCTTTTTTGCAACTTCATCAGTTTAGAGAACTCCTGGTGTGAAAAAGTTCTTTAGGTGCAGATTATTAACACATTTATAGTTTAGTCTTAGAGAGCTGAGGTTACATTACTCACCTAGAGTCCTTACTATCTCAGAAATAGCATTTGAAAGCATGTCCTAGTGACAAATCTGGTTCTTTCTTTACTTTACACTGAAGAAGGTAAGCCAGCTTTTTAGGTATGAGAGGACCATACAGTACATCATCCCTTCTGGTGCTAAGAATTGAAATCTGAACCATAGAGAAAAAGCTAATTTACTCTGTGGTTAGATGATTCATTTATGAATTATTTGAGAAGTACGTAAGTCTTTTAAGCCAATATATCCCCTTTCTTTGTTCATTATTTATTATTATTTCCCAAATAGCACTTAAGCAGTATGGAAATAGTTAATTCACCTAAAGTGCATCATCTGGCTTCCATAATTTAATTGAAACAATCAAATCATAATGTCTCATTATGAAGTAATATTCAGGAAAAGATCCGAATTCAAAAACAAACATAACTTATGTCTTTCCTGTGCTTTACTGAATATTCTAGATGACTGAAAAGGGGTGAAAAATTTTAAAACAAAAATAATAGCAATAATTACAAGCACCATCACCACCACTACTATCACCACCACCATCATCATCATTTTTACCTTACTAGCTTTTCTTCTGAACAGAAGCAGCCCTAAAAGTTTGCTTTACCTCATTTTCTTCTTTTGGCAGGATAGTCACTAATGGGTCCAAATCAGTCTAGGAGGAGGTCTTGAATGAATGAATGAGATAATGAATGAATAGTATTTATTAAGCACTTACTATATGTCATGTACTGTATGCATGTGGATATGAATTAAAAAAGTGAGGCAGACCCTATACTTAAAGAACTTATATTCTAATAGGGGAGACAGCACATAAAGGAGAGTGGTGATTAGAAAAGGAAGTTAGGATCCAGGCAGTCACAAAAATGATGAGTTGAACAAGAGGGCAGCCAATCAATGCATCCTTTCTAGAAGCAATAATACAGTAGAAAAGATGGTGGGGGTGGGAAGTATTTGCTTGAGGATAGTGGGGGAAAATGGCCAGGGTGTAGATAAGGATATATGGTCCCAGGGTATATAGAACCAAATGGCTGGGATGTGTGATATTTAATATTCTCATCAATGACTTCAATAAAAGGATGGTGTATACTCAAAAAATTTGCAAATGACACAAAACTAGATGGGATAGCTAATATATTGGATGTCAGAAACAAGATGTAGAAAAATCTTGGCATACTAGAACATTGGATCATTTTCTTAAAGAATAAACTTTAATAGGAACAAATATAAAATGTTGCCTTCAGATTTTAAAAATCAATTTCATAGAAAAAAGTTAACTTTGACTAGATAGTAGTTTAATCTGAAAAAATCTTGAGGTTTCACTGAATGTTAAGCTCAATATGATAACATGGCACTATCATGGCAAAAAGCTAGGATGATAGTAAGTTGAATTTAAGGAGGCACAGTGTCCAAAGATAGGAAGATAAAAATTCTACTGTATCCTGAATTAGCCAGATCACATTTGAATTATTATGTTTGTTTTTAAGCACTGCATTTTAAGAAAGACTTTGATAAAGTAGAGGAGGTCCAAAGGAAGGGAACTAGAGTGATGAAAAATTCAAGGTCATGTTCTTGTAGATCAACTGAAAGAATGAAGTGGGGAGGGGCAGCTAGTTGGTGCGGTTACAGAGCACCAGCCCTAAAGTCAGGAGAATCTGAATTCAAATCTGGCCTCAAAACCTTTACACTTCCTAGCTATGTGACCCTGGGCAAGTCACTTAACTCCAATTGCCTCAGCAAAAAAAAAAAAAAAAAAAAAAAAAAAAAAAAAAAAAAAAAAAAAAAAGAAAAGAAAGAAAGAACTAGGGATATTTGACTTAGAAGAGAAGAGAAATTACTTTGAATATTTGAATATTCATCACATAAAGAAGATATTAGACTTTTTTTATTTAGCTGCAGAAAGCATAACTGAAATTAACAGATGGGAGTTACTATGAAGAGTCAGATTTAGGCTCTATGTGAAAAAACAATTTTTTTTCCTGTTAGAAATATCCTAGAAGGAAATAGATTACCTTGGGAGAAGAGGGATTCCTCTAGCCTGGAAATTTTCAAGGAAAAGTAGAAGAACCATTTATTGTAAATATTCAGGTATGGGTTGGACTTGATGGTCTCTTCCACATCTCAGATTTTAAGATTTAGTCACATGGGGACAAAGGATCAATCTCCCATACTTCATAAGTGATGGAGATCAAATCCACTCTACTCTAAATTGCATAGAAATTAAACCAAAGGTATAGGAGCTCCTGTTGCCAAAGTTTCAGGGTTGCTGAGATCAGCTAACCAGGGCACTACTTCCAAATTTTCAGCCTTGACAAACGTGGGAAATGCTTGCATGCATACACAGATATATGGACAGAGGCTTTTTATTGTTTTGTTGATGAATGCCCCCTGTGAATTAATTTTGACAAAGATTGTGCATAAATGAAAATTGAGATATTATGCTTATGGGAAAGGGAACGACCTCATTAATCTTCAACCCTTTCTTAATTAGTTTGCCTCAATTAATTTTCTCTTTTTTTAAATTCAAAATTTCAAAATCTAGTAAATAGGGGCTGAAATAGTCTCAAAAATTACCATAATTGCAGAAATTTTCTGGACTCTCATCCTGAAGTTAAACTGGAGAAACCTGAAGAAACTTTTTATTCCATGAACTGGTATTTTTTTCTCAATTTCAAATCTTGAATTTATAGGCTTAGACATTTCAGACTATTAATGGCTATATAATTTATTAGCAGTATCAAGTAACATTAAAAACACTGATAAACATAAAATATCCTCCCAGCTAGTCTGAGAAGGCTTTCTGAAGAATGGAATTGGTACTTGAGCTCTGGGAAAATCAAGAGGATGAAAGGCTGGCTTCCTCTCTCACTAACTTTCCCAACTGCCTGTTTTTTATTTATTTATTTATTTTTAAAATTTTAGCTTTAATCCATATTGGCCTTGCACCCTTCTTTTTTCCACTTCTTCTCCAGTGCACACATTCATATGCATTTGCCTTTAGCTCTTGGATAGAAGTTCCTTTAAAAAAAATTTCCCCCAGTTACATGTAGAAACAACATATTTTTGGTTATACATGTACATTCATTTTAAAAATATATTTCCTAAGGAACTATGTTGGTAGAGAAAAATCAGAATAAAAGGTAAAAAACTATGAAAGAAAAAAAAACAGAAGGAAAGAGGGAAAAAGGTGAATATAGCAAGTATTGATTTATATCTAGTCGCCATAATTCTCTCTGTATTTGGATGGTGTTTTCCATTCAAAGTTTATTGGGTTGCCTTGGATCACCAAACCACCAAGTAGGAGGACGTTCATTATAGGTGATCATCACACAATCTTGTTGCTGCTGTGTGCTATGTTGTTTTTTTCTGATTTTACTTGTTTCACTCAGCATTACTTCATATAAGTCTTTCCAGGCAGAAGTTCCTTCTTAAAAGTCACTGGACTTCAAGACAGAGTTCTCTTAGATCATAGCAAAGTGAATAGCCTAGCCCAGGGATTTCTCTGTTCTCCAGATCAAATCCTCTAAAGTATATGAACCCAGAGAGATCTTCCCCAAAGTATCTGCATTCTCAGAAATTCCACAACCCAGGACTATATAGATAAAAGGTATTCACACATAAAAGATTGATTGTAGTGTTTTTTCTTTCTTCCTTTTAAACAAAACAAAACAAAACAAAAACCCCACTTTCTTCTATTACCTGATTTTGTCTTCACAAAAAAATCTTATTGAGAAAAAACAGGGTGATGACCTTGTAATCAGGAAGACCAGATTTCCAGGCCTGTTTCTGATTTATACTTGCCATGTTACCATAGACAAATCACAATCTTTAGTGACACTAGGCAAGTTTCTTGGACTATAAATTGCAGTCCTTCGGCATTTACAGAAGGAGTTTCCTCAAGGGGAGGAAATTATCAAAGAAATTATAGAACTAGAAAACAACAACAACTCATTTTTTTAGTTTGTCTAAGCAGTTGTTATTGGTTAATTGGTTATTGTACTTAATGTTTGAAGAGGACAAAAATGACAATACTATCTTGGGATCAAGGTACATTATGTCCAATTGTGATTAATTAGAACAAGATGGGTTCAGAAGGCTCTATCACAGGTCAAGCAAAATTAATCCATGTGAATATTTGGAGTGGAGATGTCTTTAAATTTGCACATCTCATATTTCTTTTGAGCTACTGTAATTCTGCATTATTCTTTGAACACAGTACTTTCTTTCATAGAGGCACACAATCCTGGGTGGTCCTCTGCAAGTGTTTCCCATATTTCACAATTGACTCCAAAGTTCCTCAGAGAGATTTGGAGAATGCCCTTGTCTTGCAAGTACTCTGTTTGAACACTTGCCTTATGTGACTTCTCCTCAAAAGAATCTTATGCAAACATATATTTTGCATTTGAACAGCATGGCTAGCTCATCAGAAAGGACCTCAGTGTCTAGTATCCTATCTTGCTAAGTGATCTTTAGCATCTTCCTAAGACAATTCAAAAGAAAAGGTTCAATTTTCTGGCATGACACTGTTAGACTGTTCAGGTTTCACAGGCATACAACAATGCAATGGAACAATACCTTGGTATGCAGCCTGATAGTTCTTCTCTCCCACACTTTCTTTTGGAGCCTCCAAAGTGCTAATAATTCAAAATTTCTCCATTTACAGTAACTGGTGGTACTACTTGTAGATGTTGTAGTATTGGCTGATGGAAAATCTCTGTTTTCTTGGGGTTGTCATGCCAAAAATGGCACAGGCTGCAAAGACTCAATCCACACTCTGTTACATTTCGGTCTCAGAGACTGCAATGAGTAGTCAGTCATCTGTGAACAAAAAGCCATGCACCAACTTTCCCTCCACTTTAATCTTGGCTTGTTGCCTTTTCAAGTTAAACAATTTCTGATCAGTACAGTTGCTGATGCCATTTCTGTCCTTTCGAAAGCATCTGACAACATTAATGAAAATATCATGCTAAAAAGGTTGAGGGGCACACAGAACTGCTTTACTCCATTGGTGATTGGGAAAGCACAAGAGTATTTTCCACTATTCAGAATCTATGCAAGAATGCTATTGTGAAACTGGCATACTAAACCAACGGAATTTCTCATCATATTTAATGACATGTAAAACCTCTTCTTCAGTTGGGAATTCAGCTAAGAGAGATATTGACTTCAACCTAAAGTCAGTGGCTTCAGCATTTGTTGATAATGTTTTGTTGAGAACTCTATGGAATTGTTCATCCATTTCTCCAGGATCATGTCCTTATGATTAATCAATAGGGCTTCACCAGTACTAAATAGTTGAGAGATACCTATGTCTTTGTTCCATAAAAAGCCTTCAGGGCATTACAAAAATGCTTTGGGTTGTTACTATCAGCCTTAAACTGAATTTCATCTGCAAGAATCCTTCATCTCTCTAAATTTCATTTGTACTTTACTTTTAATGGAGTTAAATGCTGCTTTCTTAGAGACAGACAAACTATCCTGCTGATAAACCCTATGAAGTTCTTTTTTATTTAGCACCTTCCCAATTTCCCCATAATTTTCATCAAACCAATCCCAATGTTTGCACATTTTCTGGCCCAGATGAATAAATTGGTGCTGGGTACACAGTCTCTGAAAGCTGCCTAATCCTTTTCTGCTCCACTGCTGCCAACCATATCCTGCCTCAGCTTTCCCTTCAAGTGAGGAACAAACTGTTCACACTGGGAGAATGATCTATTGATATGGAGTCTTCTGGTAGTCATCTTGCCTGGGGGCTGTTGTGTTTGTTGAATGTAAATGTTTATTTTGGAGAAGATGAGTCTCTGATTGGTCCAGCACTCTGGGCCACTTACTACCTTTGTCATTCTCATATCCTGTCTGTATTTTCTCCTTAGTGTATTAAATTCCAATCTTTGCTGCTAGGGTACATCTACAAAGTTTTATTGCTTTTAGATAAATGGAAGACAGTATTGATGATGAGAAGATCATGAGATGCACAAGTCTTCAGTAATAAATGATCATTGCTATTGCTGTTTCTGCCTCCTTTCCTCCCAAGGACTTCCTGCCACGTCTGATAGTCTGTACCTACTCTGATGTTAAAGTGCTCTAGAATTACAAACTTGTCCTCTTTTAGTATGATGAATAGGAGGTTCTCCAGATTTTCACAAAATTTCTTTTCACATCATGTGCATGGATGATGGCAGAATAGAACAACTAGCAACTGTGTGTCATAAGCCTTCCTAATGGACAGCATCTACATTTATTGAATATATCAGTTCTAATGGCAAAATCTATGCCAGCTTCATGGAATTTCCCATTCCCATGGCCATTCCAAAAAAAATGTGTATCCAGCTCTGACTTTGGTAAGCTGACCTTCATTTGCCAGCCTTGTTTCACTTAGGGCTGCCACTTACATGTGATGCCTTCTGAGTTCTCTCACAACTAGAGCTGTTCATTTTTTCAAGTCTATTGGATTTCATAAGTGCCCACACATTCCTTGTACCAATGATGAGTGGAATCATGTTTTGTACATTTTTATTGTGTTTTAACTACAAGAGTAGGATCTCCTGACCGTTGCAGGTAAACAAGCCAGGGTTAGGTTAGATGAGGAAAATGATTCCTAGGGTACCTTTTGTAGCTCCTACATCACTCTTTGTGCAGAGTTGTAACTATATCTCTTTGTATTTGCACCTGCTATTTCATCACTTGCCCATCACCACAATACGTTGAGATAGGGAAAATTAATGAAATAGCATAGGTAATGTCTTTTGACATTGGATTTCAATGAGACCAAGTTGCATGCAGTCATCAGCATTACTCTCTCTTCAGAACCATTGAAGTCCAATGGTAAGACAAAAGTCAGAAAGACTGATGATGGCTCAGGAATCAATGAATGACTCTGACATCTTCAATGTCTAACCTACCTCTAAGCACTCCATAGCATCTGTGTCTATCTCCTTCATGGCTCATTGGAAGAAATTATTCACATTCGCCTATTCTTCCCTGGGGAATATGCTTGGGTAAATAACCCCATACCTCACCAATGGGTTGGTTTAGCTGTCTGATGAAATGGTTTACTAGGGTGTGACATAGCACATGTTTCAGCTTCTTAGAACCACAAGTGAGAATTGGGAAGGGGGGGGGAGATGGTGGACACCAAAGATGGAAAGCAGCTTTGAAAAGCTCAGCAGCCCTCACACCATAGCTATTAGTGTTAACAGGTGTTATTCCTTTTCTTGCAGATGGAGAAACAGAGATGCATAATTATCCAATGACTTTACTAAATTTACCCAAATCATTAAAGGGGGGCTCCTAAGACTATACCCAGGTTTCCTGGTCCTGTGCATTTTCTAGTATAATCTATTATGGTAGATTATGTAGTTACCAAGAACTCTGGGCTTTTGACCTTTAATTTAGCCTACAATTAAGTCAGAGCATACTTTCAGAAAAATAATACTTAATCTTTTTTTTTTAATTTGAATGGAGCCTCAGATTTCTATCTCATAGGAGGAAAATCACTGCAGTATTACCACTTCTAACAACCTAATTTAGTTTGTCTTTGTATGTTGGGGCAAAAACAAACAAAACCCCCAAAACATTCTCCCCAAACAATTTTTGGGAAGTATCTTTATGTAAGTGCACTTTTAACATATAGAACTAAAATGAGGAGTGGGGGGTAGATAGGGATGAGAGTAGATGGTTTTAACTCATTGCATTCAGTTTTAAAGTCTTTGCATCATTTTCAGAGCCTTCTCTCCTCTCTGCTATATCTCCCCATTAAAAGAAGATCTCTTCAAAATCCATTGGCATCAACAGAGACATAGTCATGTAAAACAGTCAGTCTAATCCTCTAGGCTCTGATTTGATGGGTGTTTTTGCTTGTTTGTTTTTGGCTTTACAATTTTGATTAAGAGGCTGAGCAAGTAGGTGAAGTTGCAGTGTAGCAAGAGATTCCTTGGCTTATCTATCATTGGTCAGTTATTGTGAGTATGGTTTGTTGATCAAAACCTGAAGTCCTTCCAAATGTCTCCCTTTTCTTCTCAGCCTATTTTGTTTCATGATCCTTTTCTTCAAAGCAGTGAACTTTAGGAATGAAAATTTCATTATATGAGAAAAAGTTTACATAAGGTTTGGTTTGGCATTTTATTTTAATCTATCAAATATGTTTTTGTATTTGCAGAAGTGAGAGGTCTATAGCTAAGTAGAAGATTAGAGAAGAAATATGAAAAAACAATAAAATAAGGAAAATATAGAATTCTATACTGTATCCTTTAAGGCCTGTGTTTTTTAAAATTTTGTTTCATTTTTCTTTCACAATATTTTCAAATTGATTATGAGTTCATAAAAAACTTTTCAGGAAAGACATTACATATTTAGGAAATTATGTTTCCCTTATCTCCCTTTCCTCCATTTTTATAGTGGTTGTTGATTTGATCCACATGATGAGATATACATTTTCTAAATAGGGGAATAGCAGGACTTTTTGTTATTGGGTTTTTTTGTTTATTTGTTTTTTGCTTGACTAACTTTTATTCCAAGACCTCACATGGTGTAGGGAGAATAACTTCCTGAGTGAAGAAAGAATTTGAGCGTCTGTGTCTAAAGATACACAAACCCAAAAACTTAATGAGGGTTGGCTAAAGGATAGGAAAAAAGAAAACATTAAAAAAGACACATTGGCTTCATGGAAATTAGAAACCAGGATTTTCTTTATTATTATTTTTACTATTCATTGTGTCTACAAAGAATCCTGTAGAGTTTAAACAAATTTAACTTTATTCATTGTGAAAGAAATACTAAGTTTTGGAAGTGTGTGTGTGTGTGTGTGTGTGTGTGTGTGTGTTAAAGATCTAGGTCACTGATAATGAAAATCTAGAGATGGAACATTCTTCAGGAATGTTATTCCAATAAATTCTAGTTTGACTTATTGGGCTGTTAAATTACAAATTCTGTTAAGATATATTTTCTCCAGTTTCAGCTTTGCTAAGTTTTTTCCCATATAAAATACTCAGATTACATACAAGTGAATGTTAAACTGGAAAAGGTGGGAGGAGGGGAGATAAGAGTTAGGTATTACTTGGAGCAAATTCCCATAACTATGAACCTAAGGGGCACACAATTAGCAGTCTTCCTAGGAAGGTCATATATCACATGCAGGGATTTTCATTAAAATGACTTTTTACTTGAGTCATTTGTTAGTCTATTACAAGTTTGAATATCATATTGCATTTCATCTTGACCTAAATCAAAGTAATCTGGCATAGAATAATAGGCTACCTCACTTCACTTCCTCTTCACTGTAAAATGCAGAGATTGCAGCCATCTTTCAGTTTGTGTTATTCTAAGATATATTAAGGGTCAGGAATCTTCATGTTGAAATTATCCATGACTGAATGATGGATCAATGTAACATTCTTGTCCCCTTCCTCTCCCCCCTCCCCACCCTCTGCCTCGCCACACTTATTGGGTTCAATTTAATACAGAAAACTGTTGAGTGGTTGGGTAAATAAAGAACTAATTTTAATCAAACTTCTTTTTTCTTATTTTTCTTATTCAGGGTTCAACTGATTCTCTTGAAACTACAGTCCTGAATGTTTTCAAAATGGAATAAATTCATTACAAAACCTGAAACTTTTATAGATATGAAAAAGAAGAAAAAGTAACCACATGAAGCATTTTACCTTTGGACAAACTACAAGGGAGCAGAAGATAACAGCCCCAAGGGATCGTTTCCTTTTATCTATAAAGTATATTTGTCATATGATCAACCCTGGGATGCCTGGAACCTCTCTAGTTTCAAGGGTGTTCTTGTAAGGGGTGGCTGAGGGGAAGAAGGAAGAATTGAAAGTTGATTGTTTTAATTCCAAAGACTTTCCTGCTAAGAAAGTGGTGCCTTCCTTTAGCCCATTCTTATTTATTGCATGCAGGCACTGTTTGGTTTCTGTGCCACCTATGTCACGGCAGGCTTAGAGTCTCAGTGAAAATCTGCCCACAGCTAGCTAGTTCAGAGACCACATGTGTAACATAAATTATATCCTTAATGCTCTTCTCCTAGTACCCCAGTGTTTCTAAATGCTTAATGCTGCTATGAGTAAATGATTTCTTTTCACTACTGCTCAAAGTGCCAGAAGGCAAGAGAAATTTAAACACAACTAAGATCAACATTGTGAGTTTACTTGGCCTCTTCATCTAGCAATACTGCCATAAATTTCTTAGACTTCTTAGTTGGGAATTTAAAAGGCTCTATGGACTTGGCAAGATTTATGTAACAATGTTTCTTCTATATGGATTGTAAACTTGCAGAGTCCAAGCAGTGGTTTGGTATCATTTTTGGTCAGTGGGTCATTCTGAGAAGCCAAAAGAAAAAACCGAGCACTGTGTTCAGCCAAATGATGTTTCGGGGGTTGTCTCTGTGGATCTGGGCATGGTTGCCAATTCCATATTCCACAGGATTGGTGGGTGGCCTGCAGCCTTACCAGTTTTATGTTTGGACTTTCCAATTGCCTTTACTATCCACAGTTATCATCAATTTCCCCTTCCTAACTTAGGGTTGACTGAATTGGCCTTATCTGTGGCCCCAGTGAAGATTCTCCCTAGACTATGGGGCTAACAAACCCTTTAGGGATTGGTGGAAAATACTAAACTATATTGTGTACCGGTACTTATTCCAAAGTTCATGAATATCACCTCTATTTCTAAACCCTTTGCATATCAATGCTATCAGGGTTGTTGATGTCAGCCTACAGTGACCAATGTAACTGGAGGTTTCAGGAGAGCTAGCCAAGAATATGCATTTGATTCAATCAAAGAAGTCTTTGTTATTGAAAGGAGTCATTCTAAAGTAAAAATTAAAAAAAAAATGTATTCAGAGAACTTGGATCCAAATCCTGGCTCTGACATTTACTCCTTGAATGATCTTGAGCATTCATTTAGCTTCTTCATCTATAAAATGAAGGGATCAGCCTAGATGACCTCTAAGGTCTCTTTTAGCTCTAAATCCATGGCCAAGCTTTTCCTTTCCATTTGGCTTACACTAGATAGACCATTTAAAATTTTTTAATTGATGCCTTTTGTCTTTTACAGCACAATCATTTCAAATCTACCCCTCCAAAGTGAATCCCCTCTTGAGACAAAGAAAAACAATTAAGGGGAAAAAAAATTAGAGGGACCACATCTGGCAATGTGTGCAATATTCTGTCCTAGAATTTCTCTGCTTCATTGCCTTGAGAGGGCAAGTATGTTTCAAAGTCTGCTCTCCAGGAACTTCACTAGTTTTTTCAGTTATTCAGTTTGCCTTTGAGTGATCTTTTAATTTACTTTGCTGTTATTGTATATCTTGTTGTCTTTGGCTCTGCATTAGTTTGTACAAATCTTTTTATGTTCTGTGAATTTCTCTTATCACTTATTTTCACAATAATAATCCATTACATTCACATACCATAGCTTCTTATCCATTCCTCAGTTGATGGGTAGGTACTCATTTTGTTTCTAATTCTTTGCTGCCATAATAATAGCTACTAATATATTGGATATTATTTTCTATTTTTTATCTCTATAGGTTACATGCCTGGTAGTAATCATTTTAGTTTATATTCTTGCATCATTCCAACAAGATATATAAAATATTTAGATCACTCATATCTGTACCAACAGTGTATTAGTGTGCTTATGTTCCTGCATCTCAAACATTGATAATTCCCATCTTTTCCATTTGCATGTTAAGTGAAATTAAGAGTTATTTTAACTTTCATTTCTCTCATATTCCATTTGAGTTTCTTGCCCCTCATGATTAGATACAGACTTTTTCTGAAGTGCATAGTCATCAGTAAGTAATATTTTTTACAGTAGATTTTATTGATTATTAGGCTTCTCTAGAAAAAGTTATTTCTAGGAATAGTGAGGTTCGAGTGAATGTTATTGTACATATGATTTAACCTTTATTAAAATCCTGAATGCAGGGACTCTATCTCCATTTTAGCATCATCCCAAGTGCTTAGAACACTATTTATGTATTATGCATAATAGGTGTTTAATAGATACTTGCTGGATTTAATTTGAAGGCTGTAGAAGGTAGAAAAGTGATGGATGACTGATTATAGTATCCAGAATCTCCAAGTTCCTTTCTCGCTCTAAATCTATAATCATACAATAAAATGATTGTGAAAGATCTATAATTTCACAGGTGTGACTATTCATCCACTGATAAATGTTACAATATGATTTGAGGAATTCTTGTTCCTTTTCAACTGCAACAAATATTTAAATACATTTAAAATGTTCTGTTTGTAGTAGATAGAGAACTAATCCTAGGACCAAAATGACTTCAGTTCAGTTCCTGTCTGGGTTGAAGTCCTTCTCCTAACACATTCCAACTGTGTAACCTTTGTGCAAGTAGCCTATCCCCTCTAAGACCATAAACTGTAGAAAATTTGCTGACCTGCTTAGTGGAGAAAGTTCTCTATGTCACCAAAATACAGATCCGAATTCCCATTGGTATCCCTATGATATGCTAGATTCTGAGGAAGATACATCTAAGATCTATAGTCTAAAATGGGATCAGGAATTTGATAGGAAAACAATGTAGAATATATGAAGTTCAAATAAAGTGCTATATGAGGACTGAAAAATGAAAATATCTTTATTAAATGGGAGGATCTTAGGTAAATTGGGTAAATTGGCATATGAGCTGAACTTTAAAGGATAGGTAGAATTTCAATTTGTGAAAGAGATACAAGGGTATTCCAGGCAAAGTCTGAATCCAAGCATAGAAGCAGATCACAATGGGATGGGGATGGAGAACTAGTGGTCAGATTTGGAGAGAACAAAGGTTATGTTGAGTAAATTAGCATTACACTAAGGTAGGGTAACATTATATTATTAAGGTTATTTTTTTTACAAATTTTTCACAGGGGAATGATCTAATGTATATTATCTATATACTCCTGTTTTTGTTTTTTTTAATTTAAAGGATGTTAATAGTCTATTTAAGCTCTTGTATCTTCTTTTGACTACATGCCCTGACTGGTCTTTTTCTAGTTATACATCTCCTTAGTAACATAATTTATACAATTTCTTACAAATAAAATCATCAGTGGAAACATTCTGCAACCTGATCTTGTTGATAATGTGCCCTTATGTTATTTGTAAGAAAAAGGAAAGGAATAAACATTTATTCAGGACCTATTATGTTCCATGCAATGTACTAAATACCTTTTTCAAATACTGTCTCATCTGATCTTCACAACTATGTGAGGAAGGGGTTATTATTATCTTCATTTTACAGTTAAGGTAACAGAGGATAAGGATACAGAGGATAAGGATCACAGAGATAGCAAGTATTTGAGGCTGGATTTGAACTGAGACCTTCTTGACTCTGGGACCAGCATTCTATCCATTGGGTCACCAGCTATAATTTTCATTCTTTTGGAATCACTGTGTTCCATGATTCACAACCACATTGCATTCCTGGGAAAATATCGATGCTAAAGATATAGGCTTTTGTCCTGGTGAACCATATAGTACTGTTGAAAACCCTTTGCCTAGAGTATGCTTATAGAAAGCTAATCTCAGCTTTCTTAGCACTTTAAGGTCTACAAAGTGCTTTCCTCATGACACCCCTGGGAGGTAGGTACAAATTATTATCCCCTTTTAAAAATGAAGGCTCAGAGAGTTTAAATGATTTGTCTATTAAATAAACTCATAACCTCACCCTGATATCTTATAATGAGGGGAGATAAAAAGAAACAAACATCTTTGCCAAGGTGGCTTAAATGTTACTTGCTATTCTTAGTCATAATCTTCAACAGCTAATGAGAAAGATTTGCATAAACAAATGTAACAAATAAAGATTTAGGAAAATTAGCAAGAAGCAAAAGAGCTTTTCTGTTTTACTTAGTGACAACTTATTCAAAGAAAATTGAGATGTAAATAAATTAGAAATAGGTTAGAGATGGGGCTATAAAAGACTACAGAATTAGAAGTATTTGAGGAGAAAGGAGAAAGACAAGAAATAATGAATGGTCAATCAAATGGTCTTGTCTTGCCTAGTTCATAATTCAAAGCTATGTCAGGACTCAATTAAATGAACAGGCCTGCATTTAAAATGAATTTAAGTAACCCAAGAAATGCTCTTTCTGGGGGATATTTAGACCCATTAGCTTAACTACATTTTAAGAAAATAAATATTAAAAATTTACTAAATCATTTAAAGCTTGTAAGGGTTGAACTAGTTCTTTTCAGATCCAAATGTGACAGGCCACTGAATGATGTTTCTGGAAAAGGAGTTTCTGGGGGCTTGATTGTGCAATAAATTATTATTTTTTGTTTACCTGACTGAAAAGTGAATCAAAATGGTATTGCTACCTCCAAATATACTTTCATGACTCAGGTAAATAGTTATGTCCTCAGGAGGTTTGGGCAGCTGGTGTGAAAGAGAGAGAGAGAGACAGAGAGAGACAGAGAGACAGAGACAGAGAGAGAGACAGAGACAGAGAGCAAGAGAGAGAGAGAAGAGAGAAAGATAGAGATGACAGAGACAGATAAAAAGGCAGAAACAGAGAGACACATATAGAGATGCACAGAGATAAACACATACACACACACACACACACACACACACACACACAGAAAGAATAAATCTGAGGTTTACATAGCCTATAAACATTTCTGCAACACCCTTTTATCCCCATCATTCAGGAAAAGCCCTCTCTGTGTTCCACCCACATGATTCCTAAAATCCTTAAGGCCCTAAGTTTTCTTTCTGTGACTTCCTTCCCCTCTTCAAATTAACAAAATATGCAAAATATGTTTGTAATAAAAGGATTTGACTTATGATTATCTGTCTACACTAGAAAAAAAGTGTGATTTAATTTAGTCTACTGGGAAATAAGGATTGTGAATCCATCTATTAAACTGAACTTCTTCCTTAAAAACATCTTCTGGTAGCAAATTTGTTATGTAGGCATGTCATTTTCTACCTTCATGCCTTTGCTATCTCTCATGACTGGAATACAGTCTCCTCATTTAGAATCCCTAGCCACCTTCAAGATTCACATTTGTACCACCTGCTACAGGAAAGCTTTTTTGATTCCCCCCAGTTGCTATTGTTCCTTCCTATTCTAATTATGGTACATCTTCTCTAGTTACAAATTATATTCTCCCATTGCAATTTAAGCTTCTTGTGGGCAAGGATTATTTTTCATTTTATTTTTATATCTTCATTGCCTAACACAGTTGTCTGCATATAGTAGATACTTATGAAGTGTTTTTGTTTGAGATTTAGTTACCAGCTTGCAATTTGAATATTTTCTACCACCAAAAGACCTTTGAGATGAAAAATTAGAAAGGTAATTTTTGTTTACAAGGAACATAGAATTTATAAAAGCCTTAGTACTTAAATTAAATGCCTTTAGGACAGGAGTGCTTAACATTTGTTGTGTCATCAATTAAAAAATATAATTAAAGGAAATGCTAAATTTTAATTAGAGGTTGGAGAAAATAAAAGTGTAATTTTTTCCCATCTAAATTCCTCGATTTTCTGAAATCTATCTGTAGAGCCTTTGGGAATACATGAAACCCAGATTGAGAATATTCATCCAAAAAGGAGAAATGGACAATGATTTAGATTCTTCCATCACACACATCTAACTCAGAAAATGACTTTGGGATTTAGTTTTTTTGCTTGTTGTTATTGAGGTTCAATGGTGATCTCATTATATGCTATTACAATAAGATATTAATTCCTCTAATTAACTAACTTTCTCAACAAACTATTGGAATTCTGATGCCTAGGGTTAGAAGACCAATGTAGAAAAAGTCTATCTTCCTAAGTCATTAAGGGGTAATAGAGGCAATCAATTACATTGATTTACCTTTCTGGACATTAATCTCAATGTCATTTCTGAACCTTTGTATTTCTTACATTTATCTCCGAAGAAAAAAAGACATATACTATTGTGGTGTCCAAAATTCATTCTGTAATAGATTCTACTCATATTTACATGATAATCTCTAACAATGTAAAGTCTGAAAGATGACAGAACAATTAAATTATAGTTTATTTGAAAAATGTCAGAAATGATTCAATAGCATGTTATTTGCATGAGATCTTTCTTAAGATATAACCTCTCTGGTCCTCATATAGTGTCAAGGACTAAAACAAAGAGGGGTCCTGCCCTGCCAAATGCATGTTTGTTTATCCCTTGATATTATATGTCTGTCTTTCTAATTGGACTGAAATTAAAATTGACTGATTTTAAAATCTGTTCTTTACTTCCTGTCATTTCCTTAATATAGTATCTGATGCATCATTTTATCCTCTTTCTGTATATCTGGAGTTAATGCCTCTCTAGAAGATCACATGCACAGTTTTAAAAATGTAAACAATAGCACCTTGGATTTAAAAAAAAAAATGAGACTTTAGTATCAGGTTTTGATTAGATACCAGAGAAAATGTCTTGATAAGCACTGGAACAAATGAGTTCCCAAAAGGAGATTGTGAAAGGCTCTTTTTCCAGATCTAGTTAAGAGAATGATGGTTATCCATTTACTCATTGATTTGTTATCCTTTTTGGAAATATAACATTGAAAAAATGACATCTGATTTATGAATATCTCTTAACTATACAATTATTTTATATTTAAAATCTTTTCTAAAATAACAAGTAAAGGTTATCAGGATATATTTCCTAGTCAAAGCCATGTCTCTGTGTGGTCTAGCATAAGGTCTAAGGCAAGCACTGAATGATTCTATATACTCACAGACCTTCACTCCCAGACAGAGTTTGTTTATCCATTTGCCCTCTTCTAGCATTTTATAGTCCCATTTCTTTTCAAAATGTCTTAGCTTCTTGGCCCCTGATTTATTTTTCATGAGACAAAACATCAGAGAATTTTATTTAGTTTAGTTATAAGGTATTTAATTATCACATTCTTCTGGCTTTATTTAAAGAATTAATTTTTACAGAAAGTCAGAAGATCAGTCTTGTAAAGTCAAGATGAATCCAGCCCTTAGACCCAAATTTCAATCAAACTCACTGGTCAATCCATCTTATCTCTAAAACATTTCTTGTAAGTTAGCCCATAAGTATTTTTGGGAGTTAACCAACCATAGAAGCACAGCATCAACATTCAAAAAATAGAGATATCAATCATTTTCCTAATCTCCAGTGAGACTTTTCTTCCTATAGTTTGAGATGTAGGTGATTTGAATAATAATCCTAAACATCTAATGGCTTTTGATTTTTACCTGAAACCTACTAAACTCTAAGTTTAGTATGAACAATTTAGTTCCTCTCAGTTTTCTGCAAAAGGCCATAGCAAAGTATTAATCAAATATTCTACAGAATTATTCCTGGAATAACCCTGAAAAATCACATTTACCCATAGAGTTATAAAACATGAATAATTTAAGAGAGACTATGAATATCCAAATTTGGTGCAGATACACTTAACAAACCATATAACTCCAACTATTTAAATGTCAATACTAAATACATTTTGAACTGATATATTTTAACATATTCAGTAACTGCTTAGATATTAGAACAAATTTTTAATGTTCTTCAAAACACTAAAAGATGGGATCCATAATTTATGGCTCACTAAATTAAAATAGCATCAGCACCAACACAATCTTCATGATAGATTGATTGATGCTAAACTGACTCAAACCGCACAGTTTATGGTTATCTTCTGGCAAGTAAGTGGTCATCACCCTGGGGAATTCTATACAATGGATATCCATTTTTAAAACCATACCAGTTTAATTTGCAGTGTTTGTGAAAATAGACACAACAATTTCTATTGGACTCTCAATAGTAATACCAAGTTCTATCAAATTGCCAAAGTTTGATCTTTACTTCATGGCAGGATATCTATGCCCTAGTGTGTTACTTGGATTACTGGGATTGCAAGCAGATTCATCAAAAAGTGGCAGCCAGAAAATTTCTTCAAGCTTGGAGTGTTGAAAGCAGAAAACTCTTCTCTGGAATAGGAAGCAAATCTTCATCCCTGACTACAGATTTGGAAGAACTAACTTATAGTGGGAAAACTGGTTGATTATTGGATATTTTAGAGAATCCCTAGAGAGTTAACTTCTTGTGAGATATAAACATCAATAGGCTTTCCTTCTTAACCAGCAGACTACTTCAAGATGATTTTTCATATACTTTCTAAAACTAGCACATATGGTGTAATCAGACACACCCCCTTAGAATATGTTGGTGGCAGGCCACTGACTGGCATTAACATTGCCACCAGCAGCAGAGAAAAAAGATGAAGCAAGTCCTGAATGAGCTGTCTAACAATTGTTGGAAGATTTCCCTGATGACAAAGGATAGAGCTTTCAGGGCAAAGGCTACATGATTTAGGTATAGTCTTCCAGTTCCCTTTACTCTCTGAATAAGAGTTGAGCATTTTGAAAATGATTCACTTGTCATCCTTTGCCTTTCCCAGGTCAGTCTCAGAAGAAGATTTCATGGGTTGTGATATAACTCATAAGTAGGAGTTGTAATGAAACCCATATAATTTTGAAGATATGATTAGATTAGAATTTTCAACAAAATTGCTTTGAATATATGCAGTTTGATATATAAATATAGCAAATGGTCTCCATAGTAGAGAATTTTGCAGAACAAATATCTATTTTCAATTTTAATTTAAAATAGCTCTAAAATAGGTATAATAGTTTACAATCAGCTATTCATCAATAATTTACAATTTCCATTTCCACTAATATGGGAAAGTTTGACTTTTTTTTCATCATAGCAGGATGGCATCATCTAAATGTAGCCTTTTTTGATCCCCCATCTTGCTACTGCCCTCCCCCCTAAACTATCTTATATTCAACTACTTTGTATATATTTATACTTATTAACACAATACACAATATATATTTTATTTGTGCATGTCTCTGTCATTAGAATAAAATTAAGATTGCTTCATTTTTGAACTTTCATCACCAGTGCCTGGTACATAGTAGGAAATGAATAAATATTTGTATGATTGAGTGAATAATGTTGCAATCTACCTAAAGGGGAGATAATTCACTATTATCAGAGTTTTTAAAAATTATTTATTTTAAACATTCTTTTTAAAGAATTGAGTTCCAAATTCTCTCTCTCCTTTCCAGCCTTTCTTCCATTAACTGACAAAGCAAACAATGTCATCAATTATACATGTGAAATCATGCAAAAATATCTCCATGTTAGTCATATCATGAAAAAAGCAAAAAATAAATAAATAAATAAAAAGTGAGAAAATTATAATTTGCACTCAATTTTTCAGTTCTTTATCTGGAGATGAAAAACATTTTTCATCTTACGTCCTTTGGAAATATCTTAGATTATCATATCGATCAGATTAACAAACTAATTCATAGTTGATCATTATTATAATATTGCTGCTACTGTGGACAATAATCTGCTTTTGCTTATTTCACTTTGTATCAGTTCATATATGTCTTCCTAGATTATTCTGAAACTATTCCCCTTTTAATTTCTTATAGCATAAGAGTATCCCAGCACACTCTCATAGCACAATTTGTTAACCATTCCCTAATTGATGGGCATGCCCTTATTTTACAATTCTTTGCTACTACAACAAGATCTGCTATAAATATTTTTTGTTCCTATAGATCCTTTTCTTTTCCTTTGATCTCTTTGGGTTACAGACCTAATAGTTATATTGCGGTATCAGAGTGTGTATAGTTTTATAAGCCTTTAGGCATAGTTCCAAATTGTTTTCAGATGGTTGGATTAATTCACAACTCCATTGACAATGCATATGCTCCATTTCTCTCCACAGCCCCTCCAACATTTGTTATTTTCCTTTTCTGTCATGTTAGTGAAATCTGATAGGGTGAGTTGATATTTGAGGTTTTTTTAATTTGCATTTCTCTAATCTATAGTAATTTAGAACTTTTTTATATGACTATAGATAGCTTTGTTTTCTTCATCTGAAAAATAATTGTTCATATTCTTTGAACATTTATCACTTTATCATTTTTATCATTTTGACTGTTTTCTATGTATTTGAGAAATAAAACATTTATCAGAGAAAGTGCTACAAATTTTTATATTACTTTTTACTTTTACTTTATATTACTCTTTTATTTTGTTTCATTGTCTATAGCACTTTTTCATAGTATCAATATAGTTTCCCTGATTATCTTTTAATTAGATCTATTTATTTTCAGTTTTACCATTCATTTTGCCTTACTAGAAAATAGATTATAAGAATAATTGTAGAAAATGAGGTATCTTAGAGATTATCTCCTCTGATCCTCTTATTTTTATAAATGAAGAAATTGATGTTAAAAAAATCAAGTGATTTCATAAAATCTTTCAGCTCATTAATGACAGAGAGCTTCAATTCCATTGTTTTAAGAAAAGCAAAAGATTGTCATCTTACCATTCTTTCATATTCACATTTATGGATTATTTTTTGTTTGTTTGTTTTTCAGTATGATACCTCACTTTAAAACTTAGATATGAACTCAGATAGAATTTTAGTGCTCAGATAAATCCTCAATTTTTTTTTGTCCAAAATCTTCATTTTACAAAAGAGAAAACTTAGGTCCAGATAGGTTTAAATGACTTGTATGAGGCCACATGGTGAATTAGAAACAGAAAGACAATTACAGAATTTTGGGAAAGGAGAAAATTGTGTGCCATCTAATAGGAAATAATTAATTATTTATTATAATGTTGGAATCAACCTTACAAAATGATAATAAAATACTGTTTTATCAAGCCCTTGGAAAATATAAGCTTATTGATCTCATTTTTGGCTGGTCCTAGCATTTCAGTGATATAAGGTATTCCCATTCAGGAAACCACCTCGTCCAAAGTAGATCACTTATTCTACAGCATTTAGAGTTACCCAGCGCTAAGAAATTAAAGGAATTGTCCAGTATCACACAGCCAATATGTTGTAGGGATAGAATATGGAACAGTGCCTTCCCAGTTCAGACTCACTCTCAGTGAAGAATGTTACACTGCCGCTTCTTAGGAGTCTCTTTATTCTTTTTTTCTTCCTCTCTCTTTTTACTTCTCTCTCTTTCTTCCTTTCTCCCTCTTTATCTTCCTCCCTCCCTCCCTCCTTCTCTCTCTCCATCTCCTTTCTTCCCTTTCTTCCTCTCTTTCC
>JAJPUD010000368.1:42959-56932 GCA_023553655.1 Myrmecobius fasciatus
CTCCCTCTGCCTCTGTCATTGTTGTTTCAAAGAAACAATATTCCTGGTAAAATTGTCAAATGTAAGTGAGGAGAGAGACCTAGGGGCAGGATATCACTACTGACTTCTTGTTGTTGTTCTTGAAGATTTGAATACCTCTTCACTCTCATTTTAGAGATAAGTCCAGATGGGTGCTATGTTTGCCTCCAAAAGCCCACACTGTTTCTTTGCTCCAGCAGTGCCTTTTGGACAGTCTATGAAATGGGAAGTCGATTGGAAACTAAGGCTAAGCCTAAAAGGGTGATCATTCCAGGAGGTTCCAAGAGAACTTTATTTTTAATGAATGGAAGACATCAAAAATGCTGATAGAGAAGCTGGTCAGAATCCATATAGATAAGGTTCTTGACCCAGGCATTGAAGGCCATCTTTGCCAAAACTCTGCACAATTGACTGCTCCAGCACCTGAGCCCTTCTCTGAGGCTCATACATAGTCTCAGCCTGAACCAGAGCATTGTCAAAGACAAACATGATCATCTTTGTTCAGTGCAGTTCTGGTCAGAACTGGGCCAGTGACTATTTTTTAAAAATATTTTTTTAAAAGTAAAACAAAAACAATAATAGCAACAACATTGTTGTGTATCCAAAAGAATAACAGGGAGGTTACAAAATATATAACAATAAATTTCCATTTCAATAAAGCAAACATAATAATAGAAGAAAATATATTCATAACTATCCATCTTTTCTTTGCTTCCTTCTTGGTTATTCTTTTGTTCTCTATTGTACACTTTTTACTTTATTCTTTTTTTCCCCTTTCATCCTCTCCTAAGCAAGATACAGTAAACATGAGTATATAACATACACACACATTCACACTCACACATATACATATATCTATATAGTTGTTTAGTTGTTGTCCTTTGTAATCAAAGAGGACCAAAATGGTATCACTACACTAGAGTCAAGTAACAACGTGCTTGACTGTGGCTGATCAGACTAATATGAGCTCAGAATGCTCTGACACAGTTTGAGCACATATAGTCCATATGAACATTTGGGGTGGCTTCTCTAATTTTGAGCATCTCACATTTCTTTTGGACTAATTCAATTATGCTTTGCTCATAGAGCACAACACCTTCTCTGTTGGGAGCATACCATGCTGGGCAGTCCTGTGCCAGTGTCTCCCATGTTATACAATTGCTTCTAAAGTTCTTAAGAGAGACCTTTTTTTCTGACCATCTTGTGAGCATTTGCCCTTTGTGAGTTCTCTATAAAATAATTTTTGACATCTGTATATATAGATATACATATATATGTGTGTGTATGCCTATGTACCTACATATACTCAGACACACACACACATATATATGCATATGCATTTGCCCATATGTAAATAGGCATCTTAACTCTGCCCCCAATCTTTCTTTCAAGCTACCCCAATTTTAATCTGAAATGTATGATATACATTTCCATGTTAAAAAAAAATAAACAATTTGTCCAAGTTAAGTTCCTTGAAATTAATCTTTGATATTGGCTCTTGTATGCTAAATTTTCTATTGAATTCATGTTTGGTTGAGACAAAGTTCTGAAAATCTGCAAGTTTGTTGAATGTCCTTTTTTCCATTCAATATTAAGGATAATTTTGCTGGAGATGATATTTTTGGCTACAGACCAGTTCTTTTGATTGCCAGTACACATTATTCCAGGACTTGTGGTCTTTTATTGAGGCTGATAAGAACTGTACAATTCTGATTGAAACTCTAGCATGTTTGAATTTTTTTCTTGTTTCTTGCAAATTTTCTCTTTGACCTGGGAGTTTCAAAATTTGGCAATGATATTCCTATATATTTTCCACAAAGGATCTCTTTAAGGTGGTGATTGGTGGTTTTTTTTTCTTCTATTTTTACTTTCCCCTTATGTTCTATCTCTCTAGGACAATTATTTCTTGCATTATTGTGTCAAGGTTCTTTTTTTGGTCACAACTTTCAGGTAGTCCAATTATTTTATATTTTCTCTTCTAGATCTGTTTTTCTTATAAGATATTTCATATTCTGTTCTATTTTTTTCATTCTTTATATTCTGTTTTGTTATTTCTTGGTTTCTTATAGCTTCACTGGCTTCCCCTTGCACAGTGCTAATTTTCAAAGAATTATTTTCTTCTTTAAGACTCAGTATCTTTTTTTCTAGTTGGCTAACTTTTTTTCTATAATCTTTTTTTTTCTTGGATGGTTTTTATTTATTTTAGCTTTTCTTCAATCTCATTTGATTTTTTATGTTCTTTTCTGAATTCTATAAATTATCTCTGAGCAGGGAGTCATTTAACATTACTCTTTGGGGGTAAAAGTTTTTTTTTTTTTTTTTTACTTCATTATACTCCTCTAAAAATGTACCCAGATCTTACCTATTCCCATAGAGGGTTTCTATGATTGGGTTCTTACTTCTCTGCCAGTTCATTTTTTTTTTTTTTTGAGAAATGTTAGTATAGGCATCTGTAATCCTGGGATAGCAGAATGGTGCCTCTAGTTTCATTTCCGCTTTCCCCACTGACCTGGAACCCCAAACCAAAAGCCCCACCCTCCTACAAATTGAAAGCCAACAAGATCCCTGCCTTACTGCCTCTGCACTCACCCAGTGTGCTTGTTCTTTTTACTCAGGGTTGTGTCTCTGCTACACAGTTGGGTGTGGAGTTTCTAATCAGCAGAAGTTTCCTGAGTCTGGAAGTGAAAATTCCTGTAGTTCAGGCAAAGGAACCAAGCAAACCCAACTAGCTCCAGGGAGCCCCATTTGTTATTTCTGTGGAGCTAGTCTGGAGGTGTTGTACTTCATACTGGTTAATTCCTGGCCTGAGGCCTTTCTTTGGGTCTTTTTGGGTTGTCCCAGGAGACCCCTGTTCTACCCCAAATATTCTTTGTATTTCACTAGTCTATGTTCACCCTGAGGTGCAAATTTGTTCTGTTTGAGGAGGAAAATTGGAGAGCTTGAAATTTACTGACTCAGTCCACCATTTCACCAAAATCTTTCCTGGACCAGTGACTATTTACTGTCTCCATGCAGTGGAGATGGGGATAAATGTGCAGATAGAGTTAAGGGTAGTCGTCTTATAAACCTGTGCCACTTCTCACTCATAAGCTTCATATTCCTGAACATTAATGATTAGAACTATAGGGTAGAGGTCTATAGAATATTAATTTCAATAGCCTAAACTTTTTCCTAGGAGACAATTGGCCACAAAAGAACCATGGCACCAAAATGGATCCCATCAAGATCATGGATCTAAAGGAAAAATTATTATACCATGAGGCAGACAGCATGTAGTCCTTGCTTTGAATTCTTTTGAACAAAGGTGGAAACTGAGGAATCTTTATTTTAATAACTTTATTTGTTCACAATGACAGGAAAGGTTTTTCTCTTGGGGATGTCCTTAGTGGAATGCCAAAAGCACATGTGAGAGTTGATTGAGGACCCTCCTCTGTGGGAGATTTTTCTATACCCTTGGACTTGGTGAGCAAAGTGCTTGCTTTACATCATTGAGCAGGCAGCCACACTGGTACACTATCTGACAGGCTTGTAGACTTCAGGCAGTACTGGTACCCTAGGCAGGCCAGGTCCACCACAAATTCTTCAGGTTCTATTCCTTCTGTTAATTATTTAATGATATACTTCTAAAGTGCTACAGCAGAACCCCCAGGATATTAAAAGAATTGAAGGAAGAACTCTGATGTAATAAGTGGATATTCTTACTTTCTAAAAAATATGGATAATAATTACATTGGATGGGAAAGTGAAGCTAATTTGTGCTTGTAAAGGGAGTTCACACATTGATAATACCATGGATATACAAAAATTATAGTCAATAATATTTTATAGCCCTTTAAAGTTTACATGCTTCACTTTAGTCTTATCATTATCCTATGAGATAGATATTATTATAGATTAAGGGATTGAGATCCATAGAAATTATATAATTCGGTTTATATTTAGCTAGTCGGTAATGTGAAAGGTACAATATGAATCCAAGTAGATAATGGAGCACTGGACTAACCCAAGAAGATAGAGAATGGCTTAAAATCAGAAAGACTCCTTGTTATTAGTTTATATCCAGTACCAGACATGACAGTGTGACCTTAGGCAATTCACTTAATCTTATTTGCCTCAGTTTCCTTATCTGTGAAATGAGCTGGAGAAGGAAATGGCAAACCACTTCAGTGTCTTTGTCAAGAAAATCCCAAATGAGGTCATGAAGAATTAGACATGACTAAAAAAAACTCCACAGCAACAATTCCTGAGTCAAAGTTCAGCATTCTATAGTATGAACTATCTCAAACTGCCTCTCAACTAAGTTTTGACTTCCTTGCTTCTTCCTTAAAGAATCTTAGGGACAGTAATGACTTCTGTTCTGCCTATCTACATAACCCCTTCATCTGTAAAATAAAGGGGTCTCTTCTGACTCTAAATCAATCACACTATGACAACCTCCCAAATAGACATCTACTTATCTTAAAGATCTTTAGGAGAGAAAAACGATGTGATTAATAAAATCTTTATTTGAAGGCTTGAGCTGTTGTCTACACTTTCTCATTTTAAGTATCTAATTGTATATTTCAGTATTTGTTGACATTCATATTCAAACTTCTGCTTACACATAAACAATGTTCCAATACCTGTATCTTGTGACATAATTAAAAATGTCTATTATTTCCCTGGAGAGGAATTTTGCCTTAATTTTATTTAATTTTTTAAAATTATTTTATTTAATATTTTTATTTTTCCCCAGTTACATTTAAAACAATTTTTATTACATTTGTTTTTAAAACTTTGAGTTCTAGATTTTCTCCCTTATCCCTACCTTCAGTCCCTTATAAGAAAGCACATGAGAAATTATGCAAAACATTTCTATAAAAGTCATGTTGTTGTGAAAGAAAACATGGATCTCCTCCCCTAAACAAGCAAGCAAACAAAACCTCAAGAAAAATAAGAGAGAGAGTGAGAGAGAGAGAGAGAGAGAAAGAGAGAGGGGAGGAGAGAGGGAGAGAGAGAGAGAGAGAGAGAGAGAGGGAGAGAGAGAGAGAGAGAGAGAGAGAGAGAGAGAGAGAGAGAGAGAGAGAGAGAGAAGGAAGAAGAGAGAGAGGGAAAAAGAGAGGGAATGGGGGGGGGAAGGGAGACAGAATAAGGGAAAGAGAGACTATGCTTCAATCTGTATTCAGACACAAGCAGTTCTTTTTCTCATTGATAAGTGATTTGAGATCTAGGTTGGGTTTCCACAGTCAAGATTCCACCAACTTTTATTAGTATTTTAGACAAACAAATGCCCAAACATTGGTCTCTGGTGTTTCTGTTATGATCATGTGCCTGGACCTAACTGCCCAATACAGAAGTGACATAACCTAATGTGAGGCATAAACAATGCTTCCTAAAATGATAGGTTTTGAATTACTCAGCTGGTAGATGTGTGTGCATTAAGTACTACTAAAATAATTTCTATTATCTTTTGTCAACTACAATCTCAGCTCCTTCCCTATCATATATTGAGGATTCCTCATAAAAGTCAAAGAGAAGTTCATCTTTGCCTTTGACTTTTCCACTCCTATGTTTTTTTTTTCTTGAAGAAAGAATAAGGAGAGGGAGGCTAAGAAAGGAAAATATGAAAATAAATTGCAGCAACCTCTCTGAGTTCAGTCTCCCAATTCCCCACTCACTGTAGCAAATTAGGTGTCCACTGTGTGGCTGACTATTTCCCCCTACAATTCAAGGAATTATCTTAAAGGGTTGGGGATTTCTAATAGTATCATTCATCTTGTGTGATTCTTAATTAGTTAACATCTCTCCAATATTAGTAAAGCAGTTGATATCAATTAGCTTTGCAAAAGGATATATGCTAAAATCATATAACATGGATAAGAAGTACCACTCTACCTACATTCTCCTCCATCCACATTTGGTTCCTAAAAAAGGAAAGATTTGAATTTGAAACAGAAAAATATTGAAATATAATATGTAAGGAAAATATGGGTACCCCACTCCAGAGTACTTTTTTCCTCTTACAGAATCTTTGCCAAGTTTGTGTCTAGATTTGCTTGCAGTACTCAGATGCTGTGCTCAGGTGTACATCTACTATTAACTCTAGTTATTTTTCCTCCAATGGTTCTTATGACCTTTCAAAACTTATAAGATTCTAAACTGGTCTCTTCAATTCTTTAGTTACTTAAGATCAGGAAAGAACAAATACAAAACACCAACAAATAAAAGACAAAAAAAGTTGAAGTGCCAAGTGTTCACAGACACATGATAGTCAAGTTAGAGACAAAACCATTGTTATCCTTCACCCTGCAGAGGTATTTTTGCATCACTCACTACCAGGTAAGAGAGAGAGAAATGCTCAACTGGGAATTTTTTTATAAAGACATTCAGTTCCAGCTTAGAAGCTGGAAGTTTTCCTTTTTCAGTCACCCTATTTCATAGGGGGAAAGGTTCTCTCCTCCCAATTATACATGTAGGGTCACCAAACTAAAAATATATTGGATTGTACCAGAAAGATCCTTATTATACATAATCTCATTTCTAGGCTTCCATTGCAAGAGGAAGATAAGAAAAAGAATGTGGATCATTTCAGAGGATACAAGAGGGAAAAAGGGAAGACATTTAAAGATCATGGATTCTTGACAGAGGAAACTATAATCCATGGCCTGAGTTAGACATTATTATTTAGTGCTATGTTTCAGAGAAAGCTTTGGGGTGATGTCTTAAAAAAAAAAATTCTATGCTAGAAACTATGTAGGGAAAGGAACTAAACCTCTGACTCTTTTATCACATGTCATTAGTTGGGTAAGCTATCAATCAGCCTTAGGGTACTTAGCAACAATTTTAATTGGTTGTTATACTATTGATGACTGATTAATTGAGACCAACAATTTATCCATTCTGTGACAAAGGATAAGGCTGGAAAACTGGGGGACTATTTGCTTTCTCATCTATACATTGAGTCAATGTAAGATGTATTCAGGCAGCAGTCTGAGCACACAACTGTTTACTGCTATTGCACTATTAAGCATTATTTCTCACTTTTTATATGTGTGTGAATGTATGATAAGGTTTTTTGATGCTTTTTGGAAAAATGTTTACTTTGGCAAAACAAAATGTATCCATTAATATAATAATGAATACATGGTGCTTCTCTACAAACATTATTGCAATAATTAAATAAGTAAACACTTATTAAGTACTTATCATTATTAAATTAAACACTTATAATTAAGAAGACAATGAGGATACAAAGATTTTTATAAAATAATGTAATTTTTGCTTCAAGGAGCTTATATTCTATTGATTAGCTGACCATATCTATTTTTAGATGGTTGCTTAGTGTACCTCTCATCATTTTGTAAATAAATGGAGGCCCGGATAACCTTAAGTAGGGAAACCTTTAAAGGTATGTATTGTGTTTGATTTAAATGTTTTCTCTCACAACATTGAAGTGTTTATGACAAGTATTTGAAAAAAAAACACATAAAAAATTGTAGTTTGTACAACACCATATGCTGCAAAAGATGAAGTAGAGGAATGCTACAAAGAACTTTTTAACACCATTCACATTAAATCAATATATATCTTCCCATGACAATAGCTTCAATAATCTTTCCTATGGATTATAGAAAACTGATATTACCTTTTAAAGGTTGAACTCTTCTTAGGGCAAAAAATTGAGGGGACACCCATCAATTGAGGAATGACCCAATAAAGTATAATATGTGTTTGTAATGGAATATTATTGTTCTGTGGGAAATGATGAGCAGGATGCTCTCAGAGACAAAAAAAAAGTCCTCCTGAACTCAAGCAAAACAAAACGTACTGTATACAAAGTAATAGCAATGTTCTGAGATCATCAGATGTCAATGACTTTACTATTTTCAGTAGTACAATCATCTACAACTATTCTGAAGGACTTATGATGAAAAATCCTACCCATACCCAGAGAAGGAACTGATTGTATCTGGATATAGATGGAGGCATTCTCCCTCTCTCTATTACTCTCTTTTTTAAACTTAATTTTTCTTAAGGGTTTTATTTTCATTTAGAGTGGGAGATCTATGTTTTCTTTCACAACTTGACTTTTATGGAAATGTTAGCATAACTTCACTCCACTTTATTGTGGATGGGATAAGGGAGAATACCTAGAACTCAAAAATTTTAAAAACAAATTGTTTAAAAAATTGTTTTGAATGTAACTAGGGAAAATATTAAATAAGTAGATAGATAGATAGATAGATAGATATATAGATAGATAGATAGATAGATAGATAGATAGATAGATAGATAGACTCTCTGATCTCAAAAAAAAAGATACAGACTGGTCCTTTGATTTCATTAGTATAGGGAAGCATTATAAACTAATTTAATTAGTATAGATTATCAGAAAATGTCCTTTACTGCTGTCCTTTACTAAATGTCCTTTAATACTGGTCAGAAAATTATTTGAAATTGAAAGCATTAGATTTTAAAGAGTTGCCTAGAGTAGTGATTTTCAAACTTTTTCTCAGAGTAGATCCCTTCAATTAAAACAAAACTTTGGCAGAATCCTACTAGTAAAATCTTTAAAATTACTATTTTCATGCCTATTAACAAACAAAATAATATTCATTAAAAACAATTGGTGTTTCAGAATTCCTTTGCAGCACAGTTGGAGGAACATTGATCTAGAAAACAATGAAAGATTATATAAATTACTGAAGTTCACACAACTACTCTGTGTCAGAGACAGGACTTGAACTTACATTTTCTTGGTTGCATTTCTTTATTGGAGAGAGTTCATTTCTCACAGCTAGGTGATGTGGTGACAAGAATGTCAGGAAGCCTCAAATCAAATCAAATCTGATGTCAGATACCTACTAGGTATGTGATCCTGGGCAAGTCATCTAACCCTGTTTCCCTTGGTTTCCTTATATGTAAAACGAGCTGGACAAGGAAATGGCAAATCACATCATTAACTTTGCCCAGAAAACCCTAAATGGAGTCACAAAAAGTCAGACATGACTAAACAACTGAGAATATAAAAACTGAGAATGAGTTTTAACTGTCATCTGTGAAGAATCATTTTCTGGTCAAGGCTGGAAAGGAACTGTGAGAGGAGAGGACAAAAGAAAAGAACTTAGTGAACAGGTTTCATTTAACCTTAATATTGTGAAAGAGAATTCTTGAGAGACATTGTTATTTGGAAAAACTGAATTGTGGGACTAACTTTCAGTAATGTGGAGAAATCAAGAGTAGAAGTAACGGTTATAAATGATTGTGATGGTGGTCATTCTCACAACTAAAATATTATAAATAATTATTTATATTGCCGTTATTTTTATGAATTATTTAGCCAAAACATTTGATATTTACTTAAGCCGATTATTATGGGTGGAGCCAAGATGGTGGAGATCAGACAGGAGTCTCTGTAACCTCCTCTAACCTTCCCTCACACCAACAACATATGAAGCCTCTAGACTGATTTTGAAGCAAAAAAATTCACAATATCTGGAGGACAATACGATTCTAGAAGAAGATACTCTGGAAGAATTTCAAAACAGGTCTGTCTTAATTGGGCAGTGGGGTGGTCTGCTGAACCCAGACTGAAGCACAGGGAGACCAGGGCAGGGAGCTGGAGCAGGGAGCTGGAACAGGAGTCGGAACAGGAGTTGAAACAGGAGTGGGAGCGTTGTGCTTTTCACACACCTGGGAGTCTTCTGGGGGCCTCTTGGGCCAATCTGTCCTGGTTGTGGGCAGGTGGTTTGAGGAGGTCTGCCTTTTGTGGGGAGTAGATTGTGAACCACTGAGCCCCTGATGGGCATCGGACCTAGCTGCCATTGGAGAGCACCCTAGGGTGATCAATTAATCAGTAGGACTGATCAGCACCTGAAATAATTCAATCAGCAGAACTGCCCCAGGGTGAACTAAAGCAGAACTGCCCAGCACCTGACATAATTCAATCAGCAGAACTGCCCACTTCCTGAAATAACTCAATCAGCAGAACTGCCCCAGGGCAAATTAAAGCAGCTGTCCCACCTTTGCCTTAAACAGACCTCATACCTTTAAATAAAAAATGAATAAAAAACCAAAAAGAGCTCTCACCATAGACAACTTTTATGGAGAGAGGGAAGAACAGACCTCAAATCCTGAGGCCCCTAAAGGTAAAGCAACTCCAGAAAAAGCCCCAAAGAGAGACATAAACTGATCTCCATGTCACAAGGCTTTCTTTGAAGATTGCATAAAAAATCTTAAAAGAGAGTTAGAAGAAACATGGGGAAACAAAATGAGATCACTGCAAAATAAAATAGAAAAAATGGAAAAAGAATGCAATGAACAAAAAAATGTAATTGGTCAATTGCAAAAATGAACTAAAAACAGTAACTGAAGAAAATAAAACATTAAAAATTAGAATCGAACAATTGGAAATGAATGACTCATCAAGACTTCAAGAATCAGTCAAACAAAAACAAAAAAATGAAAAGATAGAGAAAAACATGAAGTATCTCCTAGGAAAAACAACTGACCTGGAAAATATTTCTAGGAGAGACAATCTAAGGATTATAGGGCTTCCTGAAAGTCATGATGAAAAAAAGAACCTAGACACTATCTTCCAGGAAATCATAAAAGAAAACTGCCCTGATATTTTAGACCCAGAAGGCAAAATACTTATTGAAACAATCCACCGATCACCTCCTGAAAGAAACCCAAAAATTAAGTCCCCCAGAAATATCATGGCTAAATTCCAGAACTATCATACCAAGGAAAAGATATTACGAGAAGCCAGAAAGAAACAATTTAAATATCGGGGAGCCACAATTAGGATCACATAGGACCTAGCAGCTTCTACTTTGAAGGATCGAAGGGCCTGGAATCAGATATTCCGAAGGGCAAAGGGACTTGGATTACAGCCAAGAATAAGTTACCCAGCTAGAATGAGCATTATCTTCCAGGGAAGAAGATGGTCATTCAATGATATAGGAGAATTTCACCTATTTCTACTAAAAAGACCAGAACTGAACAAAAAATTTGATCTACAAACACAGAATACAAGAGAAACATAAAAAGGTAACCAAAAAAAAAAAACTCTTGAGAACTATATTTATGTTATAGATACTTATAGAATGAGGGTTGATTTTATGAATCTATTATTACATTATGATTATGATATGATTACTGTGAGTTTGTGATTATTATGATATGATTATTGTGATTTTATGATTATTATGATATGATAAACTGAAAAAGAAATTAGAGGTAGAAAAGGGATAACACTGGAAGAAGAGGAAAAGGAGGTAAAATAAGGGAAATTACATCACATGTAGAGGCAAAGAAAACCTATAATGATTGAGGGGAAAAAAGGGAGGGGAATGAGAATTTGGTTAATCTCCATCTCATCAGATTTGGCTCTGAGGGAATAATAGACGTACTTATAAGGAAACAGGAGGGAAAGAGGGAAAGGGGGAAAAAAGGGGTGGGTGGGGCTCTAAAGGGGAAGGATTGTTTGAGGGAAGTGGTTATCAAAAGCAAAATAGTAGGGAGGAGGGAAAGGGGATAAGAAAGAGAAAAGCATAAGCTAGGGTAAATAAGATGGCAGGAAATACAGAATTAGTTATTTTAACTGTGAATGTGAATGGAATGAACTCTCCCTTAAAGCAGAAGCAGATAGCAGACTGGATTAAAAACCAGAATCCAACAATATGTTGTATACAAGAAACACATCTAAAACATAGAGATACATACAGGGTGAAGGTAAAAGGCTGGAGCAGAATCTATTATGCTTCAGGTGAACAAAAAAAAGCAGGGGTAGCAATCCTGATCTCAGACCAAGTAAAAGCAAAGATAGACTTAATTAAAAGAGACAAAGAAGGAAATTATATCTTCCTAAAGGGTATCATAGATAATGAAGCAATATCAATACTAAACATATATGCACCAAGTGGTATAGCATGGAAATTCCTAGAGGAAAGGTTCAGAGGGATGCAAGAAGAAATAGACAGCAAAACTATAATAGTGGGGGATCTCAACCTCCCTCTCTCAGAACTTGATAAATCAAACCACAAAATAAATAAGAAAGAAGTTAAGGAGGTAAACAAAATGTTAGAAAAGTTAGGTATGATAGATCTTTGGAGGAAATTAAATGGAGAAAGAAAGGAGTTTACTTTTTTCTCAGCAGTCCATGGAACTTATACAAAAATTGACCATGTGTTAGGACACAAAAACCTCAAAATCAAATGCAGGAAGGCAGAAATAATAAATGTATTTTTTTCAGATCATGACGGAATAAAAATCACATGCAATATAAGGCCAGGAGAAAATACACCAAAAACCAATTGGAAACTAAATAATTTTATCCTAAAGAATGAATGGGTGAAACAGCAAAGTACAGACAGAATTACTAATTTCATCCAAGAGAATGACAATAATGAGACAACATACCAAAATTTGTGGGATACAGCCAAAGCGGTAATAAGGGGAAATTTTATATCTCTAGATGCTTATTTGAATAAAATAGAGAAAGAGAAAATCAATGAATTGGGCTTGCAACTAAAAAAGCTAGAGAAAGAACAAATTAAAAACCCCCAATCAAATACCAAACTTGAAATCCTAAAAATAAAAGGAGAGATTAGTAAAATTGGAAGTAAAAAAACTATTGAATTAATAAATAAAACTAAAAGTTGGTTTTATGAAAAAACCAACAAAATAGATAAACCTCTAGTTAATTTAATTAGAAAAAGCAAAGAGGAAAACCAAATTGTTAGTCTCAAAAATGAAAAGGGAGAACTTTCCACCAATGAAGAGGAAATTAGAGCAATAATCAGGAGTTACTTTGCCCAACTTTATGCCAATAAATTTGATAACCTAAGGGAAATGGAGGAATATCTACAAAAATATAGATTGCCCAGATTAACAGAAGAGGAAATAAATTACTTAAATAGTCCCATTTTAGAAAAAGAAATAGAACAAGTCATTAATCAACTCCCTAAGAAAAAATCCCCAGGACCAGATGGATTTACATGTGAATTCTACCAAACATTTAAAGAACAATTAACTCCAATATTATATAAACTATTAGAAAAAATAGGGAATGAAGGACTCCTACCAAACTCCTTTTGTGATACAGACATGGTACTGATACCTAAACCAGGTAAAATAAAAACACAGAAAGAAAATTATAGACCAATCTCCCTAATGAATATTGCTGCAAAAATCTTAAATAAAATATTAGCAAAGAGATTACAGAAAATCATTCCCAGAATAATACACCATGACCAAGTAGGATTTATACCAGGAATGCAGGGATGGTTCAATATTAAGAAAACTATTAACATAATTGACTACATTAATAACCAAATTAATGAAAAACATATGATAATCTCAATAGATGCAGAAAAAGCATTTGATAAAATCCAACATCCATTCCTATTAAAAAACATTAGAGAATACAGGAATTAATGTACTTTTCCTTAAAATAGTCGGTAGCATCTATTTAAAACCATCAGCTAGCATCATATGTAATGGTGATAAACTGGAACCATTCTCAATAAGAGCACAGATGAAACAAGGTTGCCCACTATCACCATTACTATTCAATATTGTATTAGAAATGCTAGCTTTGGCAATGACAAGAAAAAGAGAATAAAGGAATTAGAGTAGGTCATGAGGAAACCAAATTATCACTCTTTGCAGATGATATGATGGTCTACTTAGAGAACCTTAGAGAATCAACTAGAAAACTATTAGAATTAATCCACAACTTTAGCAAAGTTGCAGGATACAGAATAAATCCACATAAATCATCAGCATTTGTATACATCACCAACAAAATGCAACGGCAAGAGATACAAAGAGAAATTCCATTCAAAATAACTATCGATACTATAAAATATTTGGGAATATATCTGCCAAGGGAAAGTCAGGATCTATATGAGCAAAACTATAAAACACTCTCCATACAAATAAAGTCAGATCTAAACAATTGGAAAAACATC
>JAJPUD010000368.1:92280-236097 GCA_023553655.1 Myrmecobius fasciatus
GAACCAGCCCTGCATCCCTGGTATAAATCCTACTTGGTCATAGTGTATTATCCTGGGAATGACTTTCTGTAATCTCATTGCTAATATCTTATTTAAAATTTTTGCATCAATATTTATTAAGGAAATTGGTCTATAGTTTTCTTTCTCTATTTTCACCCTACCTGGTTTAGCTATCAGCACCATATCAGTCTTACAGAAGAATTCTGGCAGTATACCTTCTGTCCCTATTTTCTCAAATAGTTTGTGTAGTATTGGAATTAATTGTTCTTTGAATGTTTGGTAGAATTCACATGTAAATCCATCTGGCCCTGGAGATTTTTTCTTAGGGAGTTGGTTAATAGCTTGTTCTATTTCTTTTTCTGATATGGGGCTATTTAAATAATTTATATCCTCTTCTGTTAACCTGGGCAATCTATATTTTTGTAGATATTTCTCCATTTCATTTAGATTATCAAACTTACTGGCATAAAGTTGGGCAAAGTAACTCCTAATTATTGCTCTGATTTCCTCTTCATTGGAGGAAAGTTCTCCCTTATCATTCTTAAGACTAACAATTTGATTTTCTTCTTTCCTTTTTCTTATTAAATTAACTAAAGGCTTATCTATTTTGTTGGTTTTTTCATAGAACCAACTCTTAGTTTTATTTATTAAAATAGTTTTCTTATTTTCAATTCTATTAATTTCTCCTTTTACTTTTAGAATTTCCAATTTGGTATTTAATTGAGGGTTTTTAATTTGTTCTTTTTCTAGTTTTTTTTAATAATAAGCCCAATTCATTGATCTTTTCTTTCTCTATTTTATGCAAGTAAGCATCTAGAGATATAAAATTGCCCCTTATAACCGTTTTAGCCGTATCCCACAAATTTTGGTATGTTGTCTCCTTATTGTCATTCTCCTGGATGAAATTATTGATTGTGTCTATGATTTGCTCTTTCACCCATTCAGTCTTCAGGATTAGATTATTTAATTTCCAATTAACTTTTGGTTTATTTTCTCCTGGCCTTATATTGCATGTGATTTTTATTGCATCATGATCTGAAAAGGATGCATTTACTATTTCTGCCTTTCTGCATTTGATTTTGAGGTTTTTATGCCCTAACACATGGTCAATTTTTGTATAGGTTCCATGGACTGCTGATAAAAAAGTAAACTCCCTACTGTCTCCATTCAACTTTCTCAGTTAAATTCTTAATGATAAATCTCTATGAAATTTGAAGAAATAAATAATACATTGGTATCAAATGATCCTGAGAAACCCATTCAAATATTCAAATAACTCTGTGATTTCATAGGAATTCCCTAAGTGAAATAGATTGTTACCCATACATAACTGCTGATTCTGTGTGATTCTTGTCCCAGTTGTCCCAAAAGGTCACTGCAGGAAGTTGATCCAACATACTGAGGACTCTCTTCCTTTGCTCTCAATGTCATGAGGGTATCAGTAGAGCATTCTGTCTAGATATCTGTCATCTCTCAATCTTCCACTGTAGTTAGACCATCTCTTCTTATTATAAAATTTCCTTATCACATCTTTTACTACCATTTTTCTATGGAGATCCTTGTTGGCTATATGTTGCAAACTTATCACACTTGCCATTCATGTTTCTACTGAATTCTGTGTTATATTCATATTTAGTTCTCTAGAATAAGTGGTATTCTATACCATGATTCTATACAGCAGTCCAGTAATATATTAACATTGAAAAGATAGACCTTTATAACTGAAAACTGAACAGATGCCCATCAGTTGGGGAATGGCTGAATAAGTTTTGATATATGAATGTAATTAATGGAATACTATGGTTCTATGAGAAATGATGAGCAGGCTATTTCAGAAAAGCCTGGAAAGACTTACGTGAACTGATGGTGAATGAGGTGAGTGGAACCAAGGGAACATTGTATATAGTAAGAACAAGATTATATGATGATCAGCTGTAATGGACTTGGCTCTTTTCAACAAGGCAGTAATTCAAGGCAATTCAAATAGACTTGAGATGGAAAATGCCGTCCACATCCAGAGAGAAAAACATGGAGAATAAATGTGAATCGAAGCATAGTATTTCCATCTTTATTGTTGTTATTTGTTTTCTTTCTCATATTTTCTCTTTTGATATGAATTTTTTATGTACAACATAACATATATGGATATATGTTTAAAAGAATTGCATCTATTTAACCTATAACAGATTGCTTGCTTTCTTGGGGAGAGAGGAGGTAAGAGAGGAAGGGAGAAAAATTTCAAACACAAAGTTTTATAAAAATGAATGTTGAAAACTATCTTTACATGTATTTGGAAAAGTAAAATACTAATAAAAAAAAGAAAAGATGGACTTTTGTTTTCATGAAGTATTTGGGATCAGTAAAAGAATTTTACCATTTTCTGAAAACATTCTAGCCTGCTTTCCTCCTATTCAATTTTCCCAATGATTATTCATCTGTACTGTCTGTCCCAGATATATGCACTGTTGGGAAAGCTCCATAGGTTCAAATACATGACATTGGGGCAAGACTATCTTCACACATTTGTTTTTTTTTCCTATGTGGACAAACATTTCAAATAGGTTTGAGTGATTATATACCTCTTCCAGAAGTCTATTTAATGTTCTGGATGCAATCAGTATAATTTCATAAGCAAACAAAAGAACCTGTAAGACCTCATTATACATAAGGAATCCCTCTTTGACAAGGACTCTGCACTGGATTTTGTCTACTTCATTGGTGATATGCTTTGGTAAGCATACATTTCCTTGTTTTATCATCTCACCTGATGTTTATTATCACAAAGGGTCATTGAAGAGGGTTTTTTCTTTTAGTAATATTTGTATTATTCTTTTTATGTTATCTTCCAGGGAATCTTGGATAATCTTGATGTATGTATAATGGGAGAGATGGCCAATGAGGACTCAATCCTATATCCTCAGATTTATTTTTCCAGATGGCAATACAGAGAATTGCAATAGAGTCTCCCAGGTTTCAATTCAGTGTATGGCAATGTGATAAGCCAATTTTCTGAAATGAATAACTGATTCATGATGCATGATGGTTTTATATTTAATATTCTTTTTATGTTGTGCAGTTTACTTAGAAATGTTCCCTTTTTTGTCTTTTTGTATTTAAGTTGTGAAAATGGTATAAATCTTTTCCAGTAATCCTTATATTTCCATCCTTGATTGTCCTTGGAACAATTTTGTTAAATTGGATATCTAACAAAGCTTTCTTTATATTTAAAAATTTTCTAAATTTATTTTGAAGAGTGAAATAGGAAGAAGCAGGAAAATACCATACACAGCAGCAGTAAGTCTTTCTATGTTTTTCTAAAATCAATTAGTTCACTATTTTTATTGTACAGTAGGATTCTACCATACACAATCGTATTCAACAACTTGTTTAGACATTGTCCAATTGATGGGCATCTCCTTAATTTCCAGTGGTTTGTCACTATAAGCATTTTGGAACATATAAGTTCTTTTCCTTTTCTCCCAATCATCTTGGGAAATATAGAAACTATATACCATTTTATAACTGTTTGGGTATAATTCCAAATTGTTGTCCAAAATGGTTGGATCAGTTCACAATTCCACCAATAGTTGTGTTCCAAATTTTCCCACATCCTTTTTAGTATTTATTATTTTCCCTTTTCATCATTGTAGGCAATCCGATAGGTGTAAAATTATATCTCAAAGTTGTTTTAATGTGTATTTCTTTAATCAATAATGATTTAGAACATTTTTCATGTGATTATATGTATAGTTTTGATTTACTCATCAGAGAACTGCCTGTTCATATCCTTTGACCATTTATCCTTTTTTACCTTTTTATGTTTCTCTTGAGTTCTGTCTTTGGATGTCGAATTTTTTGTTCAGATCTGGTCTTTTCATTAGAAATAGGTGAAATTCACCTATATCATTGAATGACCATCTTCTTCTCTGGAGGATAATGCTCATTCTAGCTGGATAGGTTATTCTTGGCTGTAATCCAAGTTCCTTTGCCCTTCGGAATATTTGGTTCCAGGCCCTTCGATCCTTCAATGTGGAGGCTGACAGATCGTGTGTGATTCTAATTATTGATGCTCGGTATTTGAATTGTTTCTTTCTAGCTGCTAGCAGAATCTTTTCCTTGGTGCGATAGTTTTGAAATTTAGCCACAATATTCCTTGGGGTTTTAATTTTGGGATCTCTTTCAGGAGGTAATCGGTGAATTCTTTCAATGGTGATTTTGCCTTCTGATTCTACAATCTCAGGGCAGTTTTCTTTCAGGATTTCCTGGAAGATAGTGTTTAGATTCTTTTTTTCATCATGGCTTTCAGGAAGTCCAATAATCCTTAGATTGTCTCTCCTAGATCTATTTTCCAAGTCAGTTGTTTTTCCTAGGAGATATTTCATATTTTCTTCTAATTTTTCATTTTTTTGTTTTTTGTTTGACTGATTCTTGAAGTCTTATTGAGTCATTCACTTGCATTTGTTCAATTCTTATTTTTAAAGTGTTGTTTTCTTCAGTTACTTTTTTAAGTTCCTTTTGTAACTGGCCAATTGAATTTTTTTGTTCATTGCACTCTTTTTCCATTTCACTAATTTTATTTTTCAATAGATTGGTGTCTTTTTCATATCTCTTTTGCAGGGCTTTATATCCTTCTTGCAAGATATTGTATCCTTCTTGCACTGATTTAAATTTATTTTCCCATTTATCCTCCAGCTCTCTTTTGAGGTTCTTTATGCTATCTTCCAGAAAGGCCTTTTGAAAAGGAGACCAGTGATGGTCCTTAACTTCCTCTGGAGTTTTGTCTAAAGGAACCTCAGGATCTGGGGTCAGCCCTTCTTTCTCCTGATAGAAGCTGTCTATGGTGAGAGCTCTCTTTTGCTTCTTCATTTTTTTAAGACAGCATGGATGTCTCTTTAAGGCTTGAAAAAACAGCGGCTGAAGTTCTTTGCCCTGGGGCAATTTGGTGAATTAACTTAAGGTGCTGGGCCGGTGGGGGCTAGGACTAAGTCCGAATTACTCCTTAAATAAGGCAAGTCTGCCAGAACACCTGCCCCCAATCAGGGCAGAGTGCCTCAGATAAACTCCAGGTGTTTGGAGTTTGGAGTTAAGAGTTTCTGCCACGATGAGCTGAGTCCCACCCTCACTTCTGTCCTGCACCGAGTCCACTGTTTATCCCTCTGTCCAAGTTAAACAAACCTGATATGAAGTTCTTCAGAGATATCTGAAAGCAGTGTCCAAATATTTCTGGATTCGTTGACTTGAAGATCAGTTCATAGGCTTATTTTATTGTTGATTTGAGAGAAGATCGGAGGAGGACGCAAAGAGTCACGTTTTCACTCCGCCATCTCGGTTCCACCCCCTTTGACCATTTATCAATTGGGGAATGGCTCATATCATAAATTTGACAAAGTTATTTATGGATTTGAAGTGAGACCTTTATCCAAGAACTCTCTACAAATTTTTTCTCCCATTTTTGTGTTTTCCTTCTAATCTTGCGTTTCCCATCCAAAAATCTTTAATCTTGGCTACATTTTTTATTTTATTTGTACAAAACCTTTTTAATTTAATGTAACTGAAATTATTCATTTTACATTTTGGTCATATTAAATTAAAAAGTTTTGCACAAACAAAACCAAAGTAACTAAGATTAGAAGGAAAGCAGAAATCTGGGAAACAAAAAAAAAACAAAAAAACATTTTTTCCAAATTAGTTATGTTGAAAAAGAAAAAAATCAGAACAAAATGGGGAAACCATGTGAAAGAGACAAAAAAAAAAAAAACAGAAGAAAAAAAGGTGAAAATGCTTTGTTATACTTTCAGCTACCATAGTTCTTTCACTGGATTCCAAAGACATTTCCATTCCATTCCATTCCAACAGAATTTCCATTCTGTTGGAAATTGTCTTAAATCACTGAATTGCTGAGAAGAGCTAAGTCTATAATAGTTGATTGTCATATAATCTTACTGTTGTTATGTACAATATTTTCCTGGTTCTATTTGCTTCACTAAGCATCAGTTCATGTAAGTCTTTCCAGGCTTTTCTGAAATTATCCTCTTCATCATTTCTTATAGAACAATAACATTCCATTATTTTCATATACCATAACTTATTCAGCCATTCCCCAATTGATGGACATCCACTCATTTTCCAATTCTGTGCCATGACAAAAATAGCTGCTAGAAACATTTTTGTACATGTATGTCTTTTCCCCTCTTTTATGATCTCTTTGGGATATCAACCCAATAGTGACACTGCTGGATCAAAGAGTATGCACAGTTTGATAGCCCTTTGGGCATATTTCCAAATTGTACTACAGAATGGTTGGATCAGTTTACACCACAACCAATAATCATTAGTGTACCAGTTTTTCCACATCCCCTCCAATATTTATCATTGTGTTTTCCTGTCATCTTAGCCAAACTGATAAGTGTGAGACAGTACCTCAGAGATGTTTTAATTTGCATTTCTCTAATCAATAATGCTTAAGAGCATTTTTTCATATGACCACAGGTGAGGGGGAATAATTTGTATAGCAAGTGTCTCTGATAAAGGCTTTATTTCTCAAATACATCAAGAACTAAGTCAAATTTGAAAGAATGCAAGTCATTCCCCAGTGATAAATGGTCAAAGCATATGATAATTGTTACCTTATAATATAGTTTAAGATCTGGCTAAATCTTTTTCGTTTACATTTTTCATTAATTCCTTTGATATTTTTGACCTTTTGTTCATCCAAATGAATTGTTATTATTTTACTAGATCAGTAATTATTATTTATTTATTTAATTGGTTTGCCATTGAATAAATAGATTAGTTTGGGTAAAATAAAATTGTCATTTTTATTATAGTAACTCTGTTCAACCATGAACAATTAATATTTCTCCAATTATTTAAATCTAACTTTATGTGTATAAAAATTTTTTTATAATTATGTTTATGTAGCTCCTGGATCTGTCTTGGCAGGTATATTTCCAAGCATTTTATGCAGTATACAGCTATTTTAAATGGGATATCTCTTTCTATTTCTCTGTCCTAGGTTTTGTTGGTGATATATAAATACTGATGATTTGCATGGGTTTATGTGTTATTTCTCCAAAACTAATAGTTTTAGCTAACTTTTTAGTTGAATCTTTAGGATTTTCTGGGCATGGCATTATATAGTCTGCAAAAAAAGAAATAGTTTTATTACTTCACTGCCTATTCTGATTCCTTCAATTTTTTTTTCCTTTTCTTGTTGTTATATCTAGAATTTCCAATTCAATATTGAATACTATTGTTGTCAATAGGTATTAGGTATTTTTAACCATGTACTACATCTTAAAACTTATTCATAAGTATCCATTGTCCTTCATAAAATTTTACAGTTTAAAAAAATTACAAATGACTTTATAATATAATTAAGTATCATCTCTGGCCTCTCTCCATTCTATAAATAATAAAAATATTAATGAGTATAATGATAATATTTAAACATCATTTACTATGTGAGAAGTACTTTACAAATATGTCATTGTGGAACCACACAATGACCTTAGTGAATAGGTGCTGGTATTTCACTTAGGTTATATATAAAGAAATTGAGGCAGACAAAGACTATGATTTATCCGAGATCATTCAGTTAAATGTCTTGATTTGAACTCAAGTCTTCCTGGCTTGAAGCCCAATGATTTATCCACTGTTACCTATTTGACTTTTTCTAATAGGTAAAAACCATATTCATTCATAATATGGATACATGAACTAAGGTGGATGGGGAAGTCTTTTCCCCCTTTGTGGCCCAGTGGCCTCAAGAACAGACTTGTGGTTTTGGTCTAAATGGTTTCATTTTTCATTTTCAGTTCTATCCATAGGGCAGTAGAGTCTTTGGACCTAAACTCAAATCATAGTGACTTTGAAGACAGGATTCCAGGCCAGATGTTGCAGCCTGTCCAACAGGGTATCTCTGAGAAGCCAAAGTTCCCAGGACTTAAGCCCAAGTTGGGGGCTTTGACCTTGGAACTTGGTGGCACTATGCTATTCAAGAATTGAGCTACTGTGTGAACCCAGTCCTTTTCCCCTTCCCTACAACTGAGTTATAAGGGAGATATTACTTCATAAATGTTTTTATGGGTTTTTTTGTTTATTTTTTTTTGTTTTTATGTTTACTATATCTTTACAGTAAATATTTTTTGTATACTACAAATACTACAGTAGGGTGGTTAAATGGAACTTAGGTTATAAGGGACTCCTAAAATTGGGGGAATATAATCCATGGGGATGTGGGCCAATAATAGAGGAGACACCTTCAATCTGGAGAATCCTGGAGGAGTGGTGATCTCCAGGTGGTGGGGTCCAGAGCAGTTACTGTTACATGTGGAATACAGATTTTAAGCAGCTCTAAAAACAACTATGAAAAATGTGGCAGTCCAGTCTATGTCTTTTCTTCTACCTCTAAGGAAAGAAACTGTTAAAATTTTTTACACTTACGATTTTTATGATTCATTTAACTCACGATACTTTCCCTGAGAAAGTAGGTACTTGAAAAGTTTGTTATCGTTCTTATTATAAAACTATATAAAATCTATCTTTTAAAATGACATTAGTAGTGATGGTTATAATAAAAAATTTTGAAAGTGCTCATTTAGGATGAGTAGCAATTGAGGAATGATAGAATAACAATACTTATTTAATGATTAGAACCGCTCTATGACTTGTAACTGTCTGAGGTTAAGTGATTTTTCATTGTCACTTAGGGGAGCTAGGTGGTACAATGGATAGAGCTCTGGACTGGGAGTTAGGAAGTTCTGAATTCAAATCTAACCTCAAACACATCCTAGCTATGTGATCCTGAACAAGTTATTTATCCTTTGTCTGCCTCAGTTTTCTCAACTGCAAAGTGTGGATAATAATAGCACCCCCCGCCAGGATTATTGTGAGAATCAAATTAGATAATATTTGTAAAGTACTTGGTACAATGTCTAACACTTAGTTGGTGCTGAAAAAATGTCTGTTCCCTTCCTCTTCCCTATAGTCACATGGTTAGTAAATATCAAATTGGATTTGGAACAGAGGTCTTACTGACCCTAAGTCCAATTGTCTGCCCATTATGCCACAGTTCTTAATTTTTTCTATATTTAGAAAGTGATTTCCATATGTCAGGAATGTGATTAGAGATGTATATGAGTAGGGTTAACCTGAAATAAAGGAGGAAAAATTCCCTAAGATATTATTGGAATAGTCCAAATCATAAGGTCATATGACTTTCATTAAAATAGTAACAGTGGGAATAACCAAGAAAGGATTATTTGATATATGTTCCAGCAATAGAATTAGCTAGCTTGCTTCTATTCCAGCTCCATAGGTTGAGAGAGAAAAGCCAAGTTTAGAGAATTAATCTAAATTCTCCCACCCCTACATAAATCTATGGAGGACTTTCTTGTTTGCATGAAATTATAATACCTAACATTGCAGATTAGCTAATTACATGTAATAATTATAATAATAATATTTAATTAAATTCAGTAAACATTTATTTAGTATCTGTGGTGCAACCAAACACTGAGGGAAAAAAGTTAAAAATGAATGTCCATGGATCTTCCATACTGATAGAAACAATGTGTACACAAATAAGTTAACATATAATATGTACAAGATAAATATAATGTAGTTTGTTTTGGGAGGAGAGAATACTAAGAATTGGGGGATTAGTCATGGTCTCATGTAGAAGTTGACACTTGACCAGAACCTTGAATTGAGTTAAAGTTTTCAAGAAGAAGAGATGAAGAGAGAAAGAATTCCAGGAAGTGTTGACAGTATGAAAGTAAAGGATAGAATGTAATGTTGTGCTTGGGGAACAGCAGTTGGCTAGTTTGGCTGGAAAATAGATGGAATGAAAGGAAATCATGAAGAGAAAAACATCCACAAAACAAAAACACTTAGTGTTGCTTTGTATTCTCTCAATATGCATAATCTTGTATATAAGCTCCACAAGCTTCACAATCTCTTTGAAGCTGTGCCCATTTTGCAGAAGGGGAAAACAGTCACAGGTCAGTCCACAAGTGAGTGGGTCATGAAATACTATAACACTATACAGCACAGTACTATTTTTAACTACCTCTTGTACAAATGCTATTCCAAGGCACATTCCAAAGTGGAGTACACTTGGCTTAATTATATGTAATTGGCTTAAATAAAAAAGTCATGTATGAAATAGATTAAGAAGTATGGCCAAGAAAAAAAATCCACATGTTTCCAACAGAATCAATGAGTATCTTGTCCAACTTGTCTATGTAAACATCTAGTCCTTTCTAAACTTGGCTGTTTGACAGAGAAGATAGCACATCTTTATGTGGCTAAACTGTTTTCTCTCAAACTTGGCTGGTTGTGCTCACGGAATTGTGAAATCCTTTGGCCAAAAGCATTATTTCTCTTTTGTTGTAAAAAGAAGTAAGAATGGCATTGTTCATGATCATAGTGCTGGGGGAATTTAGGGTTGATTTTAATTAAAATGTAATAAAACTTCAACTTGGCACAAAACCCATATTTGATATCTTCAGTAAATGTCCTTTTAGTTAACTTTTTTTTGCCCTTACACTGTGGGTGTAGAGGCAGCTCTCATGTAGAGCTACCATTTGGTTTATAGTCCCAGCATTAAAAGTTGGAACAGGAGTGGGGCATAGCAAATGTGTCATGACAAGAGAAAGAAGAGTCCAGGTACAAGCTAAAGATGACATACGGCAGCTTGTGAAATGTCAGTTCCTGGTGAATTTCCAGAATAGGAAAGGCATTTATCTCGGGTGATTCTGATGAAAACTTTAGGGTTAGCTTAGATGACTATTTGAGATTCTTCTATATCATGAATTCTGTGATATCTCATCACTAGCCTTTACCTTAAATATCAATGGATGAAAAAAAATATATCAATGGCTGCTGCCAATCACCTGGGGACAAAACTCTTCCTAGGCTCTTTTACTTGACTTCCAGAATGTGAAGTATATGTACATCTTTAAAATCTGTAAGAATGTTTTGTTTTCCCTCATGTCTGTAACCCATAATGGCAAGGAACTGCCCTTTTATTTTATGTTTGTAAATGGCCCAAAGTTTTCTTTCTGGAATATCAAAGTATACATTCTTATGCAGGAGAATGCAGTTGTGTAAACTCTTTACACTGCTTATTGGTACTATAAAAATCCACAGGCCAAGGAATGGAAGGTGTCTTTTTCCAGAAAGATGCCCCTGCCCTAGATTCAGTTTTAGAAGTCTTTGACCTTTAAATAAAACAGTATCTTATCAAAGTCTCTGGCTCATCCCCTGTCCCCTCAAAAAAGATCTTTGGAGGCATTTTTTAAACAAACTTTAGGTATGGTTCATATCTAGGATGTCTCCCTTCTAAATAAATGCTCATTGTACAAAGTACAATTTAATACTTCATGGCAATTCACTTAACCCCAACTGCCTCAGCCAAAAAAAAAATTACTTCATGGCATTACTTGAGGTTCTTATCTTGAATTCTGTTTTATTTTATGATTGGCTTTTACCTTATCATCACCTGCTACTAGCCATTTAGGCATCAAAAAGTCCTTCCAGGATCTTTTGTTTGAAAGTAGAAGTTAATCATTTAGCCTTCATCTAAGTTCTAGATTGTCTCAGGTGCAAATCCTTGGGCAAGTCAGGGCATAGTTTAGGTTAATTCTCCTAACAGAGATTATCTTTTCCTTCTAAGAAATTTTTTGTTGCTTGTTTGGGAGACCACCTTCTACCAGGCAACTAGCACCTGGATCCAGGAGCTTCCAGTCTCATGAAACTGTCACAGTTGCTTCCTAATTTAGGGAAAAAAATCATAAGGGGGGGCAAAGGGGGGCACAGCCAAGATGGCGAACTGCAGACAGCATTCTCTGTGAGCTCCTGAGAACTTCCCTCAGACCCAGACAAATTGAGCCTCCAAACTGGTTTTGGAGTGAGGGCTCCACCAAACACTTGGACTACAACACACTTCTATCAACAATCTATTTTGAAAAAACTCTGGAGAAGGTTAGCTTCAGGGGAATAGGCCGCTGGTCTCGGTCAGGGCTGCGATAGAGGGGCGGATTTTAGGCACCCAGGAAGCCCCTAGGAGACACCTGGGCCACTTTGCTCTGCTTGTAGGCAGGTGCTTTGGTATATCTGCCTCTGGTAAAGGGTAGATTGAGAGCAGCTGAAAACGTGGTCCTAGTGCAGATCTAGCCCGACCAGCCTCAGACCGGAAGTCAATTTGGCAAACTGCCCCAGGGCAAATTGGAACTGCTGCAGTATTCCCTGCTGGTGACTGATACCTCAACTCAAAAGCATGAGTAAGAAGCAGAAGAGAGCTCTCACCATAGACAGCTTTTACAGAGAAAAAATAGAGCAGTCCCCAGATCCTGAGATTCTGAAAACAATCCCAGATGAAGCCACAAAGGCAGACTTAAGCTGGTCTCCCTTCCAGAAGGCTTACCTGGAAGATTGCATAAAGAATCTCAAAAGAGACCTAGAAGAAGAATGGGGAAATAAATTGAGATCAGGGCAACAGAGATATCAAAAACTGGAAAATAGGACTGGTGAATTGGAAAAAGAAAACAATTCACTGAAAAACAGAATTGGTGAATTGGAAAAAATCACCAATTCACTGGAAAATAAAAATGGTGAATTGGAAAAAATCACCAATTCACTGGAAAATAAAAATGGCGAATTGGAAAAAATCACCAATTCACTAGAAAATAAAAATGGCAAATTGGGAAAAGACAACAATTCACTGAAAAATAAAATTGGCAAAATGGAAAAAGAATGCATTGAATCAAGAAATTCAATTGGCCAGCTACAAAAGGAGCTAAAAAAGATAACTGAAGGAAATAATACTTTAAAAATTAAAATTGAACAAATAGAAGTAAATGACTCAATAAGACTTCAAGAATCAGTCAAACAAAAACAAAAAAAATGAAAAAATAGAAGAAAATATGAAATATCTTCTAGGAAAAACAATTGACTTGGAAAACAGATCCAGGAGAGACAATCTAAGGATTATCGGACTCCCTGAAAGCCATGATGAAAAAAAGAACCTGGATGCTATTTTCCAGGAAATCATGAAAGAGAATTGCCCTGATGTTTTAGAATCAGAAGGCAAAATTAACATTGAAAGAATTCACCCATCACCTCCTGAAAGAGACCCCAAAATTAAAACCCCAAGGAATATCATGGCCAAATTTCAGGACTATTGCACCAAGGAAAAGATATTACAAGCTGCTAGAAAAAAACAGTTCAAATACCGAGGAACTGTAATTAGAATTACACAAGATCTGTCAGCTTCCACATTAAAGGATCGAAGGACCTGGAATCAGATATTCTGAAAGGCAAAAGAACTTGGATTACAGCCAAGAATAAGTTATCCAGCTAGAATGAGCATCATCTTCCAGGGAAGAAGATGGACATTCAATGATACAGGAGAATTTCACCTATTTCTAATGAAAAGACCAGATCTGAACAAAAAAAATTTGACCTCCAAATAGAGAACTCAAGAGAAGCATAAAAAGGTAAAAAGGAAAGAACTCTTGAGAACTATATTTCTACTATAGGTATCCTTAAAGAATGGGGGTATAATTCGATTTTTCTTTGATAATAATGGAAAGGAAATTAGAGGTGGAAGGGATACCATACTGAAAAAGGGGGGGGGGGGGGGAAGGAGGCAAAATAAAGTAAAAATAAAGGAGGTAAAATAAGGCAAAATCTCATAAAGATACATAGAAGATCTAATATAATTGAGGGAAAGAAGGGAGGGCGATGAGTATTGTGTAAACCTTACTCTCATTAGATTGGACTTTAAGAGAGTATATCAGACACATTTGGCTTCAAAGAAAGGCCTGACCCTCCTTGTGGGAAGGTAGGAGGGAGGGGAGGAAAGGAAAGGGATAAACTAATAGAAGGATTAGGGGAAAGGTATAAAGGGGAGGGAGAGGTTCTAAAGGGGGGAGGATTATTGGTGGGAGGTGGTCATCAAGAGCAAAGTACTGGGGAGGGGGGAAGGGAGAGAGGGGAAAGGGAAGAGAAAAATCATAACTCTGGGTAAATAAGATGGCAGGGAATACAGTTATAGTTATTTTAACTGTGAATGTGAATGGGATGAACTCTCCCATAAAACGGAAGCAGGTAGCAGACTGGATTAAAAGCCAAAATCCTACAATATGTTGTTTACAAGAAACACGTCTAAAACATAGAGATACATTCAGAGTGAAGGTAAGGTGCTGGAGCAGAATCTTCTATGCTTCAGGTGAACAAAGAAACGCAGGAGTAGCAATCCTTATCTCGGATCAAGTAAAAACAAAAATAGATCTAATTAAAAGAGATAAGGAAGGAAACTATATTTTACTAAAGGTACCATAGACAATGAAGCGGTATCAATACTAAACATATATGCACCAATGTAAGGCCCAGGGGCCTGTAGCCAGCAGGAAACGCACGTAACCATCTGGGGGCTGATTGGCTTAGCACAGGGTGTGGCATTACACAGCTGATATGGCAGTACTGATGCAGCAGAACACCGCAGGACGGAGGACCATAGAGCCTAAGTCACATGATAGATGTTTTGCATATTGCACGTGATCTGCAGGCGCTGCACACTGCTCACGGGCCGGTGCCCTATCAGAGCAGGCCAGCTCAGACCAGAGACCTTTGGGGTGGGACACGATTGGTTTGCTGTGGCATGGGCGGGGAAGGACGAGAAGGGTATAAAAGGAGACTGCTGCCATAGAGACCACTGCTACTATTAGCCTAAGATAGGACAAAATGTAATGGCAGAACTTAATAAAGATAAGCATATCCCCCTGTCCTGTGGTGACTGTGAAGTTTCTTCCAGTGGAGGCTGGAAGCCGGAGACGTCCGATGCCTGTAGAGGTAAGCATATCCTACCCTTAATTGTAACACTGGTCATTACACACCAAGTGGTATAGCATCCAAATTCCTAGAGGAGAAACTAACAGAGATGCAAGGAGAAATAGACAGTAATATTATACTAGTGTGGGATCTCAACCTTGCTCTCTCAGAATTAGATAAATCAAATCACAAAATAAATAAGAAAGAAGTTAGGGAGGTAAACAAAAGGCTAGAAAAGTTAGGTATGATAGATCTCTGGAGGAAATTGAATAGTGATAGAAGGGAATATACTTTTTTTCTCAGGGGTTCATGGAACTTATATGAAAATTGATCATGTGTTAGGGCATAAAAACCTCAAAATCAAATGCAGAAAAGCAGAAATAGTAAATGCATCCTTCTTAGATCATGATGCAATAAAACTCACATGTAATATAAAGCCAGGAGAAACTAGACCACAAGTTAATTGGAAATTAAATAATCTAATCCTGAAGAATGAATGGGTGAAAGAGCAAATTATAGACACAATCGAAAATTTCGTCCAGGAGAATGATAATAATGAGACAACATACCAAAATTTGTGGGACATGGCTAAAGCGGTTATAAGGGGTAATTTTATATCTCTAGATGCTTACTTGCATAAAACAGAGAAAGAGAAGATCAATGAACTGAGCTTACAATTTAAAAAGCTAGAAAAAGACCAAATTAAAAACCCTCAATTAAATGCCAAATTTAAAATTAAAGGGGAGATCAGTAAAATTGAAAATAAGAAAACTATTGAATTAATAAATAAAACTAAGAGTTGGTTTTATGAAAAAACCAACAAAATAGATAAGCCTTTAGTTAATTTGATAAGAAAAAGGAAAGAAGAAAATCAAATTGTTAGTCTCAAAAATGATAAGGGAGAACTTTCCTCCAATGAAGAGGAAATTAGAGTAATAATTAGGAGTTTCTTTGCCCAACTTTATGCCAATAAATTTGATAATGTAAATGAAATGGAGGAATATCTACAAAAATATACTTTGCCTAGGTTAACAGAAGAGTAAATAAATTATTTAAATAGCCGCATTTTGGAAAAAGAAATACAACAAGCTATTAATCAACTCCCTAAGAAAAAATCTCCAGGGCCAGATGGATTTACATGTGAATTTTACCAAACATTCAAAGAACAATTAATCCCAATACTATATGAACTATTTGAAAAAATAGGGAAAGAAAGTGTACTACCAAATTCCTTCTATGACACAGATATGGTGCTGATAGCTAAACCAGGTAGGGAGAAAACTGAGAAAGAAAACTATAGACCCATTTCCCTAATGAATATTGATGCAAAAATTTTAAATAAGATTCTAGCAACGAGATTACAGAAAAGTTATCCCCAGGATAATACACCATGACCAATAGGATTTATACCAGGAATGCAGGGCTGGTTCAATATTAGGAAAACTTTCAGCATAATCAATTATATTAATAACCAAATTAACAAAAACCATATGATTTTCTCAATAGATGCAGAAAAAGCCTTTGATAAAATCCAACACCCATTCCTATTAAAAACACTGGAGGGTATAGGAATAAATGATTAGTAGTATCTACTTAAAACCTTCAGCAAGCATCATATGTAATGGAGTCAAACTAGAACCATTCCCAATAAGATCAGGAGTGAAACAAGGCTGCCCACTGTCACCATTATTATTTAATATTGTCTTAGAAATGTTAGCTTTGGCAGTAAGAGAAGAAAAAGAGATTGAAGGAAGTAGGTAATGAGGAAACCAAATTATTACTCTTTGCAGATGACATGATGATATATGTAGAGAACCCTAAAGACTCAACTAAAAAACTACTAGAAACAATTCACAATTTTAGCAAAGTTGCAGGACACAAAATAAATCCACATAAATCATCAGCATTTTTATATATTACCAATAAAGTTCAGCAGGAAGAGATACAAAAAGAAATTCCATTCAAAATAACTGTTGATAGTATAAAATATTTTGGAACTTATCTGCCAAGGGAAAGTCAGGAACTATATGAACTAAACTACAAAACACTTTCCACACAAATAAAATCAGACCTAGTCAATTGGAAAAACTTAAAATGCTCATGGGTAGGCTGAGCGAATATAATAAAAATGACAATACTACCCAAACTAATTTACTTATTTAGTGCCATACCAATCAAACTCCCAAGAAATTATCTTACAGATCTAGAAAAAATAGTAGCAAAATTCATTTGGAAGAACAAAAGGTCAAGAGTTTCAAGAGAATTAATGAAAAAAAAAAGGCTGATACAAAGCAGCAGTCATCAAAACCATACTGGCTAAGAAATATAGCAGTCGATCAGTGGAATAGGATAGAATCACAAGACAAACTAGGCAATAACTATCGCAATTTAGTCTTCGATAAACCCAAAGACCCCATCTTCTGTGATAAGTATTCACTATTTGACAAAAACTGCTGGGAAAATTAGAAACTAGTGTGGAAGAAATTAGGGCTTGACCCACATCTAACACCACATACCAAGATAAGATCTAAATGGGTTCATGATTTGGATATAAAGAGTGATACTATAAGTAAATTAGAGGATACTATAAGTAAATGAGAGTTTACCTCTCAGACCTATGGAGGTGGAATAAATTTATGTCCAAAGAAGAACTGGAACTCTTAATTGAAAACCAGATAGATAACTTTGACTATGTTAAGTTAAAAGGTTTTTGTACAAACAAAACCCTTGGCAGTCAAGATTAGGAGGGAAGCAATAAATTGGGAAATCATCTTTACATTTAAGGGTTCTGATAAAGGTCTCATCTCTAAAATATATAGAGAATTATCTCATATTTATAAAAATTCAAGCCATTCTCCAATCAATCAATGGTCAAAAGATATGAACAGACAATTTTCAGAGCATGAAATTAAAACTATTTGTAGTCATATGAAAAGGTGCTCCAAATCACTATTGATCAGAGAAATGCAAATCAAGACAACTCCGAGGTACCACTACACACCTGTCAGATTGGCTAAAATGACAGGAAAAGTTAATGATGGATGTTGGAGGGGATGTGGGAAGGCTGGGACACTGATGCATTGTTGGTAGAGCTGTGAACGGATCCAGCCATTCTGGAGAGCAATTTGGAACTATGTTCAAAAAGTTATCAAACTGTGCATACCCTTTGACCCAGCAGCATTTCTATTGGGCTTATATCCCAAAGAGATCTTAGAGGAGGGAAAGGGACCCACATGTGCAAGAATGTTTGTGGCAGCCCTTTTTGTAGTGGCTAGAAACTGGAAATTGAATAGATGCCCTTCAATTGGAGAATGGCTGAATAAATTATGGTATATGAATGTTATGGAATATTATTGTTCTGTAAGAAACGACTAGCAGGACGATTTTAGAGAGGCCTGGAGAGATTTGCATGAACTGATGCTGAGTGAAATGAGCAGAACCAGGAGATCATTATACATGGCAACAACAATACTATATGACAATCAATTCTGATGGACATGGCTCTCTGCAACAATGAAATGTTTCAAACCACCTCCAATTGTTCACTGAAGAAAGCCATATACACCCAGAGAGAGGGATGTGAAATGTGGACCACAACATAACATTCTCATACTCTTGATTGATGTTTGCTTACATTGTGTTTCCTTTATCTGATATGTCTTCTGTGTAGATAGGACTTTTCTTGCACAACAATGATAAGTTTGGAAATATGTATACATATATTCGATTTGCCAAATATTTTAACATAATTAACACGTAGTGGATATCCTGCCATCTAGGGGAGGGGTGGGGAGTTGGGGGGAAAAATCTGTAACAGAAAGCTATGTAAGGGTTAATGTTGAAGAATTACCCATGCATATGTTTTGCAAATAAAATAAAATTAAAAAAAATAAAAAATAAAAAAATAAAAAAAAAAGTAAAAGAAAATCATACACAGAAGAGGCAGTTTGGAACTTAGTTCCAGTCTTAGTCTCAGACTTAGCTCAAGGAGCATGTGCCCTTATTGGCCTGTGTGAACAGCTTCCATAGCTGGAGGTGAGGTTGAGGTAAGTGGAGAGAAATCCTTTTGCCCATGGATATGAAAAGGAAAAGTATTTTCTAGAGCAAAAGTTGTCTATTGAATCTTTCTTTGCTAGTCAACAATCATCTTCAGTGTAGCCATCCCCCTCCAGTTGCCTATGCTTTTTTTATCAAGGGGTCCACTCGAAAAGGTCATAGCATATATGCCATTAAAAGGTGCGTACCTCCAATCATGCTCTTGTTACAGTAGTACTTGAGAATTTCTAGCTTTCTATGAGATCAGCATTGTGTGTGTGTGTGTGTGTGTGTGTGTGATGACTAAACTTGGTAGTGAGAAAGTGTCAAATACTAAAATTGTAGATTGTTTGATATAGAAACAACATGCTAGAGAAGTAGTAGTAATAGAAGGAGAAGGAAGAGGAGGAGAAGGAAAAGGAGGAGGAGGAAGAGGAGGAGGAGGAAGAAAAGCAGGAGGAGGAAAAAGAGGAGGAGGAGGAGGAAGAGCAGGAAGAGGAGTAATGGTGGTTTTGGTGATTGTAGTGATAGTTGTAGTAGTTGCAATGCTAGCTGAAAAGGTTTTAAAAATTATCTTGAAAGCCTTTCTTCCCTATAAAGAAAATAGTCTTTTCTGTGTTCAGTTAGCATTTTTAAGTAGAGTTTTTATAAATTTCAGTCACAAGTATCTCAAAAACAACTTCTGAATTGTGTTTGAAAGGTAGCATTCAGTGTTGAGAAGAGCACATTAAATTTTTGTTCTCAAGAGAGTTCTTTCTACAGTTTAAGTATCAGTTTCAAAATTAGAAACATGTTCTCTTTCATTTGGCTTTCTCTGCTATGACTTTCAATAGTATCTCCACTTTAGAAAGGTCTGAAGAAGTCAAATTTACTCATACTTAATATTTGTCTTTCTTCTCCCCTCTTTCCCTAATCCTTGCATTCTTTGGCCTTGTTCAAGTTTCCTGGTGTTTTATGTGAGAATTCAGAAGTCTGAATCTCCAGAAACAATTGTTATGTCAGCTGATGCAACATTAAGCATTTTTACTATTTTTCTAATATTTCCATCAAGCTTCAGTTTGAACATATATTGTTTTGTTCTCTAACAAATTTTCTCATTTTCCCTTAATTTTGCCTCCACACAAAGATTTCACATTTCATATTTTTGACATTTATTTAGATATAAATGATAGGATATAAATGAAAGCTATTATATACTGATATAAATGAAAGCCTCTAATCTGTTCCTCATCTGTATAATGTAAAGATGACACAAAGTTGATTTCAACTGTATAAACTAATGTGACCTTTGTACATTACTTCAGGGTTCCAGATTAAACCCCACAATGACAGCAAACAAGAGAGAAGAAAATGCTGAAAGAGAAAAGATGCAGCTGTTTTTCTTTCCCAGAACAAGAGTTAATGAACAGAAAAGCATTTATTAACAATATACTATGTACAAAACTTTGTATTAAATGCAGGAGACACAAGTAGCAAAAAGCAGAAAGTTGCTGCCCTTAATAAGCTTACATTCTAATAATATAGGGAGAAAAATTTCTCTTCAAATCAGATGAAAAAATCTAAATGATACTGCATCTTCTTTAGTATCATTTTGTTTGATAAATCCATGTCTATTTCTGTTATTGAACTGTTTGACAATACCAAGGATTTTTAGTGCCAAGAATTTTCTTTCCTCAATCTTTAATATTATTGGCTGCTGAGAATGCTGAATGCTGAAACACCAGTGGAAACAATTGCCAGTTTGAATTGCAAAAAAGTTTACTCCCTTGGAGGACTTCTGGAGCTAGTCTCTAAGCAGATTAGATGTTCTTTTTAATTTTATTATTTTATTTTTATTGCAGTTTTTTATTTTCAAAACATATGCAAAAATAATTTTTCAACATTGACCCTTGAAAAATCTTGTGTTCCAATTTCCCCCCTTCCTTCCACTCTCTCCCATAGATGACATGTAATCCAATATATGTTAAACATGGTAAAAATATATGTTAAATTCAACATAGGCATACATATTTATATAATTATCTTGCTGCACAAGAAAAATCAGATCAAAAAAAAGAGAAAGAAAATAAAATTCAAATAAACTATAACAATATGAGTAAAAATGTTGTTGTGATCCACATTCAGTCCCCACAGTCCTCTTCCTGAGTGTAAATGGATTTTGTGATGTAGCAAAAAGGGCTGCCACAAACATTTTTGCACATGTGGGTCCCTTTCCCTCCTTTAAGATCTCTTTGGGATATAAGCCCAATAGAAACACTGCTGGGTCAAAGGGTAAGCACAGTTTGATAACCCTTTGGGCATAGTTTCAAATTGCTCTCCAGAATGGTTGGATCTGTTCACAATTCCACCAGCAACGTATTAGTGTTCTAGTTTTCCCACATCCTCTCCAACATTTGTCATTATCTTTTCCTGTCATCTTAGCCACAATTCTTGACAATGCTGCTAGACTTGGGGTTATTGGATAGAGAATCTTGGGTCCTCTTTGAATCTGAGAGGAAATGGTCCTAGATAAATATGACTGGCACATGTCATCTCCTGTCTCAGAGTCCTTCTATTAACTTTGCTTGTCTCTTTGGTAGAATTTGGTCAGTGAATTGGTGTTGATAGGGGTGGTAATGGTGTATGCCTTCTCTCATATTTCAGCTATAGGTCTTGGAAACAATTATTTTCAGGTCTCTTGGGTTTATTTGTTCATCAGTGGCAATTGATTGGCAATTAGCAGCGGCAGGAAAGGTATCTCTTTTCTGGTTTCTCATTCAGACAATATAAAGGATGGGCTGGAAAACATGGGAGATGTGTTCTCTGAGAATTATTGTTCTTGGGGGTTTTGGGCAAAAGGTTCTCAGATGTCTATACTGGAGCCTCAGAGAGGCATTGATTTGATCTGCAGATTAATTTATGACCCATATTCTCTTTATAATCTCTCTACTAGCTATTTCCCTACTCTCTACAAGTATACTCATGTTTCTTCCATACTGGAAAAAAATTAGCTTAATCCTACCTCCTCTGCAAGTCATGATCTTATATCTCTTCTTTCGTGACTAAATTTGATAAAGCCATACAAAAATCAATACCTTCACTTCCTTTTTTCTAAACTTTCTACAGCATAGCTCCCATCCTCATCATTCAAATGAAACTCCTTCCAGAGCTACTTTTCTACTTTTCTTATATTTTACTTAAGTCTACATAGTCTATGACTCAGGCACACTGGACTTCTTGATGCTCCTCACACAAGACACTTTATTATCTGACTCTAGGCATTTTTACTGGCTGCCCCTCGATACCTGGAATATTCTCTCCTTACTTTCACCTCCTGGATTCTTGAGTTTTCTGGCTTCCTTTAAGATTCAGGTCAAATTTCTCTTTCTTTAATAGGCCTTTCCTGATTACTCTCCCCTTCCCCACTACCAGTGATATCTCTCTAAGATTAATTCCTATTTATACCATGTATATATTATATATGTACATAGTTGTTTGCCTGTTTCCATTCTATTAAAATGTGAGCTACTTGAGGGCATGGATAATGTTTTTGCCTTTCTTTCTTTTTCTAGATCTTAGACCTGTGCTATTGCAATAAGGAAAAAAAGAAGAAGAAACAGATTGAAAATACACAAACAAAAAGTCAAGTCAGCAAGCTCTGGGATCAAAGAGAGGCAAGGAGTGTTCCTGCCCTTTGGCATTGGTCAAAGCAGAGAAGAGGGTTTGTATAAGAAATATTACTAAGGTAGAATCAGTAGGACTTAGTAATAGCTTAGATATGGGGAATGATAGAAAAGGAGAAGTATAGAATAAAACCATCATTGGTGCCTGAAATAATGGTGGTGTCCTCAGTAGTAACTGGAAATTTGTGAAAAGGAGAGGGATTGGGGCAGGGCAGAGATAAGTTTAGTTTTGGACTTCTTGAGCTTGAGGTGACTATAGATTGGGTGATTGGAGATGAAAGATGGGAGGTCAACTGAGAGATTAGTGTTGAATAAATAATTCTGAAACTTATCAGCATAGACATGATAATTGAAACCATAGCAGCAAATAAGATCAGTATTGGTGGTAGTACATAGGAAGAAGAAAAAAGGATCCAGGACTGCCTTGAGGAACGTTACTGGTTAGTGGATGTGGCCTGGATGCATATTCAATAGAAGAGAATGAAAAAGATGGTCAGAGGAGAACTATAAAAGAATATTGTCATGAAAACCAGAGAAAGAAGAGGCTCCAGGAGAAGAGTGTGATCCACACTGTCAAAGGTTGCAGAGAAGTAGAAGAGTATAAAGATTGAGAAAAGATTTGGCAATCAGGAGATTATTGGTAACTTTGGAAAATGTACTTTCAGTTGCATGATGAAATCAGAATGGAAGTGGAGACATTCTTAAGGAGTTTAGCTGCAAATGAAAGGAGAGTTGGATAATAGCTGCACAGGTAGGGAAAGTGGATGTATCAACCAACAATTTTTTTGAAGATGGAGGAAACAAGGACATATTTGTTAAAAGTAGGATAATAGCTAGTACACATGGATAGAATAAAGATTAGAAAGAGAGCAAGAATATAGAGGGGAGAATCTACTCAGAAGATGGGATATAATAAAATCTCTTAAGCATGTATAGGGGTTTGCCTTAGCAAAGAAAGAGGCCATCTCTTCATGTGAAATTGGGATGAAGGAGGAAATATGACAAAAGATGATGTAAGATAAAGATAAGAGAATAAGAAGGAGCTCTCAGAAAAGTCTTCAGTTTTTTTCCAGTTAAATATGTATGAGGCAAGTTTCTCTACTAGAACAAATTCACCTATATATAGACAGGAATGTGGAAATAACTACAAATCACTCTTTATAGCAGGGGTTCTTAAGTACAAAGTACTTTGTTTTTCTTTAAAATATTTTGATAACTGCATTTCAATAGAATTAATTTCCTTTGTAATCCTATATATTTTAAGCATTTAAAAACCTTGTTCTAAGAAGGGTTCCATAGTCCTCAAAAGAAAACCTAAGGGATCCATAATGCAAAATCGTTAAGAACCTTTACTTTATAGAAATAAACATAGACCTAAAGAAATGGGGAGAAGTTTATTGAAATATAGACTTAAAGGCAGAAAGTGAAAACAATTTCTAACATAAAGAGTTAAAAGAGAAACATTAGGTTGATGTAAGAGATTTCAATAGCAAACCTATGGGATTGGCTGAAATTTTGGAGCACAATATCCAGTAGTGGAACAAGAAAGGCCCTTCAGACTTGCCTAAGTTTTTTTTTTTTCTGTTTTACTTAATCCTAAGTAGTACAGTGGATAGAATGTTTGCCTTGGAGTCAAAAGGACCTCAATTAGTCACTAGTCAAAAGATTCAAGTATGTCTTCAATATCTTTCCCCAAAACATATTTTCACAGTCTTATCAACTGAGACCTAAGAAAAGTTTCCCTTCTGGTGGGCACTGGTGTATATTCCTTCATTTATAACATAATATTGATTGAAACACGAAGTGATGGTGAGTAGCTGAAGAAAGGATGTGGAAGAATCAGCTGAACCCAGTTTGCAAGAGTCAAATGTCAAATTTTCAATATGAGTGTGTACACTTCAGAAATAGGCAAATGCTATATACATATGAGGGCTTGATTTATCATATTGTTGATTAACTAAAAAAATTCAATAATGCAAATTAAACTTAAAAGTGTGTAATGCATATATTTTCTCCAGAAAGCTGGTTGTTAACATTTATCAATATGCTCTTGTCTTAGATTACCCTATATTTTTACTTCAAGAACATCCTAAGAACCAGTTATCTTGGAGGAGTGTCAGTACCCCTCAGAGATATCATATGCCCTTTACAAATTAAACAACCAAGTTGAAGTCATTACAAGAACAGAATGGATTGAAGCATGGATCTCTTAGCAATGTAGGTATAGGAGCCAAGAAGCTATTTTATGCTGCACCCAGGAAAACATCATCCTCCTAACTAAGGATGAAGCAGTTACTCCTGTCCAGGTAGGTTCCTTTTAAAAATAAGAGCATTCTCCTAATAGATCTATCCCTCAACATATTGCCTCCTAGCAAATTTTCTCTCTTACTCCAACTCAACAGTTTCTTTACCATGCCCCTGACTACCAAGACTGTTTCTTACCTTCCTAAAACTAAGTCTATGATGAATCAATCAGTTCCACCCTAGGAAGGTCCAATAATTTCTTGGCTTCAGGCTTGGGAAAAACCTATCTGATAAGGTTGGAATGTTCTTATTCTGGCTGACCCTTTTTCCTTCCCCAGCAGTCACTCAGGCCTTAAGGTCTCTGTCCCCTCCCAGCTGTTATTCTTATTTTCAGTACTTCAACACCATGCCTCAACATTCCTGTAGCCTTCTTACCCTGGAATATTCTTATACAAAGCCAACCACTATCTTCCATGGCTAAGGGCTTCTGTTTTGGGGAGGGGAAAAAGCCAACCAAACATTACTCCCTACCTGATTGTGCTTTCAATTACCCAAAATGGGTACTTTCATCTGCTTCCTCTGTTTTTAGCTCCAGGTTTTATCTTTCTTTTTGTTTCTATCTGTATCCTCAATGTTTATCAAAGTGCCTGACACAAAGTAGGTAAATAGTAAATGCTTGTTGCTCCTCTGCCTTTCCTCCTTTCCAGACTTACTTCATACTATTCCCCTTCACAAATTTTATATTGCTATCAAATTGGCCTATTAACTGTTATTTAAAGGAACACAAAACTTGACATTCCACCTTCTATTTCCATACATTTAAATAATCTCACACACATACACACACACACACAAACACACATACACACAAACACACATACACACACTTTTCTTGGAATGCATTAGCTCCACCTCTGCTTCTTAATGTTGTCATTTCTTATCTAATCCTTTGTAGATTTTAAATTCATTTAGATCAAGGATCCTTTCCTTAAAAAATTATATCCCAATGCCTAGTGCAATGTTTACAAAAAAGTACATTTGGTTTGCAAAATTAAATTGAAATCAACCTACCCTCTTAAGCACTAGATTTTTTTTTAATTAGTTGAGTCTGACTCTTTATGATCTCATTTTAGGGTTTTCTTGGCAAAGATATTGGAGTGGTTTGCCATTTCCTTCTCCAAGAAGGAAGTTTTTATAGATTTTAGAGATGAGGAAATTGAGGTAAACAGAATTAAGTGACTTGCCCAGGGTCACACACCTAGTGAGTATCCCAGGCCAGATTTGAACTAAGGTCTGTTGACTCTAGGGCAGAAATTCTAGCCATTGCACCACCTAGTTTCCCTGGCATTAGATGTACAAATACTAAAAATACTCAATATCCTTGAATTCATTATCATCATTTTTAGGTGAAACATCATCTATACAAAGAGCTAAATGAGTGGGCAAATCCAGGAAGAGATCTTCCAGAGATTGTACTTGATCCAGGTATTGAGAACAGACAGTATTTATCAGGGGTTGCTCAGATTAGTTTTTAGACAATTAGGTTGAATTCCCTTTTGCAGAACCTAAACGTAGAAAGATACTGAAAGAAACAATTTTGCCCCCACTTCTGATGCTAGTTTGCTTTTTCCCTAGGTGGATTTTGAGTGGAAGATGGGATTAAACAACCTCTAAAGAATTTTCCAACTCCATGATTTTATGAATCCCCTCCAAACTGCTCCTGTACACATGCAATCACAAAATGAACATGCTCAATTTGTTCTTGGTGCAATATTTTTTTGGCCCTTATAAAAATAACTAGCCATCTTGTGGTCTTTCCATGTATGGTTTAAAAAAAGAAAAAAAAAACAAAACACAATAGGATTTATCTTTTTCACTGTGGTCCTGGGGCAAATTCCTGTGCTTGACAGAACTATTGAAAGCAATGTCACATAGGGAGAAATGTACCAGCAAGCTGAGCATTCACTGTGTCACTTCTTTTTGCCTACCCTATGAGGATAATATTGGCCTTGTTTATATGCATTTAATAGAGAAAGGGTTATTACATTATCTCTTCCCCTCAAAGAGAAGAAAAATCTCCCCAACTTCATGAACAGGGACTCCATAGCCACAGGTACTTTTAAAAAAGAGCAGCAGTGTAATAGAATAACAATGTCAGTAACCAAGTACATTAACAGTCACTCTCCTGAGCCTGCATTCTTGCTATAATTATAGCCCAGACGTCATTCCAAAGGAATTACTAAGCTTCAAATCATATGAGACAATTCTTCTCAAGGGAGTCAAACAAATGTGTTAGATAAATAACACTGAAATTTCAGCTCTCTGTGAATGTCCCTGCCCCTGACTCCCTCCCTCTGTGTCTCTGTGCCACTCTCTGTCTGTCTCTCTTTCTCTTTCTTTGTCTTTCTCTGGCCTGAGAACAAGGGAGCTGTGAAATGTAATTTTACTCTAAGGCCTAATAAATGATCAAATGTATAAATATAAATTTTTTTCCCTTAAAAAAACTCACTTGAGTATTGGGTCCAAAACTTGAACTGGGTATTGTTTTAATAATTCAGATTCCTTGGGGAGAAAACCACTCATGTTGAAATAAATAATATATTTAAATATATCTATGAGCTATAGATGTAGATCTCATATATTTAATAAGCTATAGATACTTACTCTGTAACATAGGTATCTGTAGCTTATTAGCCATTACCTATGACAAGTAAATGATTTTCTGCTGAGTGCCAAGCCAGTGTATCACCCAAAGAAAATTAGGCTAAGGTTACCAAATCTCAGTTCTCAATGTCAGGTTCTGGCTAACCAAAATCATAGGATCATGGTATTTACAGATAAGAAAACTGAAGCCCAGTGACATGAAAGGAGTCACTCGTTAACAGAGAAGTAGTATTCTGTCCAGTCTTAAAAAATGAAGATTATGATTTTACAGTTACTTCTGGATGGATTGACCAGGGGCAATGTGGTACAGGAGAATAAATATCAAATTCAGAATCAGAAGAAATCTAGGTTTAGATCACATCTGCAGTCCTTATTGTATGGCCTAAGCAAGCTCTTTAACCTAATGGTTATATTAGGTTTGTAGACCACATATACTCCCCCTTTCACTGGAGAGTCTAGTCCTCAAGAGTTTACTTCTCTTTAAATATTCTCCTATGCTATTATACTACCCTAAGTAGTGCTACTACTATCACTCTTAAACCCCTGTAAGGTATTTTTCCCTGATTATATTGTTGCCAATTCATATTTCCTTAATTTCAATCATTAATTATTCATTAATCATTAGTATCTCCTCAATATCATCTAAACTAATCATCAGTCCCCTCCATAGATATTTAACCAACTACTGCCAATTAGCATTTTTTTTACAAAGGGACACCCACTAAGAAGACATAGCAAGAACTGAAGTACAACAGTGTAATGATCAACTATGATAGACTTGCTTCTTCTCCTGAGTAGTTCAGTAATCCAAGGCAATACCAATAAATTTTGGATGGAAAACATCATCTACATCCAGAGAGAGAACTATGGAGACTAAAGGTAGATCAACACATACCATTTTCATCTTTTTTCCCCTTTTTTCATGGTTTTTCCCTTTTGTTCAGCTTATTTATATATCAAGATGATGAGGCTGGATCTAGAGAAGTAAAACATCACTGAATCTTTGTTGCACATCCTTATTGAGTTAGAGCAAAGTCAGCTTCTTGTGACTGTCTCATTTTAGCATTCCCTGGTTGGTATTGACTGTTCTGCATAAGTTCAATTGCCAATGTGAGACTGAAAGAAAACTGGACCAGCACATTCAATATTTAGAGACTTTGTAATGAGTCTTGGTTTTCAAGGACCATGTAATGAAAGCCAAGGCCAACTAATTGAGTTGGTAGGGGCTGTACAAGGGAGGGGGTCTCTCAAGATAGAATTAGGGACTGACTTATCCCAGCCAAGAAGCATTCTCCTATGTTCTTCAACTCTGAGATTTAGATTACTATTGCAGGGGCAGCTAGGTGGTGCAGTGGATAGAGTACCAGCCTTGAAGTAAAAAAGACCTGAATTCAAATTTGGTCTCAGACACTTAACACTTCCTAGATGTGTGACCCTGGGCAAGTCACTTAACCCCAATTGCCTCAGCCAAAAAAAAATTAAAAAAAAAAGAATCAAATAGATTACTATTGCAATTAGAGTCATGAGAAAAAAAAATAGACTTGGAGTAGAGATTTGGAACTCCCATTAGTGTTACTTAGAAAGTGTCAGGTTTATCTTATTACTTCTCCCTAAAGGAGATTTGACTTCCCATACAGAGATCAAGCAGTGGGCAGACCTTCCCTCCAGAAGCTGGAGTGTTTGTAGAAATTCAAACCCAAGGAATCTCTAGAGCAGTGAGCTTTGACAACCTGGTCTGATAAAGTCAATGATGGGTCACTTGCTGCAGCTCACTTATATAGCCTGGGCGAACCCTCTGAAGTTGGGTTTTTACAAATCAACCACAGTCAAATTTTTAGAGGTTTCAAATAAGGAATAGTCTTCCTGCCTTTTTAGGTGGGTGAGATTGCGAGCTATCTATCTACAACCACCTTCACAAATATTAATTCCCATCACAACTGGTTCCCTAATAAAGATCTGTAACATTACAGGGATGGGAGTTTTTTTTTTCCAAAAAAAAATTGATATTTTATTTCCCCTTCCAATTACATGTAAAAACAAATTTTAACATTTGTTTTTTAAAAAATTTGAGTTACAAATTCTCTCCCTCCCTTCCCTTCCTATTCATTGACAAGGCGAACAATTTGATATAGGTTATATGTTTGCAGTGATGCAAAACATGTTTTGTTGTAAAAGAAAACACAGACAAAAAAAAACAAGAAAAATAAAAAAAGTAAAGAAAAAGTATTCTTTTAACTGCATTCAGATTTCATCAATTCTTTCTCTGGAGAGGAATAGAATTTTTTATCATAAGTTCTTCAGAAAAATGTGCCTGCTTTTCTTCAACCCAGAACCAATGGAGGACCCTTCAATCTTGTCCTGATCAGCTGTTTGATCCCACATAATTAGTAGGCAAAAGTTCCTGAGGCTGTTACCCTACCACAGCTGCCCTCAGGGCTTGATGTTTGTTGATTCAGCAGTATCTGCCTGGAGAATTTACACTTCAATTAAGTCAAACTACCACCCTGGGAGTTTGGATCTTGTCCTCCCAAAGTATCTTAGGTAGACAGCTGCTATATATTGACTTTTAATTACTTCTGCCTCTCAAAGTTCACTTTGAGGTATTATTTTATATTGTTTGTGAGGGAGTTTAAGAGAGCCAGACAATTCCCTGCCTTATTCTTCCATCATCCCAGAATCCTCTTAGAATGAATTCTTAAGAAGATCATATTGAGAACGAGCTCTGGGAAATTGCTAAGACCACTACCTTGCTAGGTGGTCAGAGAACAATAATACTCTTTCCCTGTTATGGCTCTTGAAACATGAAATTGATCAGAAAACCCATGGGAAAGGTAGTAAAACTTTGAAGACAAATTAATAGCAGAGAACTAAGGCTCTTTATTTTAATCCAAGACTGATTTCTAAAACCCCTGCCTCTTTTGGACCATTCAGTGGAGGTTACAAGGAGCAGACAATGGAACAAAGAGATATTACAGAATCAGTATCAATGTGGACCCTTTCCTCAACTGCTCAGCATATTACTATGAGTAGTGTCAAATGGAAATCCTTAGAATTGCATAAACTATGTCATGTAATTAATTGTGTATCATTGTGCATTGGGTACTTTGATGGGGATTTGGAGTGGGGAATGGAATGAAGTTGGAGTACTTTAATACTTTATTATATAAGGTCTCCTTACAATAACTTTGTGCTATGTGTGAGGAAAACGGATGATAGATGACAGTAGACTACAAGGAGATGAATAAATTCATTATAGTCATCTCTACAACTGTTTATGATCTCACCAATGTGGTAGTTCAAACCTAGGATGAGTGTTATGGAGTTATCAACTTTGACAATGTTTTTTTTTCCTCTTTTTCAGTGGCTAACACTAGTCAGGAGAAGTTAGTTTCACTTGGAGAGGGGTCTAATCTACCTATACTGTCCTTCCTTAGACTTTGAACTCTCCTTCCTATTGTAACACTATAGGGACAATGACCTGAAAAAGATCTCCCTTCCTGGAACCATTGACAAATGCCACTTTATTAGTGACATATTGGTGAGTAGGCCAATAGTGACTTCTATGATGGAAAAGTGGTAAGAAATCAACACTAAGAAAATTCCATCTAGTCCACTAAATGAGTAAGCTAGAATATGCAGAACAGAGTGAATGGAGAAAACTCAAAGTCAAAAATAAGTAAAAAATAATATATTGATACTAGCTTCCCCATGATTTAAGAAAGCAGCCCTGACTTCCCATCCTTGTAGTGGCTCTAGAGTTCCTAGAGAGAAAAACAATGTCAGAAGCATGTGGCTTTAGAAGAAAGTTTCTGGATAATGTGAATTGGAAGACCAATATTCTGTTGGGTTCAGTTTTTAAAGGCTGCTATTCTAAAACTTTCAATTTGGAGAGTTTAGGAATTTGGTCTATCTTCAAGAAAAGGAGAAATTTTCTTGACTCTTTATAAAAGAAAAAGATTGTGCTCATAGCCCCATGTACAGGAAGTAGCTGTGGCAGTGATAATATTTGGAGGTGCAAGAGATCTGTTCCTTGACCTCAGTGATTTCTGTGAGTAAGGAGAGAGGGATGTAGTGCTTAATATGATTGAATCATATGATCATAGATTTAGAGCTGGAAAGGATCTTAATAAATATCAAGTTTAACTCCCTCTTTTACAAATGAGAATACTAAAGCTCCAAATCATGAGTAGATTTGCCCAAGATCACAAAGGTGAATAAGTGACAGTTAGAATTTAAACTCAGGTCCTCTAATTGTGAATCCAGCACTCTTCCACTACACCTTTTCTCCAAAGAAGGCATGCAGTGTTGACACTTTTCTTCCTGAGCCAACAGAAGAGACTCATGAGCTTGAATGTTTGTATGGATTTTGTTAAAGTGAAAGAGGAAGAATGTTGGAGTGGTTCCTATTTGGCACATCCCATAAGTGTTTCCCTTCCAGAAGGAATCCAAACCACAGGACGACACCATGAATAGATTGTGTGGAGGATGTGTTGGTTGGGGTGACTTCATGTATGCCTGTGAAAAAAAGGACATCAAAAGCCTTGCACAGCCAGTATCCCCAAGTAGAGTTACTTTTCAGGAGGAATCCAAAGCTCAAAATTATGCTATTTGCCAAGTGCAGTCTAGAACTTGGGAGAAAGGAGGGAAAGTAATATGCCCCAGAAAGAGAAGAGAATTATATTGATTGCTTATAACTTATTATAATTTATTTATGTTTCTTGCATTGTTTATGAGCTTCTGGTGGTACTTTGCATTTGTGGTAATCTCTTTTGAGTTAAATAAATGCTGTTCTGTACTTCCATTTTTATTTCTATGTGTCTGTATCTGTATTTATTTATCTCAGTCTCTTTTATCTCTCTCTCTTTATATATATTTACCTCTATCCTGATCTCATTATTTAATTTTGTAACAAAGCCAAGGGGAAAGGAATACCATAACTTGTAACCCATGGTCTAAGGCCCCAAGGCTCTCAGTTCATAAGGACCAGGTTTGATTTTGTCAAATTTACAAGAATTTACTCTGGGAAAATCACTGATTATTGTTCATATATATAGGAATATATATAGGAAAAAGTATTCTTTTAGATTTCCAAATAAGAGGGGCAGCTAGGTGGTGCAGTGGTTAGAGCACCAGCCCTGAAGTCAGGAGTACCTGAGTTCAAATCTGGTCTCAGACACTTCCTAGCTGTGTGACCCTGGGCAAGTCACTTAACCCCAATTGCCTCAGCAAAAAGCAAAAATAAAAAAAAAATAAAAAATAAATAGATTTCCAAATAAGAATTTGAAAATATATTTCACTTCAGGTATAACACAAACACACACATATGTGTTATACTCATATATATATATATATATATATATATGGAGAGGTGCACATATTTACATATGTACTTATATATATTTGCTACATTATAGATATTTATCAAATATTTGTTAAGTACTTTCTATGTGCTAGGTACCATGCTAAGCTTTGGAAATACAAATAAAGCCCCTCCCCTCCCAATCTCTGTCCTCAAGGAACTTACATTCTGATGGGGAAGATAACATGAAAGAAAATATATATATATATATTTACCAATAACACATTATGCATTGTTTTCTTGGTTAAATATAAATATATTTACACATACTATGCATACATACATAAATGTGATAGGCACCTCTCTATATTATGTATGTGTATATACACACATGAACATGTATGTATATATAGGTACATATTTTCACATAATGTTTGTATATGTATATATTTATATTTTATATGTTCATACAGTAGATCTGCACATAGAGAAGGGGAAAGCCATTTCAGCTAGCCAATTCTTAATCTCCTTGTCTAATAGAGAGACATGACAGTTTATGTATATTTATATTAATTGTTACTTTCAGCGTCTACATGATTTGGAATTAAGATATAAAAAAGGCCAAAGATTGTAAATTACTCAGAATTTTCACATCTGTACATCATAAATATTTTCTTCAACAGTACAGACAGAAGGTGCTAGATATAACAAGAAGCAAATGACTCAGCTAAAAAACATTAAATTGGATATCAGTAAAAAGTAGGAAATAAGAGGTTATGGATAATAGTCATTTCAGAATCACTTGTTTCTATGCAGTCAGATCACTGACTGGTGAAAGCAAAGGTCAAAATAAATTCCAAATTAGAATGAATAATAAAGAGGAGAAAATGATATTAAATTGAAACACTATAATATAATGGAGTTTATTAACAGTAATAATAATCACTATTCTTATGATTGACATACTTCACTTTAAAGTTTTCAAAAATATTTTACATATATCATCATCTTAATTGAACCTCAAAATCCTATGAAGCAGTTTTTACAGATATTATTACAGATATAATTTTACAGATTTAAAAACCCTGATGCAGAAAGAAGTTAAATAACTTGCCCATGGTAACATAACTGAAAATGGTTCCCCATTTATTAAGCAGGCAAAAATAATGATACTGCTTTCATAACTATTTCTTAGAGAAGTATTAACCAACACAAAACAGTTACCAGAGAAAGGACAAAAGAGCTCAGAAAACCTCTTCAGCTCGCCAAGCAGAGACTTGAGACATGCCAAGTGGAGAGAATGACAGCCAAGAGCAACATTTTTGAAAGTACAAGATTATTTGTAAAACATGCCAATGTACCATGAATAATATCTCCTCACAATGCAGCAAAAAGTTGTTAAGGAGAAAATGAACCTGCAAGAGAGCTTAGCATGGGGTCCAGCTAAGACAAATCATCCCAAGAGCATTTGTAGATGAAACCAGGACAAGTCCACATGACAGTGAATCCATGTTGTTACAGTGATCTCTTTTCATTGGCAATAGTAATGGGACTACCACATTTGGACTCTATCACTTCTGTACCTGAGACGATGTGTTAAAAGCACTTAGGGAAAAGTTGGCAAGAGGAGCAAAATCTGTCTGTCTTTTCGCCTCTCTTCCCCTCCCCCTCCTCTCTCCTCCATTCCTTCCCCCTCCTCTCCTTTTCTTCTCCTTCCCTTTCCTTCCCCCTACCTTCTCTTTCCCTTTATTCCCTCCCCCTCCCTTCTCTTCTCCTCCTTTCCTTCCCTAGCCTTTTCCTTTCTTCTCCTTTCCCCTTCCTCCTTCTCCCCTCCCTTTCTTCCCCTTTTTATTCCTTCCCCTTCCTTACTATCTCTTCCCCTCCCCTTCATTCCCTCCCCCTCCCTTCTCTTCTCCTCCTCTTCCTTCTCTACCCTTTTCCTTCCTTCTCCTTTCCCCTTCTTCCCTCTCCTTTCTCTTTCTTCCCCATTCTCTTCCTTCCCTTTCCTTTCTCTTTCCCTCTCTTCCTTTCCTTTCCTTTTCTTCCTTCCCCTTCCCTTTCCTTCCCTTCTTCCTTTGTAGTCTTACTCCATGACACATATTCTTCAGTGACACTGGCCTCCTAACTACAAGATATTCCACCTCTTGGTTCAGGGCATTTTTTCTGTCTGTCTCCCATGCCTGAAATAACTCTCCCTCCTCAACTCCATCTATTGACTTATCTGGATTCCTTTAAACTCCAATTAAAATCCCATCTTTTGCAAGAATATTTTCTTGGCCCTGTTAATTCTAGTGCCTTCTATTTGTAAATTATTTTCTTTTTATGCTATATATGGATTGTTTTGTATATATTTTGTTTGCATATTATATACCCCATTAGAATGTAAGCTTCTTGAGGGCAGGAACTGCTTTTGTCTTTTCTCCCCAGTGTCCCTGGTACTTAGCATAATAGACACTTAATAATTATTGTTTGTTTGATAAAGATCAGTGTTGCTTACACCATTTAAATCATCTCTTTGGGGTAATAGTACTATTAAATGTCTTTTTCATTCTTGTAGAATCTTTCCTTCAAGATATCTTGAAAGTTGATACCTGTGTTCTTTTAATATTGTATTATCTTCAGTTTCATATCTGTATATGTACACACACACACAAACACATAAATTTACACATATATATTTGGAAAGAGAGTGGAGAGAGACAAAGAAAAAGAGACAGAAAGAGAAACTGAGAAATGAGGAAGAGAGGAGAAAAAGAAGAGAGGGAGAGAGAAGAGAAGAGAGGAGAGGGAGAGGGAGAGGGAAAGGGAAGAGAAGGAGGAGCAGGAGAAGGAGGAGGAAGAGGAGGAGAGGAGAAGGAGAAGGAGAGGAGAGGAGAAGATAGGACTCAAAGCTGGAGGTCATTTGGGGATTTATTATTATGATAATTATATATTTAATTCTATTAATGTAAAAACTGAGGCTCTCTGACAACTCATAAGTATTAAGTATTTTCCCAAGACCTTATGGGTAGTAAGTGACTGGGGTGGCACTGATAATGTCCTTGATGAAAACATGAGAAAGGCAGGCTTTCACAAATAGCTTTCTGTGTAAAACAGAAAATCAAAACTCTCTGTAAGTCAGAAAGGTGTAGAGAGTACAGTGTCTATTATTTATTGATTTAAGAAAAAGTATTTGACTCAATAGGATGCAGTTGTAAACAATCAACAAAAGGACATCCAAACATACACTGCAATTATGCAAAACCTAATGACAGATATTTCCTGCAGAGATAATCTTGTTCAATGATTTGCTAAGTATTGATATCAAATGAGACATAATACAGAAACATCTAAGATGTTCACCAATATCATGTAAAGTATTATGGACATTTAAACAAAAGAAGGTACCTCTAGTGATGGCAAGGTTCTCAGTTCCTGCCTATCAATTGTGCAAATTAAAGCTAACTCAGAATTATTACAAAACCATCTCAGCAAAATCCATAGTGATAGGAAAGAAATAAATTTAATCTTTTATATTGGGAAAACAAAGCTAGTGAAAAACACCTGTTGTCCATACTGTGATTCTCAGTTGGATGGCCCATTGAGTTAATCTATCAGTATTTACATACGCTGGATAGACACTGGAGATAAAAAATAGATGATCCTAGTACTTGGAGGAGGAAATATTCATTTGGTCAGTCAATAAATATTTATTAAATGCCTTTTATGTGCCAGACACTGTGCTAAATGTTGGACAAACAAATGTAAATGACCATATCTGCTTTCAAAATGTTCTCAATTTAATGGAAAGATAACATGTAAATAGCTATTTACAGGATAAACTGGAAATAACTAACAGAGAGAAGGCATTAGAATTAAGAGAATCAGAAAATGGTGGATTGAATTCAATTTGGGAAATTGCTTTTAATATTCCCCATCTGCTTAGTACCCCCAAACCCCATCTTTTTATATAGCAATAATCTCCAAATGTTGTGGTATAGCTATAAATCAGAATTGTGTGAACTTCAAAGTATTACATTTACAAGTAAATTTTACAAATAACCTGAAGGGCAATGGGAAGATGAAGGCAACTGTGTGAAGTCTGCAAGAAGCTATAAGAAGACTGAAATATGTTTCCTAAGTTGACTTGTAAACAAAAAGCTGCATAAAAATCATAACTGAAGATTTTTGTTACAGAAAAATGCAGTGGCATGGTTATGTTTTAGATATGAGACTGAGTGCTACATGGGTATCTCTAGGATATTAAAAGAACTAGAGGGGGCAGCTAGGTGGCAGAATGGATAGAGCACCAGCCCTGAAGTCAGGAGGACCTGAGTTCAAATCAGGCCTCAGACACTTAACATTCCCTACTTGTGTGACCCTGGGCAAGTCACTTAACCCCAATTGCCTCAGAAAAAAAAAAGAACTAGAGAAGGCCTCCAGTATATTAGGTTGATCTTTTATGGGAGATGTATAGAAAGGCTTTGAGAAAATGACAGTGGATGGGAGCAGGAGAGTCTGATATCTGGATAAATAGAGAAAGTACTATCAAACTGTGCATACCCTTTGACCCAGCAGTGTTTCTACTGGGTCTATATCCCAAAGAGATTTTAAAGGAGGGAAAGTGCCCCACATGTGCAAAAATATTTGTGGCAGCCCTTTTTGTAGTGGCAAGAAACTGGAAATTGAAAGGATGCCCATCAATTGGAGAGTGGCTGAATAAATTATGGTATATGAATGTTATGGAATATTATTGCTCTGTAAGAAACGACCAGCAGGACGATTTCAGAGAGGCCTGGAGAGACTTGAATGAACTGATGCTGAGTGAGGTCAGCAGAACCAGGAGATCATTGTACACGGCAACAACAAGACTATACAATGATCAATTCTGATGCACATGGTTCTCTTCAACAATGATGTGATTCAAACCAGTTTCTATTGTTCAGCGATGAAGATAGTCATATACATCCAGAGAGAGGCCTGTGGGAACTGAGTGTGAACCACAACACAGCATTTTAACGTTTTCTGTGAATATTTCCCTGCATTTTGTTTTCCTTCTTAGGTTGTTTTTTTTCTTCTCTCTTTTTAGATCTGATGTTTCTTGTGCAGTAAGATAACTGTATAGATATGTATACATATATTGTATTTGTCATATAATTTAACATATTTAGTATGTATTAGATCACCTGTCATCTAGGGATGGGGGATTGGGGGGGGGAAGGAGGGGAAAAGCTTGGAACAAAAAAAAAGTTTTGCAATGGTCAATGTAGAAAAATCACTCATGTTTTGTAAATAAAAAGCTTTTAGTAAAGAAAAGAAAGTAAAAAAAAAAGAAAAAGAAAAAGAAAGTACTTAGACTCTTAAAACCATAACTTCATCAAGTAAATATCTTATCCAGATTCTTACAGGGAGACTTTAGCCCTTTCCTTGTCATGTTCTAAGTTAATGTAAGATTTGACCATCCCCTTTGAGGAGCAGTAGACAAGAATACTTTGGCCTGGAATCAGAAAAACCCTGAATTCAAATTTGGTCTCAGGCACTTAGAACAGTTCCTGGCATATAGTAGGTACTACATAAATGTTTCTTCCATCACATCCTTCTTTGTAATTGATATTAATTCTTTATATGAATAGTGATCTAAATGTGAATTAATATATGTATATAACAAATATATTATGCACCTGTATATACACACAGAGATTGATTGATTGATTGATTGATTTCAATATATAGCAAAATGATAGAAATGTAAAAGATAGTTTCTGCTCTCAAGGTGCTCTCCATCTAATGGGAGGGGAAGGCACATATAAAATACACATACACCACATATAAATACTTGTTAACTATTCTAGTGAATTCTCATAAGTGAAGAGTATAAGGAAAGAATTATTTGATAGTTCTTGCATGCTATACTTAAACAGAAATTTCAGTCTGAATCTGTGATTTCATCAGAATATGGGAGCTTCCAGAGTGGAAGCTCTGTATGACAATGCAGAAAGGCAACCCATCTGTTTTACAGAGTTACCTTGAACACTACTAGAGATTCATGGATCTGCCTGTGGTCACACAGCCAGTATGTGTCAGAGGAAGGACATTAATGGAGGTCTTTGATTCTAAGCTATACCTCTACCCGCTATACTTCTTATACAGAGATTATCTTTTCTTCTAAAACTACAATTCTAACTGCTGTATCAGTAAATGGTTTCTTAATACCTGTTCCTTGGTGAAATTATTACTTTTTCCTCAAAGGAAAATGCTGCTTTGTGAACATGTTATATAGAGAGACTTGGAATTAAGTCATAAAACATCAAGTCTCACTTCTGAGTGCATGTTTTCTGCTGATATACTATTTATTTTTACATAAATATTTTAAGGGGTGGTATTTGCTTGGGTATCCAGGCATATGGTATGTGTAAATTAGAAATGTCCTAAATGTTTTAGTGGGAATGTGTACAGGAAACTGCTTGAAATGTGTACAGAATTGTTGACTTTACAGAAATTTTAAACAGCCTCTCTCTTCATGTAAGAAGCACATGCACCAGCATTATTCTGATTATAGAATAAAGGTTTTTTTTTAACTGTAATATACTAGGTGACACATATATCACTATAGTTTTTTTCAACTTTTTTAGAAAGCTCAATTTATGTGCAAGCTTCTTTATTATGAAACTATTTGAATAAAACTATTTTTACAAAAAAAATTCACTTTCTGGATTTCTAAGTTATAATAATAAATTATAAGCATGTATATTAGTGCATTATGTGCATGTACATAGAAAACTTCAAAACCAAACACATGCATAATAGTCAAGGAAGTTTCAGAATATGTACATAAAGAGCTATACATTTGTGTATCTGTGTAGCATATATGTTCTTTGATATCTAAAATGTCTGCTTAGCTTTTGAGGGGAAGTTGAGGGGGAGGGAATCAGGCTAGTAAGTATCTAAAGATGGATTTGAATTCACATCTTCTTGACTCCAGGGCCATTGCTCTATTCATTGAGCCACCTAGCTGCTCCAGTTTTTTTTAACCTGGTTTAGCAATTTAAGGATGTAGATGCGATGCCATAAGGTGCACTTGGAGACAATGAAATAAACCCCTGACTCTTATTATTAATTTTCTTTCCAGGTTCAATGATAATTTTGTGATTGTGCTCTGAAATATTTTCAGAAATTACCAAAATTGCAGAAACTCATACTTTTAAAATGTTTGAGTTCTCAAAATAGAGGAATCTCTTCTGAGATAGTCACTCTTCTTTTAATCTCAAACAATGAATTTATAGATTTAGAACCAAAATGGCCATAAAATTTATCACTAATATGAAGTGTGGAACTATGTTAAAGATGCCTTATAAAAGGGCAAATAGTAAGAAATAAATATTTTTCCAATCTAATTTTTTTTCAGATATAATTGAATGAAAGAAAACTTATCAGTGCTTGATTGAACTTCCAAGAAAGCAATGACCTCAACTAATTCTTTTTTCTCTTCTTTTCAATTATCCAATGATTTTCTGATGGAATCTTGTGCAAAAGATTAAGAAGCACTCTGAAGTCTGAGCAAACTTATTAAAATTTATAACCAGATTTAAAAGTGATAACTAGATTTAGAATAGCAATACCTTAATCTAGCTCAGGTCATTCCCATCTTTACTCTAGAGAAACTTGTATGGTTATGAACAGTGGTTTTCAAAGTGTGTTTGGAAACCTTCTAGGGTCTCCTTAATCCCTTTCACTGGGTACTTGAAGTTAAAACTATTTTCATATGAAGACAAAATATTTTAATATGGTAAATATCAGTACATGTGACTTACACAACTAACCAAAAGCTCTTTGGGGTCTTCAATAATTTCTTTTTTTATCTCTTATTTTATTTCTTTTTTCTCATTCATGTAAAAATTTGTAACATTCATTTAAAAATTTTTGAGTTCCATATTTTCTTCTCCTTTTCTTAACCTCTCCCCTTTGATAAGGTAAGCAATTTGATATAGATTATGCATGTAGAGTCATTGCATTATTGACTACATTGCAAAAGAAAACAAAGAAAAAATACAGTAAATTTTTTAAAAATTACACTTCAGTGTGCATGTAGACCCCATTAGTTGTTTTTCTGGAGGTTGATAGTACTTTTGCATTATCAGTCCTTTGGAATTTTTTTTATCATTGTATTACTTGGAACAGTTAAGTCAATAAGTGATCCTTGTGCAATGTTGTTATTGTACATAGGCACAATGTTCTCTTAATTCTACTCATTTGGCTTTATAGCATTTCATGTAAATCCAGGTTTTTCTGAAATCTGTCTACTCATCATTTATTATATATCAATACTATTCCATTACATTCCATAGATATCCTTACATTCACATTTCTTATAGAACAATAGTATTCCATTAGCCATTTCTCAATTGATATTTCCCTAATTTTCCTTTTCTCCCACCACAAAAAAGAACTGCTATAAATATTTTTTGCATATAAGATCACTTTGGGATATAAATATGGTAGTTGTGTTGCTGTATCAGATATGCAGTTTTATAGCCTTTTGGGCAGAGTTCCAAATTGGTCTCCAGTACTTTTTGATCACTTCAAATTTTTTTTACCAATCCCTTCAAATATTTATCTTTTTCCTTTTCCGTCATGTTAACCAATCTGATAGATGTCATGTAATACCTCAGAGTTGTTTTTATTTGTATATTTCTATAATTAATAATGATTTAGAACATTTTTTTCATATGACTACAGATAGCTTTGACTTTCTTTGGAAGACTGCCTGTTCATATCCTTTGACCATTTATCAAGGTGGAAAGATTAATATTCTCATAAAATTGACTCAATTCTCAATATATTTGAGAAATAAGGTTTTTAATCAGAGAAACTAAGTCCCCTCCCCAATTTCCTGCTTTCCTTCTAATCTTGACTGCATTGATTTTGTTTGTGCAACCCCTTTTTAATCTAATGTACTTAAATTATCTATTTTATGTTATGTAATGTTCTCCATATCTTCTTTGAGCATAAATTCTTCCCTTATCTAGAGATCTAACAGGTAAAATATTCCATGCTCTCTTAAAATGCTTATGTCACCCTTTATGTCTACATCATGTAAACTTTTTGAGCATATCTGGGTGAAACTGCTTTTCCAGTTTTCCCAACAATCTTGTCAAATGTTGAGTTTTTATCCCCAAACTTTAATTTAGAGGTTTGTTATTTTTATGATAATAGCTTTTAAAAAATTTTCCAAATACATGCAAAGATAGTTTTCAGTATTCACCTCTGCAAAACTTTGTGTTCTAAATATTTCTCCCTTCATTCCCCTTTTGCCTCCAGTAGACAGCAAGCAATCCAATATAGGTTAAACATGTACCATTCTTTTAAACATATTTCCATATTCATCATGTTATGCAAGAAAAATCAGGTCAAAAGGGGAAAAACCTAAGAAAAACAAACAACAACAAAGATGAAAAATAATATACCTCGATCCACATTCAGTCTCCACAGTTTTCTCTCTGAATGCAGATGGCTTTTTGTGAGACAAGTCTATTGGAATTGCCTTGGATAACCTCATTGTTAAAAAGAGCCAAGTTCATCACAATTCATCATCACATTATTTTGTTGCTGCTGTGTATGATATTTTCTTGGTTCTACTCACTTCACTTAGCATCAGCTCATGTAAGTCTCTCCATTCTTTTCTGAAATCATCCTGCTCATCATTTCTTATAAAACAATAATATTCCATTACAGTCATATATCATAACTTATTCAACTATTCCCCAACTGATGGGAATTCATTTAGTTTCTAGTTCCTTGCAACTACTAAAAGGGCTGCTACAAACACTTTTGCACATGTGGATTCTTTTCTCTTTCTTATGATCTCTTTGGGATAGAGACCCAGTAGGAATACTGTTGGATCAAAGGATATGCAGAGTTTTGTAGTCCTTTGGGTGTAGCTTCAAATTGTTTTTCAGAATGGTTGGATCAGTTCACAACTCCACTAACAATACATTAGTGTCCCACATCCCTTCCAACATTTATCATTATCTTTTCCTGTCATCTTAACCAATCTAAGAGTTATATTGGTACCCCAAAATTGCCTTAATTTGCATTTTTCTAATCAATAGTGATTTACAGCACCTTTCCATATGACTAGAAATGGTTTTGATTTTTCCATCTGAAAACTGCCTATTCTTATCTTTGACCATTCATCAATTGGGAAATGGCTTGCATTCTTATAAATTTGAGTCAATTCTCTATATATTTTACAAATAAAATGAAGCTTTTCTCAGAAACAATGGCTGTAAAAATTTTCCCCCAACTTTCTGCTTCCCTTCTAATCTTGACTGGTTTTATTTGTTCAAACACTTTTTAATTTACTATAATCAAAATTATCCATTTTGCATTTCATAATTTTGTCTAGGTTCTTTTTTAGTCATAAAATCCTTCCACAGATCTGAGAGACAGACTATCCCTTGTTCTCCTAATTTGCTTATAGTATTACCCTTTATGTCTAAATCATGAACCCATTTCAACCTCATCTTGGTATAGGTTATTAGTGGTGGTCAATGCCTAGTTTCTGCCATACTATTTTCCAGTTTTCCTAGCAATTTTTGTCAAATAGTAAGTTCTTATCCTAGAAGCTGAAGTTTTCGGCTTTATCAAACACTAACTTACTGTAATCATTGACTATTGTGTCTTTTGAATCTAACTTATTGCACTGATCTACCACTCTATTTTTTGCTAGTATCAAATGGTTGTGGTGGCTATTGCTATATAATATGGTTTTAGGTCTGGTACAGCTAAGCCATCTTACTTTGCATTTTTTTTTCATTAATTCCCTTGAAATTCTTGATCTTTTGTTCTTCCAGATAAATTTTGTTATTTTTTAGCTTTATAAAGTAATATCCTGGCAGTTTGATTGGTATGGCACTGAATATGTAGATTAATTTTGATAGCATTGTCTTTTTTTTTTTTTTTTTTTGCTGAAGCAATTGGAGTTAAGTGACTTGCCCAGGGTCACACAGCTAAGAAGTGTTAAGTGTCTAAGGTCAAATCTGAACTCAGGTCCTCCTGATTTCAGGGCTGGTGCTTGATCCACTGCACTACCTAGTTGTCCCTAGAATTGTCATTTTTATTATATTAACTTAACCTACCCATGAGCACTTGATATTCTTCCAATTGCTTAGAACTTACTTTATTTGTGTGAAAAGTATTTTGCAATTGTGTTCATATAGTTCCTTATTTTGTATTGGCAGGTAGACTCCCAAATATTTTATACTCTCTACAATTATTTTAAATGGGATTTCTCTTTGTATCTCTTGCTGCTGGGACTTTGTTGATAATATATAAAAATGCTAATGATTTATGTAGATTTATTTTGTATCTGCAACTTTGCTAAAGTTGTGAATTGTTTCTAGTAGTTTTTTACTTGATTCTCTAGGATTTTCAAAGTATACCATCATATCATCTGTGAAGAGTGATAATTTGGTTTCCTCATTACCTACTCTATAAAATAACTTTTATTAGTTTGATTGATATGGTACTAAATAAGTGCATTAATATAGGCAGAATTGTCATTTTTATTCTATTGACTTGACTTGCCTTATGAGCAATTAATATTTCTCCAATTGTTTTGATCTGACTTTATTATTATGAAAAGTGTTTTGCAAATGTGTTCATATAGTTTCTGGATTTGTCTAGGGAGTAAATTCCCAAGTATTTCATGTTGTCTACAGCTATTTTATGTGAAATTTCTCTATCTCTTTCAGCTGGAGTTTGTTGACAGTATATATAAATGCTGATGATTTATGCAGATTTATCTTATATTTTGCAATCTTGTTAAAATTCTTCATTATATTCAAAAGGACCAAGATGTACAAAATGTTTGTAGAAGCCATTTTTTTAGTGGCAAGGAACTGAAAACTGAGTGGATGCCCATGAGTTAGGGAATGGCTAAATAAGCTATGTTATATGAATGTTATGGAATATTATTGTTCTATAGCAAATGATCAGCAGGATTATTTCAGAAAGGCCTGGAGAGACATATATGAATTGATGCTAAGTGAAATGAGTAGAACCAAGAGAACATAGTATACAACAACAAGATCATGTGATGATCAACTCTGATGGATGTGGCTCTTTTCAACAATGAAGTGATTCAGGCCAATTCAAATAGACTTGTGATGGAGAGAGCCATCTGCATTTAGAAAGAGGACTGTGGGGACTGAATGTGGATCACAACATAATATTTTCACCTTTCCTATTGTTGTTTCCTTGTTTTTTTTTCTTTCTTATTTTTCCCTTTTGATATTACTTTTCTTGTACAGCATGATAAATATATAAATACGTATAGAAGAATTGCACAAGTTTAACATATTGGTTACTTGTTGTCGAGGGGTGGGAGTAAGGGAAAGTGAAGGAAAAATTTGGAACACAATATTTTGCACGGCTGAATATTGAAAACTATCTTTACATGTATTTTTGAAAATATAAAGCTATTATCTAAAAAAAATATTTCTTTATCCAATTGAGGGTGAATGTTATTCTTTCTTTGAGCCAGTTCTGGTGAGAATAAAGTTCATTCATTTTTCCTTATCTCCCCTCTCTTTCCTCCACTGTAAAGCCTTTTTCTTGTCTTTTTCATGTGGGATAATTTATCTCATTCTCCTTCTCCTTCTTCCTCTCTTTCAGTATCTTACTCTCTAAACCCTTAATTTCACATTTTTAGAAATCCCTTCACATTGGGCTAAGACCTATTTCTTCTGTCTATCTACTCCCTTTAATTTCCTTAATAATGAGAAGGTTTTTATGTTGAATATCTTCCAATGCAATAATGCAAACAGACCAACCTTATTAAATCTATTATGATTTCATTTTTCTGTTTACTTTTTCATGCTTCTCTAGAGTCTTGTATTTGAAAGCCAAGTTTCTATTCAGATATGTTTTTTTTTTTTTATGGAATGCTTGAAACTCCTCTATTTTATTGAAAATCTATTTTTCCCCTGAGGGATTATACTCAGTTTTTCTGGGCAGTTGATCCCAACTCCTTTGCCCTCTGTAGTATCATATTCCAAGCCTTCTGAACCTTTAATATAAAAGTGGCTAAATCTTGTGTTATCCTGGCTGTCATCCAAAATTATCGAATTGTTTCTTTCTGGTTGCTTGCAATATTTTCTCCTTAACTTGGAAGTTCTGGAATTTGGTTATAATATTCCATATAATAGCCCAGGAATATTTTGGGATATCTTTCAGGAGTAGATCAGTGAATCCTTTCAAGTTCTATTTTACTCTCTGGTTCTAGAGTTTCAGTGCAGTTTTCCTCCACAATCACTTGAAAAACAATGCCTAGATTCTTTTTTTTAAATCATAGTTTTTAGATAGTCCAATAATTTTAAAATTATCTCTCTTGAATCTATTTTCTAGGTCAGTTGTTTTTCTAATGAGCTATTTTACATTGTTTTCTATTTTTCCATTCTCTTGGTTTTATTATTTCTTGATTTCTTGCCATTAGCTTCCATTTCTTCTTTCCAATTCTTATTAAAGAGTTATTTTTTGTTTCTCCTTTTCCATTTGGCCAATTCTACTCTTTAAGGAGGTTTTTTCTTCAGTGAATTTTTGCATCTATTCATTTGGTCAATTTTGTTTTTTTATGTTATTCCTCTCCTAGCTTTTGTATTTCTTTTACCATTTGGCCTAGTGTGTTTTATTAGGTGATATTTTCTTCAGGACTTTTTGTCTCCTTTCAAGCTGTTGACTTGTCTTTCATGATTTTCTTGCATCACTTTCATTTCTCTTTCCATTTTTACCACCACTTTTTAAAAATTAATTTTCAAAATCCTTTTTGAGCTCTTCCATGGCTTGAGACCCATATTTTTCTTGGAGGCTTTGGATGTAGAAGCTTTGACTTTGTTATCTTCTTGTCACCATAGTAACTTACCACAATCAGAATCTTTTTTCTCTTGCTTGTTCATTTCCCAACCTATAACTTGACTTTTAACTCTTTGTTAAAGTAGGGCTGTTAAAGTAGGTATAGTGTCCTAACCTTCAGGGGTTTCATGAAGCTATTTTCAGAGATATTTGTAGGGACCTATAAATTTTCAGTTCTTCCAAGATGGTATGACCTAAGTTAAAGATGTATTTACTACTCTCCTAGCCTAGGTTCTTATCTGTAAGCAATTACAAGTACTCTTCTCTAATCTGGAATATGAGGAGGGTCCCTGCTTCCTTGTGGCTGCAAACTCTGTTGAGCTGATAAGTCTCCTAGCCCTGGGACTGCTGATAAGTCTTGAAAAAATCTAATTGTAGCTCCAGGATATTTGAATTGTTTTTTTTTTTTTCTTGTTTCTTTCAAATTTTTCTCTTTGGTCTGGGGGTTTCAAAATTTGGCAATAATATTCCTATGTGTTTTCCACAAAGGATCTTTCTGATGTGGTGATCGGTGGATTTTTTCTATTTTAATCCCCCTCATGTTCAATCACTGCAAGATAATTTTCTTGGACTATTTCTTACATTATTGTATCATTTTTTTTTTTTTTTTTTTTTTTTTATCACAGTTTTCAAGTGATCCAATTATTCCTATATTTTCTCTTCTGGATCTATTCTTCAGATGTGCTGTTTTTTATTGTTGTTTGTTTTGTTTTGTTTTGTATAAGATGTTTGACATTCTGTTCTATTTTTTCATTCTTTATATTCTGTTTTATCATATCATGATCTTTTCTACTTTCACTGACTTTCCTTTGCTCAAATCTAATTTTCAAAGAGTTATTTTCATCTTTTAAGACTCCATATCTCCTTTTCTAGTTGGTTAACTTTTTTTCATGATCCTATTTTTCCTGGATTATTCTAATTTTTTTTAAATTTTTGTCAATGTCTCTCATTTGATTTTTAAAATTCTTTTTTGAGTTCTATAAATCTCTTTGGACAAGAAGCCATATAACTTTATTCTTTGGGATGGAAGAAGCTGTTTTATTTCAGTGTCTTCCTTTGAAGATGAACCATGATTTTCCCTACACCTATAGTAAGTTTCTATGGTTAGATTCCTTCTTCTTTGTTCATTTTTTAAAATAAGAATTATTAGTGTAAGCACCACTACTCCTGGAGTATCAGGATGGTGCCTCTAGTTTCACTTTAGCTCTCCCCTCTGACTTGGAAGCCCAAACCAAAAGCTCCACCCTCCTGCACGTGCTAGCAGCCAGCAGCAAACTTGCCCTACTACTTCTGTGCTCATTCCTTCTTGACCAGGACTGCTTCTTTGAAGCACAGTTGGACATGGCATTCCTAATCAGCAGAGATTCTCTCAGTCTTCCAGGTCTCAGACCCCCAACTCCTGTAGGCCACCTGGGAGGTTGTCTGTGGTTACTGCTGAGACTCCAGCCAAACCCAACTAGCCTCAAGATTCCCCACTTAAAGTTTCTGTGGAGCTAGCTTGGAAGTGTTTGTACTTCACATTGGTTAATCCCTGGCCTGGGGTCTTTCTTTAGATTTCTTGGATTGTGCCAGGAGGACCCCTGTTCTGCCCCAAGTCTTCTTGATTTTTCATCAGTCTGTGTTGACTCTGAGGCACAAGTTTGTTTTGTTTGTGGGAGAAATCTGGAGAGCTTGAACTTTAGTAATCTACTCCATTATCTTCCTAGAATTCTCCCTCCCTTTCTTTCATATATCATAACTTATTCAGCCATTCCCCAACTGATGGGCATCTAGTTTTCAATTCCTTGCCACGCAAAAATTTGCTACAGACATTTTTGCACATGTGGGTCCTTTCCCCTCCTTTATGGTTTCTTTGGAATACAGACCCAGTAGTGATACTGCTGGACCAAAGGGTATACAGTTTGATAGCCTTTGGGACATAGTTCCAAATTGCTCTCCAGAATGGTTGGATCATTCCACAACTCAACCAACAATACATTAGGGTCTAATTTTCCCTACAACCCCTCTGACATTTATCATTAAGTTTTCCTGTCATCTTAGCCAATCTGATAGCTACAAGATGGTGGAGTTGTTTTAATTTGTATTTCTCTCATCAATAGTGAAATTTTGACTAGAAATGGATTTAATTTCTTCATCTGAAAATTGTCTGTTCATATCCTCTAACCATTTATCTATTGAAGAATGACTTGTATTCTTATAGATTTGATTCATTTCTTTATGTATTTCATAAATGAGGCCTTTATCAGAAACACTGGGTGTAAAACAATTTTTCCCTAGCTTTCTGCTTCTCTTCTAATCTTGGCTGCATTGGTTTTGTTTATGCAAAACCTTTTAAATTTAATGTAATCAAATTTATCCATTTTGAATTTCAGAATTTTCTCTATTTTTTGTTTGAGCATAAAGTTCTTTCTTCTCCAAAGATCTGATAGGTAAACTGCCCCTTGCTCTTATAACTTGTTTATAGCATTACCCTTTATGCACAAATCATATGTCCATTTTGACCTTATTTTGGTATGAGGTGTGAGATGTAAATCTGTGCTGAGTTTCTGATATATTATTTTACAGTTTTCCCAGCAATTTTTGTCGAATAGTGAGTTCTTATCCCAGAAGCTAGAGTCTTTGGGTTTATCAAACAGTAGATTATTGTGTCATGAATCTAAGCTAATTCAGTGATTCACCACTCTATTTCTTATAAAATTATTTAAGATTTAGTTTAATTGAGGGACCAAAGTTTATTACCAGTATCTTTAACCAAAAAAACAAAACAAAACAAAACAAAAAAACCTCTTTTCTGATTTCAAAGCAAGTTCAGGCAAGAAACATTTGTGAGGGGAAGGAAACTGCAGAAGCCTTAAAGGTTATTGCTACTGAATTTCCAAGATCTTTAAAGTTGTTAGGCAACTAACATTTATGAAACATCTACTGTGTACTGAACACTTACCTGAGATCCTGTAGAGAGGTATGAATAAATTTGAGATTCATCCTCTTGCCTTTGAGAGGAATTTAATCTAATGAAGGAGACAAGATAAAGACATCTACAAAATAATTAAGTATATAAAAGTGTGCTGTAGCATTATCTGTATAGACTTATCTAGCCACAGAAATCTGCTGATGAGATGAGAATAACTTTAATCAAATGCATTTGGATAATGATAACTGTTGGAAGGGATGTGGGAAAACTGGGACACTGATACATTGTTGGTGGAACTGTGAACGGATCCAACCAATCTGAAGAGCAATTTGGAACTATGCTCAAAAAGTTATCAAACTGTGCATACCATTTGACCCAGCAGTGTTTCTACTGGGCCTATATCCCAAAGAGATCTTAGAGGAGGGAAAGGGACCCACATGTGCAAAAATGTTTGTGGCAGCCCTTTTTGTAGTGGCAAGAAACTGGAAATTGAAAGGATGCCTATCAATTGGAGAATGGCTGAATAAATTATGGTATATGAATGTTATGGAATATTATTGTTCTGTAAGAAACGACCAGCAGGACGATTTCAGAGAGGCCTGGAGAGACTTGCATGAACTGATGCTGAGTGAAATCAGCAGAACCAGGAGAACATTATACACAGCAACAAGACTATATGATGATCAATTTTGATGGACATGGTTCTCTTCAACAATGATGTGATTCAAACCAGTTCCTTTTGTTCAGCGATGAAGATAGTCATATACATCCAGAGAGAGGCCTGTGGGAACTGAGTGCGAACCACAACACAGCATTTTAACGCTTTCTATGAATATTTCCATGAATTTTGTTTTCCTTCTTAGGTTGTTTTTTCTTCTTCTCTTTCTAGATCTGATGTTTCTTGTGCAGTAAGATAACTGTATAGATATGTATACATGTATTGTATTTGTCACATAATTTATCTTATTTAGCATGTATTAGATTACCTGTCATCTAGGGGTGGGGGTGGGGGGAAGGAGGGGAAAAGCTTGGGAAAAAAAAGTTTTTGCAAAGGTCAATGTAGAAAAATCACTCATATGTTTTGTAAATAAAAAGCTTTATAAAAAAAATCAAATGCATTTGTTAATACTTAGAACTTTATTAGCAAAATCCAATTTCCACAACAATTCTTCATATGCTTCATTAGTAACTCCAAGCCCTTTTTCTGTCTGGTCAGTTTATTTGCCTGCAACAAACAAATATTTACTAATTGCTCATGATACACAAAAAGAAATTTTAAATTGTAAAGCAAATAAGTCCAAAATGCAAAAACTGGAGACAAATGTTGCACCTATCTATCTCCCGAATTTAAATGAAAATAGTTGTAGACAACTTGTCCAAATATCCCCAACCCTACTAAGAACTGAATACCTTCCTTTAACAAGTAAATATTCCTGATCCTAAGTAATTATCTCCAAAAGATCTGTCATCCTTATGTAAGAGTAGGGTAAAAACACTTTCTTTGTTGGGTAAAAACATTTTTTGATTGACTCAATCAACTAGAATTAGGTGTGAACAAAGTTTAAACACTTCCTTGAATCAGTCAGACATTTCAATTAGATATGATGGAAGTTGGCTCTGATTGAATGGAGAACTTGTTTATACCCCCAGGTACTTGTATAAAAGTAGGAAAAGCTTACAACAGGAAAAGACTTTAAAGGTCTGGTGATATAAAAAGGAACAATAACAGCTGAATCATAAAGAAATGTCGTCACAGAAATGAGAAAGGAGTATGAATAGGACTGAGATGTGCCCCCCCCCAAAAAAAAAGAGAAAAGAAAAGGAAAAAAAAAGGAAAAGTAGATGAGAATCATTAACCCTCTAAGGATCTTGCAGAAGTTATACCCATCCTCTCAAAGCCTGAGGAAAGTACAAAGAAAAAAATGTTTCCCCAACTTCCCCATGATATGCCAATCTATTAATAGATGCTGTAGTACACTCTATTACTTCTTTTTACCCAAAAATTTCTGGTCACTTAAATTTTTCCATAATTTTTCTAAAGATAAATATAAATGTAAATTAAGTATTATAACCCAATCTTTCCTTAAATATTAGGAATTTTTCTAATTTTGAGCTAAAAGCAATTGTGATTATGCTTCTAACTTTTTAATTAATTTCATTTCACATAAACTCTTTAAAGCATAAACTTAAAGCAAGCAAATTATTGTAATGCATGGCATTTATATTGTGTTCTCAATTATAGAGATAGCTTGCTTACAATATGGAAAAAAATCAGATTGACTTTCTTAGATGTTTAAGTAACCTACCAAAACACAAAAGTAGAATCTTGGCCTAGATTGTTTTATATGATTATAATTATGTGTAAGTATTGCAAGATGTGTATATTTTAGTCTGATGTCTACTTGACATCAAGTTGTCATATTTTCCCAAGACCATCAGGTATATAAAATGTTTTTTTTTTTTTTTAATTTAGTCTCTTTGGATTGCCATTGAAGATTCTTACTATATCTTTTAATTCTATTACCACCATTTTTTTCTAATTGTAAAGTTAATTAATATGAAGCATACCAACAACTCACATTTATATAGCACTTAAAGTTTTACAAAACCTTTACATGACAACACTATGAAATAAATAATGCAAATGTTCAATTCATTCATTCAAGACATGAATTTCCTTTCCCACAATCACACCATTAGTGTAAAAGCTACAGTCACATCTGACACCAGATCATGAGATGATAGGATTTGATTTCTACATGGAAAGCACCTAGGAAGTCTATTTTTTTTTTCTTTTTACAGATAAGGAAATTGAGGAGTAACTAACTGTAGTAATTAGCAGAGCTGAGATTAAAGTTCATATCTTCTGACTCCAAATATAGTACTCTTTCCATTGCCACATATTGTCTCTCAAGTATAGCACATCTCATTCCATTTGTCTTACTACAATCTAGACAAGTGGAAAATAACTTGAGTACATTCAATATTTAAAAAGAAACCTTTTAAAAATATATATACTTTTTTAAAAATCATATTCAATTTTTAAAAATTTACTGAACACTATCTGCCCTAACCAAAAACCCCCAGATAAACTAAACATTTTATTTTTTGTTTTTAGTGTTATTGATGCCTCTTTAATGTCATTATTATTTCCCAAAATACCATATTTCCCCCTTTTTCTTGATTTGTAAAAAAGCAAAACTTACAAACACATTGACCATGGCTAATAGTGCTTGCAACATATTATGCCCAAAGTCTCTCATCTCTTTACCAAGCAGGAGTTATGTTTTCTTATCTGTTATTCAGGACCAAAATTGGTCATTACAATTAATCTAAGTTTGGGCTGGGTTCATCAGCAGAGAGTCTAGATATCTCAGTCTCTCTTAAAGTTATTAGAGAACCTTGGAGGATGATGAAATGTGACATAGCTGACCAGTGGGGATCAGGGTAGCCAGTGTTACAAATACCACAGTTGTATAAAAATTTTTTTCTTTCCTTTCAAGTATTTCCCTTCTCCTTCTTTGCTGCAGTTGTGTAATGACACATATAGGCCAGCAATAGAACAGTTCACCATATTTATCATTAAAACCAAGTAAATAGAAAGACATGCAATAAAAAAGAAATGCAAATTAGTTTTTGGAAACACATACTTTCCTCGGAGGCACAGAATAAGGGAGAGGGAAGAAGGGATAAAAAATGGAGGAATCACTCCTTGTGGATTTCAGTCTCAGGGATTTGCAACAGCAGCACAGTCTAACCTGACACTCCTTAACTGTGATAGAAAACACTGACTGAATCCTGGATCCCATGCATGCTCTGCATCCTCTCTCATCTCACTGTTGTCCATAATCCCTTAAGATGGGGCAGGTTAATTTGTCAGGCAGAATCTGATCTCCATCAGTCACAAGGTCAGGACAGTGACAGGAGTCCAGTATAAAAATATGGGGTGATTTGTCCTGATCAGTAGGAGTTCATTTTCAATGCCCTAATCTCATTGGCAATGCCATGGGGCATTCCATGTGAAATCGCTTTTAAGTCTTAAAATAACTAAAAAAGGGACAGATCCAATTTGTCTTTCTATAACTTGCATATATATATGAAATAATTGAGACATAGGCAAGACTTTTCCTTAAAGTCTGTTCCCAAAGCACCTGCCTTATCAGAATCTAGAATCCAAATCGTTTTTCAAAAGAACTAGTAAACATTTGTACTTCATGTAAAGTAGTCAGGTTTCTATTTCTCAGTCTTTGTTCTAGTATCCGATACTCATTTAAGGGTATTTCAAAGGACTCACAGGATTTATGTAAATCAATGGGCAGTAAATTTGCCCTCTAAAACAGTCACTGCTGTACCTTTACTCAGAATGGCTATCATTTACATCAGATACTGAAATAAAGAAATGGATGTGGTAGTGATGGGATGGCCATGGATGGGTTGGCCCCCATCAGTCCTTGAAAATGAGACAACTACTGTTGATACACCCAGAGGAATCTAGTGACTGAGAGAGACAATTCTACTCCCCAGGATTGAGCCCTAGAGTGGAAAGACTGGATAACTATAAAAATTTTGCTCACAAATAAAGCAATGTCTATTTAAATTAGTAGCACTGTTTCTTTGTAACAATTGTCCACATTTCAGGCACAATTGCCTACTGTCAATTGGAAAAAAACATAGTTGGAATGTTTCAGTTACCCTTTGTGTATTCTCAATTTATCCTCTATTAGTATTGCTTTGTACTCTATTAGTTTTGCTTATATTAATGTGTTTAATCACTTTTACCATTGTGAATTTCCAAAGGAGAGAAAGGAAAGTTCTGAAATTTCCTTTCGGTTTAAACCTGAAAACTAATCTTATTCATTTCCCCAAAACCAATCTTAAAAACACCATCAACAGAATAAAAAATATTCCAAAAAAATACCTTTAAATGAAGAAACAAAAAAGCAAATGGAAATAATTAGCTCCACTGTGAAACAAGATCTTTGAAAGAAAGCCAAAATTATTGAGAAAGAGAAATGTGTTTGTTAAACATGACCTTGTGTCTTTCGATTTTTAAAATTATATTTGATTCCAGAAACATGATGTTTCTCCTTTCTACTTCTTTTCTTCCTTCCCATCTCCCAATAAATATAGAAAAGCAAAATTCTTGTTATAAACATATATGGTCAAGCAACATAAGTATCTGCATGGTTTATATTATTAAATTATATATTATAATATTATTATTTGCAATAATAATATAATAAGTGGATAGAGCATCAGCCTTTTAGTCAGGAGGACATGCGTTCAAATCTGGTCTCAGACACTTAACACTTCCTACCTGTGTGACCCTGGGCAAGTCACTTAACCCCAATTGCCTTAGCAAAATAATAATAATAATATAATAACCATAATTTAAAAACTCTCAATCTGCTCTCTGAGCCCATTCCTCCTTTATCACAAGGTGGAGAGTATATTTCATCATGAGTCCTCTGTAATTCTGTTTGGTTATTGTATGGATCAGTATTCCTAAATCTTTCAAAAATTTTTGTTTTAGCAATATCATTATTATATAAATTGTTTTGGATCTGATTATTTGACTTTTCATCAGTTCACAAAGTTTCATATTTCTATGAAACATCCTTTACATCATTTCTTACAATACAATAGTATTTGTTCCCCAACTGACAAACATTCTAAACAATTTCCATGTAGGAATTTTCATGAAATGGATTTGAATCCTCATTTCCTATTCATTCTGTTCTATAATTTGACATGGTGTTAAAAATTTAAAGATCATCCCAGTGATGATCCCAAAGATCACTTTAAATGTGAACTCCTATGTCATATTATCATCATGGGCTGCCAAAAGAGGATAGCTGCAGGTTCATTACTTGTTTATTTAATTGTGTCCTTTTATTTTACATATGTGTTTTCCCTTTATCTAACATAAGGTGATATACTCCAAATAAAATGAGATATAGTTGCAGTATGATATTGTTTTCGGCCATCTTTTATAGAGTAACTTCAAAAATTCAATTAAATAAGCAATTTATGTTAGCTTATATGTTAGCCATTGAAGGTACAAGTACAAAAACAAAATAGTCTTTAAAGTGCTTAGAACTAACTTTCAGCATCTGTAAATGGAGGTTTCTTTAGCTGATCTCCAAAATTTTGTTTCTAAATATTGTTTTGAAAAAAAAAAGGTCATATCCAGTCTTTAATTGTCATCAGCACAGAGTACTGAAAGAACACACTGGTTTTCAAGTCAGGAGACCTAAATATACATGCTGGTTCTACTACTTACTAAATATGTGATCTTGGAGAAGTCATAATCTTTCTATATCTTAGAGAAGTTGGGATTTGCTAGGGTCACACAGATAATCATTGATAGAACCAGGGTTTCAATCAAGTTCTCCCAAGTTCACATCTAGAACTCTTTCCAGACCACTAAACCTTCAGAAATCACAGAACTCCTTCTTTGAGATTGAGCTTTCCTGTCAGACAGCTCATTATTCTCTGTCTAGGTGACCACTGACCAGATTAAAAATGTTTACGTTCATGCAACCATTTCTTTGACATCTGACTTGCTACCACATGTAGACTCCATTCTCCAGTCTTTTTCATCTTTTTCTATTAACTCATATCAAACCAATACAGCCATTTTTCTAAGAAAGAGCTACATTTCAATGCAATCCTATAAAACTTTACTCACCATATCTTTGACTTCCCAGAACAAAAGCACTTTTCCTGATCACCAGTCCCTGACAGAGACAATTCTATTCTCTAGGATTGAGCTCTAGAGTGGATGAATTTCTGAGAGATTTTGCTGGAAGCTTTTAAACTATTCAGTACTCAAAGCTTTCTTTTTTTAAGTATCACAGAACATGACTCAGGTCCTCAGCCAAGCTAAAGAAACTTCCTGTTGCACATAATTGAAATGTCATGATTTTCCGAGCTTAGTTCATACTATGATTGATTTAATTATCTTGTCTGATTGATTGATTCAATTGTCCCCATTCCCTCACAACAGGATGCTAAAATTGAGCCTAAAAAGGACTTTAGAGTCATCTAATTTTGTACATGATATCTATAGAAGTATATTCAGGTAAATCTTCATTTGGGGGTATGTTGACTAAGTCAAGATAATTAGAACAAAATAGAAAAGCTATTTTCCAGGTTTGTGACTGATTTTTGGTCACCAACTTCTTGCATGCTCTCAATTACAATGTGGATAAGATAGAATTGTAGACAGTTCAATGAAAATTTATCACAATTCACTACTGTAAAACAAACTACCCAAATGCCTATGTCCTGATGATGGCAGTCCTGGAATTATTTTAGTGTGTTATGTTACTTAAAATTTGAATTTTTTATACAAAGAATAACATTATCCAAAAAACAAAGGAAAGTAGACAACTTGACAACTTAAAATCCAAGCTATTTATTTCATGATAAGACTAATAGCAGAAACAGCATATATCCATTTGCTCTCTTTTCCTCACAGGTGATTCTTCCATTTCATTTTGTTTAATTTTTTCTGTTTCATGTTGAAAACATTATATTTACCTGTAGCAATTCAATTTTCATTGCTGTTTTTTAATAAAGGTATTTCTTGACCTTTCTTTCACTCTGATTAAGAATCATAGCATGAGCTCATTGGGTTTAGACAAGTATTGATGGGCAAAAGTATCTTGGGGCTAATAAAGAGTGCTATCCAGTATTTTCAAGTGACATATAAAAACTCCCTCATGAAAGATCCAGGAGACAGAACATAATATAAATGCCATTCTGGTAACTGTGATATTACTGAGTATATATAGCCAGACATTAGTGCTTTCATTAATGGATTTAAACAGGCCTCCAGGAAGGATAGATAAAGTGGTATCAAGGCAACACAGAAGACACAGAAGAATCTGCATATAGGAAAAAGTCACCCAGAAATAAAGAGGAAACACCTCAGAGAGGAAACACTTCCATTTTTAGAGGAAGACAGTGGGATTTAATTCAGCTTTTAATTTATCCATTTTCTACTTCTAAAATACTACTTAAAATTTGGAGAAAGGGAAGGCAGCCATTGCTTATGTGTAAAAGATGTGTTAAGGGCTTTCCAACAAGGTCAGAACAAAGTGTGAAGAAGTTCCTTAATTAATTTGAGAGGATTGTAAGGTTTTGGTCACTGGGTAACACTACATTGGAGACATCTAGTGATAAACTAAGAGAATCAATCATGCCCTTTGGATATATAGAAAAAGTAAGTGAGCCAGCAGCTGGAGAGTGTACAGAAATAATATTAAATATAATAACTTTAATTAGTACTATTCTTTTACTGAACTTGCAACTTGGGGATCCCCTTCATTTTGTCAATCTGTAAAAATCTCAATCTCTAATAGTTATCAGTTTTAAAGTAATGAGTAAAAAGTACAAGTTTGTTTTTGGTTTATAACTTTTTTTTTAAAAGAACTGTAACTTACTGTAGAAATCTCTGATGAAATTTCCTGTTAGAAATTATTATGTTAAGGGCAGCTAGGTGGCGTAGTGGATAGAGACCCAGCCCTGAAGTCAGGAGGACCTGAGTTCAAATGTGATCTCAGACACTTAATAGTCCCTAGCTGCATGACCCTGGGCAAGTCACTTAACCCCAATTGCCTTAGCAAAAGAAAAAAGAAATTATTATGTTACTTTGAATAGTGTGATAACCTAAACTTCACTTTAAAAAACTAGCAATTGCTACAATAATTCAAAAGAATTTTAAACAGTTGTAGTAATATTGTATTTTATTTATACCAAGAATTTTCCAACTACTATTACTAGCTAGCATTTATGTATTAGTTCCAGAGGTGCAAAGCACTTTATAAATCTCACTTTATCCTCCCAAAAACTCTGATCTCCATTTTACAGATGTATTCAACTGAGTCAGAAAGAAGTTAAATTACATGTCCAGAGTCATAGAACTAGTAGGGATCTGAGGCTGGATTTGAGCTAGGTCTATTCTGACTCAGCATACAGAACTCTATCCACTGTGTCTCTACCTGCCTCTTACTAGAAGGAATACTTGCAAGATGAACTGCTCAGATCATGTGTATTGATTGTGTTTTATTTTTTAATAAAGTTTCTTTTGCAAACAGCAAAATAAAATCAAATTTAGTAAAGTCATATCAATTCAATGGAAAAAATTTTAAGTGGAATAGTGACTACCTATCAAAAGAGGGGGAAAAAATAAGTCACATATTAAGGTTCTGAAATAAATCATTTCAAATATACAACTCTATGCATTTAAGATTATGAAACTGTGGTGTCAAATCACACTTTAGAATAGGGTTGTTCTATCTCCAGTGTCTGATTTAAAAATTAAAGTCAATTAAAATATCCCTCTTACAGAAGACTATGCTTAAGAATGTTAGCTTCCGCACACAGTTATTACTCCCTTGGTCCCATACGGATTTGTAGGTGAAGAGCAAAAAAAGTCTGTCTCAAAACTCCATGCTGCAATAACTTTTGTCAGTATCTATTCTATTTTTGGGGAAAGAGCAAGACTATTGGGGTTAAATGATTTGCCTAAAGTCACACAGTTAATAGATATCAAGTATCTGAGGCCAGATTTTAACTCAGGTCCTCTTGACTCCAGGACTGGTAATCTATCCACTATGCCATCTAGCTGTCTCCATTCCATTTAATAAAGCTCATATTAATTTTTCTTTTTTAATTGTTCTATTTTTAAAAATTATACATATATATTAACTTTTAAAAATGCACATTTCTTTGTGAATCACTTTGAGAGACAAAAAGTAGAACAAAAGGGAGAAAAAAACACAGGAGAGAAAAAAAAAGTGAGCACAGCATGTGCTAATTTACATTCAATCTCTTGATCCAGATGGTGTTTTCTATCCAAAGTTTATTGGGATTGCCTTAGATAAAGTTCTTATTCAATTAAGATGCTTTTAATTATGACACTTGTAAGTGTATCAAAAAATAAATTATATATATTTTATAGTGAAAGGCATAAGGATGAAGGAGGCATACATTTCCTTAGTATTCTTTTAGATCTTCAAATTGATATTTCGTATATACATATACATATTAGAATCTGCATACCAAGTGTAACAGGGTGGGATCCTTATTTTTTCATTTAAAAAGGCTTACAGGAGGATAATGATTGATATTAAAAATTCTGTCCAATAGTTTTACTCTTTCAGGTGTTTTTTCTTTCCAGTCTTACCTATGACAAGGTCATAATCACTAGCTTTTCCTCTCTTTTCTTTTCTTTATCCTTTTTGGGTTGAAGACGACTTTTGCAAGCATTAGGCCAACTGATAATCTATGAGATTTTTGTAAATTTATATATAACATGACGTATGTGAAAGTAATGTCCAGGATCATCAGTTATGTTAGACTCATATTCATGTAGAATCATAGTGATTTCTGGATTATTTGTAAATTCTAGCATAGGAATAGTTAAGATTCAGAATAGTTATAGAATAATACACCAGCAGGGAGGAGGAGGGGGATTTTCTCTCCTTTCCCCCCATTGCCATGGCATTTAGAAGCATATTATTCTTCTAGAAGGAAACTCTTCACAAGAGAATTCAAGTTCACAAACTTGAGGAAATCCAAGCCAGAAGCCAGAAGTGGAGGAGAAATCTAGCCCCTAAGAAGATATCAGTCTTTGTGGGAAAGAAGGGATTTATTCCTCCTCCCCATTCCTACCCCCATTACCCATGTTGTTTTGAAGCAGAGTCACTCATCTAATAGGAGACATTGCTATGATAGGAGAAATTTAGCAGGGAGCAGAGATACATTCCAGACTGACATATATTCAAATGAGTAAGGAAGAAAAAACTTCAAAGAGGAGGGCTTCTGACAGCAGAAAAGAGAGATGGCTCTGGACTCCAGTGAGAGATTGCCCTGGCAATAGAAAGTCAAATTGCAGAAAGGATGCCAGCTATGTAACCTGCCCAGCAGAGATGCTGTCCCAGGGGAAGGGTTTGTGAGGACTTTTGGTAAGAAAAAGATTTCCAGAATCTGAAGTATCAGAACAGTAATTAGTCTTGGCAAAGCATTTCCTATATGTTGTTGAGTCATTTTTTTTCAGTCTTATCCAAGGCTTTGTGACCCCGTTTGGGGTTTTCTTGGCAGACATACTAAAGTGGTTTGCATTTCCTTCTCCAGCTCTTTTTATAGATGATAAAACTGAGGCAAATGGGATTAAGTGATTTGCCCAGGGTCATACAGCTGATAAGTATCTGAAGCCAGATTCAAACCCATGAAGATGAGTCCTGATTCCAGGTTCAGTGGGCTACCCACTAAACCACCTTTCTGTTTTTTTGTATTGTTTGTGCCTGCTATTTTGTGTATCTGCTGGAAGGTGAGATCCAAAATTATGAAAAAAAAAAAAAGTATTTTGCAAATACTGTTCATTAGGATGCATTTTCTAAGAGCCAACTATTTCATTTGAATAATTATTAATAGGAAGTATACTTTTTCAAGACAGCTAGATGTTTATCTGTTTATCTGATAAACCTTTGTTTATCTTAATCAACTAGAGAAGAAAATGACAAATCATTCCAGTATCTTTGCCAAGAAAATTCCCTGGAAAGCATAGGTGTGCTGTGGTTCACAGAATCATAAAGAATCAGACATAACTGAACAACACATTTTGAAGCTGGTGAGCAGGTACTCCTAGAACCTAAGGTAGTAGCCACTCTCTGGGAATACAACCCACAAGTTCCAAAAGTGTCTTGATGCTACATTTGCCATAAATTGCTATTGGTTCAATTTTCTTTCATTTGTGCAGGTGTGAATTCAATTTGTTTTCCTAAACTTTTTCTTTGTATTCTTAGTGCATCTGAGTATCACTATTGGATCAAAAGACATGCACAGTTCCATAGCCTCCTTAGCAACTTTATTTTAATTTTTTTTATTTTAATAGTGTTTAATTTTTCCAAATACATGCAAAGATAGTTTTCAACATTCAACTTTGCAAAACTCCGTGTTCCAAATTTTTCTCCCTCCCTTCTTTCCCCAAGATAGCAAGCAATCTGATATAGATTAAACATGAACAATTTTTCAAAACATATGGAAAAACAACTTTAAAATTAACGTGTGATTTAGTTAAAAGAGATATCAGGGCTTGTTAGAACACGTTATATATACAAACATTTAAATATTCATATATTCTTACAGCTATAAACTCTAGAAGAAAAAAAGAGAGAATTTCTCTAAAAGCATTGAAATTAAACTCTCTTATTTGACAACAAAGAGACATCTAATCAAATACTTTCCAAATAGAATAAAGCAAAGCAGAGAGTACAGGTACAGGTTCTGTCCTAAACTGCTGAGAATGTTAGGTATTCAATAAATACCATACTGATCTTTTTTTCCATACTATTTAAAAGGCTTCTTCCTCAGGTTTTTTTTTGTTTGGTTTGATGTTGTTATCAGCAGAGAAATTGCCTTTCTCTTATTGTTTGCGAAGAGTGATAATAGATTAAATTTATATTCAACTATATGTTAAGGGTTACAAGGCACTTTCAAATATAATTCATGAATTAATATTCCTTCCTTCCCAAATAATATAGATTCACCTACACCAATTTTGAGTCTGAGGGATGAACCTAAAGAAGATAGTTGTTTCTTTCTATAGCTCATTACCTTTCTTTGAAGATAGCCAGGAAAATATCTTAATATAATCATGATATAGCTCATATCTAGATTCTATCTGAATGGGAATAGAAAAGATTCCCTCATTCATATTCAAACACTCAGGTTACCAAATGTGTAATAGGAATAGTACAACTTTTATTTCACTTCATTGAAAATGAAGATGTTCCAAAGATTCATAAAACTATCAGCAGACACAGAAAACACAAAGAGAACTCAGCCCATCAATTAATTCTCCTCCTGTCAACTACACTTGTTCTACACAGTTCTTCCAAAACTTAGAGGATCACTCTATGGTTCAGATTCCTCTGGGAAAATAAATACACTTTTGTGAGATGTTGAATAAGCCATTTCCTTTCCATTGGAACTGTACTGTTAAAACAACTCACTGATTTTGCTCTCCTAGTAGAATGGTAACTATCCTCTTTTAGATTTATTCCTTGATTGTGCTTAATTGTACTGATTTGTTTTACAAATTCATTCTAGGGTTAAGATAACAGATTCATGAGAATTTGAGTTCAATATATTTTTCACAGTTAAATTCAATACATACATTTTAAACTCTAATCAAGACAATAAATCTTATCTGGTGATTTGAATTTTACTACCATGGTTTCTAGAGACTATGAAAATCAGAAGGGGAGCCAGAAGGAAAAAAAAAATGCTAGAAAGCATCACAATTACATAGAAAAGCCAGTAACAGAAACACAATCATTTAAATAGGCCATGGGAATAAGCTTCAGATTTCTAATGGACAAATCACCAAATTAATTATTCATATATTTGACAAGCAACTTCTTCATGTTTAATTTTATTCCAAATCCCATTTTATGTCACTTTTAAAAGTTAAACTGACAAATGGTTAGCTTTTCTTCATAGAAGGATAATATTCATAAATTTACAGAATCCCTGTAGCTTTTAAATTAATCTGAGACTCTAAAGTCCAAAATTAATTTTCTATTAATCATATTATAGTAAATCAATAATTTTTCTTAAGCATAAAGCCATTTCTTTATCCCACATAACTTTTGCCAGACAGCTTTCCCAAATTTTTTTCCTCTCCCCTCTGAAATTATTTTGAAAACTTTTTCACAGATACAATTAATAATAAAGGTCTAGACAGTCATTCTCAGGGAAAGAATTTGTATTTTGGCTAAGAAGGACCCCAAAGATTCCCTGCGAAGGAAAAGGGAACTTTGAGCATTTCTACAATGTCTCAAAGGCAAAAATCTCTTCACATATTAGGTATAATTTATGAATCTAAATTATCCAAGCTTAAAAAAAAATTCTTTTCAAAGCTAATTGTCTGTAAATTTAAAGGACTTTTTTTTTAAACAGTGCCTAGTTTTTAAATTCTATTTTGTTATTGGAAAGAATTGCATTTTCAAAGCATGATCTAACACTGTACAATGTTCAGTTTTGAAGATATAGCTTAAAATTTTTAAATTATTCTAAGAAACCTGTGCAGTTTTAACATTTTCACAGAAAAAAGGATTTGTCCAATCATATTTGAATATGACATTGTAGAAACAAAATCCAGTAATATTTTCTTCAATAATAAAACATATAAATCATATTTGGGAAACATTATCTTAAAAAAACATAAAACTCATTATTTTAGCAAAATAGAGGAAGGGAGAAAATGAGACAACTTGTTTTTAATGAATCACTTGAACATAGCAAAATTTTTGGAAATTGTAGTTTTAAGAGATTTGTTTAAAGAACTCTTTGACCACATCTAAAAGCACCCCATATTTCTGACATGAATAACAAATATTCCCCTTTATTGCAAATAAAAAAAGGGAAACTCAATTCAAAAAATGTCTTTCAATAGGAGGAATTAGAGAAATTTCTGTACTTCCTAGTTTCCTCATCTGTAACACACAAATGTAATAAATGAGTATATTACATGGAGTCTTCCCCCCACCCATATGCTAAATTAATCATGAAAGTTTGAATATATAAAATCATTATTTATACTCATTTTGCAAACTGGACTTCAAGTCAACTATTGTATTCTGCTGGGGGTCATATTCACCTCATGGAAAAGATACAGATAGCAATTATATGGTATACTGGATAGAGCAAAGAACTTGAGCTCAGGAAGATATGAATTTTAAGTTCTACCTCAGACACTTATTAGCTGAGTGATCTTGAACAAGATATTAAATTTCTCAGCCTCAGTTTCTTCATCTATAATATGGAGATAACAATAGTGTGTTTTACTGAACATGTTGTAAGACTCAAACAAAATAATGTGAAATGAAATTTTAAAGTACTATAGAAATGTTAGTTATTATTAGGCATTGCAATTAACAATAATCCTTGCTTTGTCTTTATTTTTATTTTTTCAAAGGAATAATATATTAGAACAAGGGAAGAGCTTCCAAAATTCTTCTCTGAGTTTTTTTCTACTCTTTTCCCTGAAATTCAGACTGAAAAAAAAAAAAACAAAAAACTGAGCTCATAGATATTTTAAAAACCTAGATATTTGGAAAGCTTAAAATACCTTCTAACTAAAAAACTTTCATTGCTTCTAAAATTAGTCTCTGCTAAGTTAAGAGATGTTTACAAAACCATATCAGTACAAGCAGACAGGAGGGCACAGATATGTATAGATAAAGGAAACCCTTTTAATCCTGTTGATCTTGTCCTGATAAGAAAGATTTTTGATCAGATAAAATTCTAATTAGTTTAATCACATACTGATAGAGATAAAATAAAAACACTTTCCCAATTTCTCTCATATACACGTTCAGAAGACAAAAGAAACATTTTCTCAGTTTTGCCTATTCAGCAAAAAAAAAAACCCAAAAATCCAAAAAACCATAAGATTTAAATCTAGGTGTTCTTTCCCTTCTCCCCCTCTTTAAGTGCACTATCAGTTTAACTAGAAGCTAAATCTTGAGAGAATAATAAATCACACAGATACTGGAGTTCCCTTACTGGAATTTATTTAAATTCACAGACACACATAGGGAAGGCAGGGAAGGCTCCTGGCTGCATTTCTACGAGTTGGGGGTGGTGTGCTGAAGAGATATCTGGCCCACCTATAGGCAAGAAGACATAGCTGAATCAGGGAGGGGAATGATGAGGGGAGAGGGGGTTGACAGAAGATCAAAAAGCCAGATGCATGATAGAGGGAAGAACAGATAAATGACAAATCTATTCTTCCTGGAAAGCCTGCAAGCACTCTATAACCTAAAAGAAACACACACAATCTCTCTGGGGACAGACAGACACTTAAACAGACTAACCCTCCTACAACAGTTAATGGATATAATAAAACAGAATCTCTCTTATGGGCAAACTCTGGCCAGCACACACACACACACACACACACACACACACACACAGCAGAGTAGGAGATTCAGACAGACTTGGAACAAACATTAATAGGAATAAAGGTTTTTTAATGGACCAAAAAAAAAAAAAAAAAAGGCACCAATAGGGGAAGTTCAAACATCAGTGAAGTTGTAGTCCGGACAATGACCTTCACAAGCTCTCTTATAGAGACTTTTTAAAAAAATTCTCTCTCACAGGGGTGATAGATGGGAGGGTACATGGTGGGAGGGACTGGTCAGAAGCAAAACACTTGTGAGGAGGGACAGGGTGAAAGGAAAGAGAGAATAGAATAAATGGGGGAAATATAATTAGTAATAGAAATTAGGAAAACAACTTCGAAGTAAGTTTCTCTGATGAAGACCTCATTTCTTAAATGTATAGGAAATTGAGTCAAATTTATTTTTAAAAAAGAGCTACTCCCCAACTGACAAATGATCAAAAGATATGATCTATGCCCAAACAGCTATAATATCATGCATATCATTTAATCTAATAATATCACTAAAAGATGCCCAAAAGAGATTTTTTTAAAAAGAACCTATATGTATAAAAATATTTATAGCAGCTCTTTTTTCAGGGCAAAGAAGTGAAAATTGAGGGGATATCCATTAACTGGGGAATGACTGAATAAATTATGGTATGGGATTATGAAGGATTATTATTGTTCTATAAGAAATGATGAGTAGGGGCAGCTAGGTGGCGCAGTGGTTAGAGCACCAGCCCTGAACTCAGGAGGACCTGAGTTCAAATCTGGTCTCAGACACTTCCTAGCTGTGTGACCCTGGGCAAGTCACTTAACCCCAATTGCCTCAGCAAAAAAGCAAAAAAAAAAAAAAAAAAAGAAATGATGAGTAGGTTGCTATCAGAAAAACCTGGAAAGTTATCCATGTGCTCAAGCAAAATGGAATGTACTATATACATTTTTTGCTATGTAATAGCAAAACTGTGGGATAATCAGCTATGAATGACTTTGCTATTCTCAGCAATACAATGATCCAAGACTATTCTGAAGAACTTGTGATAAAAATGCTATCCATATCCACAGAAGAACAGATTGTATCTGATTACAAATTGGAACATACTGTTTTTAACTTTCTTTTTTTTTTCTTGGGGGATTTTTTGGAGTAGGATGGAGAGATCTATGTTTCCTTTTGCAACATGACTTTTATGGAAATGTTTTACACAGCTTCTCAATGGTGGGGGGTGGAAAGGAAGGGGGAGAATCTGGAACTCAAAAATTTAAAAACAAATGTAAAAAATGTTTTACATGTAGCTGAAGGAAATAAAAATTTTTAAAAAGAAAAAAAAAAACTCTCTCATCTCAAATGTGATGCCAGGAATCTGGGAAAAGAAGAAGTTGTGGGCAGCAGTTTTTCCTCATCTCTCCTTGTTTATGATACTTCACTTCAGACCAGAATTGTCACAAAAAGAAAACCTGCTTATAATATATCAGTAAAATATTTTATTCAGTATAATTTTACAAGCCAAGGCAGGGAACACAGAGAAGTGTGTGTATAAGGCAAATGGATCTTTGAATATTAAGCCATTCCACAAAAGTAAAGTACTGAAGTTGAACAAAAGAACACATAAATGTGCTGGCTTCATTTACTTTGAAGGAAATCTATATTTCAGGAGAGGAGAGACAAAAACTTTCTAGGTTGCTGGTCTATGCTTGGTTTCTGGAGTTCAAGACAAGGTAGACTGAATTTTGGATATTCTTGAACAAGATTTCAAGAAGATGAAACAACTCAAGCAGGAAGGTAAAAGAAAGTAAAACATAAAGACTAAAAAATGTGATTGCCCATTTATACCAAAATGAAGATATTCTAAAAGAGTTCACATTTTAAAAAAAAGGAAAATATGCATTTCTCTCTTTGCTACTTCAAAGAGAGCTTGAATTGCTTTCAGATATCTAAACAAAAAAAATTAAATACAGGAGGCTAGTCAGTGAGCCCAGTTCACATAATCATGTACATAAGGCTACTAATGCTAAGTGAAAAGGGGTTTGGAGTCTGCTTCAATGCTGAAATGAAATGCTTCAGAGAAATTTTGGTGCATATGCAGATATTTTCTAACTGGTTCTAAGTGACCTACTAATGATATGTTGTGTAGAAGCTCTTTGGTCATATGTGGAACTAGAACTGGGCATACTTTCACAAAGGCTCTATTCAGATGAGATCTCTATCTCTTAGCCTTTCTGCTTTTTAAAAACCAAATCCGGAAAGAAGAAAAAGAAAGAGAAATTACATTCAAAATAACCATAGATTGTATGAAATGTTTGGGGTCTGCCTACCAAATTAGGTAGGAATATATATAACATATAGTATAAGGTATAAGATATGATATACAGAAACTATATGAATACAAGTACAAAACTTTTGACAGAAATAAAAAATAAATAATTGAAGAGATTTTAATTGTTCATCATTAGGTCATACCAGTAGAAAAAAAAAGACAACATTATACATGTTCATTTGTTTATTCAGTAAATCACCAATTAATCAAATTATTACAGAATTAGAAAAAATAATAACAAAATTAGTTTAGAAGAAGAAAAGGTCAAGTCTCAAGAAAGACAAAAGTTGGAGAGGTTGTGGGAAAATTGGAACCCCAATGGATTGTTGATAGAGTTGTGAAGTGATCCAACCATTCTGGAGAGTAATTTGTAACTATACCCCAAAAGCTATAAAACAATGCATAACCTTTGACCCAATAATACCATTACTAAATCTGTATCCTAAAGAGATTATAATAATGAAAAAGGAAAAGGATCTATATATACAAAAATATTCATAGCAGCTCCTTTGGGGAGGCAAAGAATTGGAAACTAAGGGGATGTCCATCAGTTGTTGAATAGCTGGACAAGTTGTATATATGATTTTGATGGAATTATAAGAAATGATAAGTAGGATGCTTTCAGGAAAACCTGTCAAAACTTACATGGACTAATGCAAAATGAAGTTAGAGAAGCCAGGAGAACATTGTAATAGTAATAATGTATAATGAAACTGTAATTGCTTAGTCATTCTCAAAAACACAGTGATTTAAGACAATTTCAAAGTACTTATGATCCAAAGCACTTTTCTTCCAGAAAAAAAACCCCAAAACTGTCTGAATGAAGTCTATTCAAAAACTTCTTGGAAGAATTGAACATGTTTAATACATTGGATTACTTGCTGTCTAGGGGAAAGGAAGAAAAAGGGAAGGAAAAAAATTTGGAACACAAGATTTTCTAAAGTGAATGTTGAAAATTACCTCTGAATATGTTTTGAAAATAAACAGCTTTAATTAAAAAAAAAAACTTCTTGAAAAACTGGAAAATATTCTGTCAGTCATCAAATGCAAACTTTTGTACCAGGTACTGTGCTAAACTTAAAATGAAAAGAAATAAAAACCTTAGAAATAAAAAGAAAGGCAAAAATACTCTCCCTGACCTCAAGAAGATTATTTTATAATGGAAGATGCTGAATGTAAATAAAAATGTGCATACATTTGTATATCCATGATAAAAGGAAGGTAATCTCAGAGGGGAAAGCACTAGCATCTGGCAGAATCTGGGAAGACCTTCACAAGGAATAGTTTGAGCTGTCTTACAGGAAGCCAAGGAAATTAAAAGACGGAGGCAGAGCATTCCAGGCATGTGCAAGAAATAACAAAGAATTCAGTAAAACTGAATCAAAGAGTATGTGACAACTGCATAAGTGAAGAAAAGGACATATGTATAATAGATTTTGCAAAGGTGAAAATGACAAGATTTAGCAACAGATATATAGAGTGAATGAGAGGAAAGAGTCAAAAATAACATTGGAGTTATGAGCCTGGGTGATTGAGAGGAGAATGATTTCCTTCACCCAAGGAAATGTGGAAAAAATGAAGTTTTTTGGGAATAAAGATACTGAGTTTCTGTTTTGAACATGTTGAATATGAGATGTGTATAGTTAGTATAAGTTGTCTAAAAAGCAATTGATCAGGGTAGCTAGGTGGTGCAGCAGATAGAGCACCAGCCTTGAAGTCAGGAGGACCTGAGTTCAAATCTGGTCTCAGACACTTAACACTCCCTAGCTGTGTGACCCTGGGCAAGTCACTTAACCACAACTGCCTCAGCAAAAAGGAAAAAAAAAAAGGCAATTGATCGTATGAGACTAGTTCAAGGGAGAGAATTGGGCTTTATACATAGCTTTAGGGATCATCTATATAGAGAGAACCATTGAGCCCAATGGGAGTTGTTGAGAGCACCAGAAAATATATAGTTTAGATGAAAAAGGAGAGTAGCCTATGATAGAGAGTTCAGCACATCCATAGTTAGTGCTACATGGATGAAGAGCCATTAAAGGTCTGGGTGGCAATATTCTAGAATATCTTATGAAATTAAAAAAAAAAAGAAAATAATATAGATGAAACAAGTATCTAGAAAAAGAAGTGATCAAGAACAGGTTGTTCCAGACAACAGCTAAGTTCTGTTTAGTTTGAATATTGAATTCACACTATTAGAAGTTAAAATTATATAAAATATAATTGATTCAGTGCAATGAAAATATACAGCATTAATTCAAATAATGCAGCTTCACAAATTCATTCACTATTCACACTAATGTAACATTATTTCCTATTTTACTGGTGCTACTGTTAAGTTATAGCAGCTTACTGAGGTTTTATCTAAGCATTTTAAAGAGTCTTTCATGTCATGTGTGTAGAACAGATAGTAGGATATGTTTGACAATCGGATTAAGATTGGATTACAAACCAGTTGAATGGACAGTCCTAAACAATGATTAATGATTTCATGTCAATTTGGAAAGTGGTTATCAATGCTCCCCAAAATTGCTCTTGGCTCTGTACTTGTACAAGAGACTTGAGGTAAATTCAAAGAAATTGGATAAATTTAACCCAAAGTATCATCATGCTTGGTAATTTCTCACTGGAAGCTCAAGAGCTTGCTTCTAGGAAGGTTACGTTTGGAGACCCTGTGGAGCATGCATAGATATGGTGCACCTGGTTCTGGTCAGCCATATGGCAAGGGAGAAGCTCTTTAATTGGCTCTAGAGCCATACAACTAAGCCTGACTTGTACCACGACTTTTTAACCTTGTCTTTAGCTGTATATTGGTTTTGTAATTTCTTGGCTCCCAAGGTCCAGAGACAGAAACTATGCTGTAGGGAGGGAGGTATGTCCTGAGAAAAGGGCTTCAGTCCTTGGACTCATATTTGCTCTTCTTTTAGGTAAAGCGATTAGAAACTGCAACCTTATGAATTTTAAAATGTCATATGGGTGCTCTGCCCACCCAGCTTTCCAGGCTAGATTTTTCAGCCAACCAGTTTTGATATTTCAAGAAATAAGAAATGACTTTTGGGAGTGACCTTTGGGGCTCCACACCAACTGTAGGTAAGGCAAATCTGACATGTTGCCTTTGGATGTGAACTTGGTGAAACAATGTCTTTGCAGGAATTCTCCCACAGGGTCCAAGTAATAAAGGGGAGAGTATACCCCTGAGGTACTGGGGGAAATGTGTATGCGTTTGTTCTTGCCATAACTTGGAAATATCCTTTTTTTTATTGCTATTGTTTCACTTATTTTTCAGTCACATCTGACTCTTTGTGTGACCCCATTTAGGTTTTTCTTGGCAAAGATGCTGCAATGATATGCCATTTCATTCTCCAGTTTATTTTACAGATGATGAAACATTTTAGAGATGAGACAAATAGGGTTAAGTGATTTAACCAGGTTGCACCAGTAGTTGTATGTGATGCTACTTTTGAACTCAGGTTCAGTACTCTATTCATTGCATCATCTAGCTGCCCAAAAATATCCTTTTGTAAAAGCTGATTGATATTAACTAGTTAAATGAAAGTGGAATGCTAGTCACTGGTTCCTAATAACAGGGGGAATAATGACATTAGGGATTCAACCTAGAGGAAGGAGGAGAATTCTAGGAAGATAATAGAGTGGGTCAATAAATTTCAGGTTCAGGTTTCCCCTACAAACAGAATAAATTTGCACCTCAGGGTAAAATATAGACTGATGAAAAATCAAGGCTTGGGGCAGAACAGAGGTCCTCCTTGGACAACCTGAGTAGACTGGAAGAAAGACCCCAGGCCAGTGATTGACCTGTGTGAAGTGCAAATACCTCCAGGTTAGCTCCACAGAAACACCTAGTGGGGTACCCTAGAGTGAGCTGATGTGGCTGGAGCCTCAGTAGGAACCACAGAAACTTTCATCATCTAGACTGCATATAGAATTGAGGGTTTGAGTCCCAGAAAAACTTTATCTGGTTAGGAATAGCAGGCACTGCTACAGAAGTGCAGCCCTGGATGAGAAGAAAACAGCTTACCTTTGAGTACAGAGGCAATGAGACCATCACTTGTAGGAGGATGGAGCTTTTGGTTTTGGAGTTGTAGGTCAGAGGAGAGAGCTGAAGTGAAACTAGAGGCATCATCCCCTTCCTCTTCCATCCAGGATTAGAGGTGTTTACATTAGTGGTTCTCATTTAAAAAAATAAACAGGGGCAGCTAGATGGCACAGTGGGTAGAGCACCAGCCCTGAAGTCAGGAAGACCTGAATTCAAATCTGATCTCAGACACTTAACACTTCCTAGCTGTGTGACCCTGGGCAAGTCATTTAACCCCAATTGCCTCAGCCAAAAAAAAATTTTTAAATTAAAAATAAACAGGCAAAGAAGAACCCAACCATAGAAATTTACTATGGGAATAGGTAAGACCAGGTTTCACCTTTAGAGGAAGACAGTGAAGTAAAAAAAGCATCTTCTATCCCAAAGAGTAATGTTAATGCTCCCTCCCCAGAGAGAATTTGTTTAAAAAAAAATTTCAAAAAAGAATTTAAAAATTAAATGAGAAACACTGAGAAAAAACTTTTAAAAAACCATTCAAGAAAAACAAGATTATCAATAAAAAGTTGACCAACTAGGAAAGGAGAGCCTCAAAGACAAAAATTAACTCTTTGAAAATTAGAATTAGGCAAGGGGAAGCCACTGAAGCTAGAAGAGACCAAGAAATAACAAAATAGAATATAAAGAATGAAAAAATATAACAGAATGTGAAACACAAGAAAAACAACAGATCTGGAGAACAGATCAAGAAGAGAAAATATAAGAATAATAGAACTACCTAAAAGCTGTGACTAAAAAAGAACCTTGACACAATAATGCAATAAATAGTCCAAGAAAATTGTCCTGGAGTTAATAAACATGAGGGTAAAATAGAAACAGAAAAACATTCACCAATCACCACTTCAAAGAGACCCTTTGTGGAAAACACATAGGAACATTATTAACAAATTCTGAAAACTCTAAATCAAAGAGAAAATTTTGCAAGAAACAAGGGGAAAAAAAACAATTCAAATATGCTGGAGCTACAATTAGAATTGTACAGCATTTGTCAGCAGCCACAATCATAAATACTGGCAGTCAAAAGAACTAGGTCTGAAGCCAAAAATGTCATATCCAGCAAAATTATCCATAATTTTGGATGAATAAAAATGAATGAAAATTTGAATGAATGAAAAAAGGCATTCAACAAACTTGCACGATTTTCTTTCAATCAAACCAGAATTTAATAGAAAATTTAATATATAAGGGCCAATATCAAAAATCAATTTCAAGGAACTTAACATGAACAAACTGTTTATGTTTTTACATGGAAATGTATATAATATGTTTAAGATTAGCATTAGCAACTGGGTAGCTCAAAAGAAAAATTGGGGAGGAGTTGAATATGATCTGATTCCAAAAAGCAAAACTGCCTAGGAAAAGGTAAAAATCATAATGATCTTATACAAATGAGGTGCAGAGGAAGAAAAGACACAAAGGCAGCAGAGGGGGGTGGAGGGCTAATAGTTTTGAAAACCTACTCACATTGGGAATAGGTTAAATAGGGAACACTGCATAGATACCATGAAGGAAAAAGCACTCTCCAAAATACATAAAGAAGAGGGGAGGGATGGGCAGAGGGGGAAGCAAAGGAATGAGGAAGACAAGGGAAGAATCTATCAGTTGGGAGAGATTAAGTAATAGCAAGGCAAAATAAATAGCAGAATTAAAGAAGAGTTAGCAAGGATAAGAAAGAAGAGATATACACAAACACTAACAGGAGTAGAATTTATTAGAAAAAAAGTGAGGCTAGTAAACACTGATCTTAGATAAAATCAGACTTAAAGATTTAATCAAGAGAGAAATCTACATTATATATCAACCATACTAATATTATTTTAGATGCATGTTTATATATGGGTAAATGCATGTATACATATACACATGTGTGTGAATATATGTGGATGTAGATATGTTGCTCTATGTATGTGTATATGTGTGTATATAGACATATGTACATGTATATGGGTCTGTAGGGGTATGAATGTATATATATATATATATATGTGGGTATATATGTGTGTATGTATATAAGTGTATATGTATATATAAATATATCTGTGCTTAATATAACCTGCTTAGGGGAAACAGGGAGGGTAAAGAGAGGAAAAAAAGAATAAAATAAAAAATGTGCACAACAGAGAACAAAAGAACACCTTACAAGGAAGCAAAGAAAAGATGGACACTCATGAATAAATTCCTTCTACTATTTTATATATATATATATATATCCTTTCTTGAACTGGAAATGTATTGTTATATATTTTAAACCTAGCCTAATGTTCTGCTGAACACATGACAATGTTCTGTTTTGTTTTTGTTTTCCTTTTCTGTTTTTCTTTTTTCTATTCTGTCTTTTTTTGTTTTGGTTTGGTTTTGCTAAGGCAGTTGGGATTAAATGACTTGCCCAGGGTCACACAGCTAGAAAGTATTAAGGTCTCAGGCCAGATTTGAACTCAGGTCCTTCTGACTTCAGGGCTGGTGCTCTATCCACTGAGCCACCTAGCTGCCCCTATCTTTTTTTAAATAAACAGAAAATAAAAAATTAAATTAAAACAGAAAAAAATTAAAAAAAAAATAAAATATCAACCTAATGGCAGCTACATGGCAAAGTGAATATGAGCACTGGACTTGGAAGCAAGAAAAAGTGAGTTCAAATTCAAGCATCATAATTATTTAGTTGTGTTACCCTGAGCAAGTCATTTAACCTCACTGGGTCTCAGTTTCTGCAAATATAAAATGGGCATAATAACACCTACCTCATAGGATTATTATGAGAGTCAAATGAGATAACATATGTATAATACTTTGCATACTTTATGGCATCATAATAATAATGCTTGCTAATGTTCTTAAATTGCTAACTAGTAGAAAAAATAAATCCCTAATCCTCAGGGTCTCCTAGAACTCTGAGAGGACAGATGTAGAAGCTTGTCTCTGAGAGAATGAGCCAAATATAATTGCTATTTGTAAAGTCTCTAAGGAGACTCCATACAAATTATAAAATTGACCTTCATATTTGTAAGGATCCCTGGAAACTCAGCACTATTGTTTTTGGATATCCCACTTGATGGGATCTTAGAGAAAATTAACACCCCCCCCAAACAGGTTATAATTGTATAGTTGGTTTTGTCTGCATTTATTCCCTTACTCATTAATAACATTTGAGATTATTTTGCAAAGTTTTATATTTATTGATTTGTTTGTTGGTTAAATATTGATACTTGCTGCAACTTACATAAGTAGTGATATCAAGTAATATGATTTTGCATCATTGCTAGTTGAGAAATGTTAACTTTTTTTTATTTAAACAATTATAGACTATTTTGCAAGTCTATATGGTAAGGCTTGCCTGTGTTCCTAGAAATCACATATAATCAACCCTTAGTGCTAAGTTCCTTTCCTTGAGAGCCTCACCCATCTTCTGGACTTAATTAACAATGTTTTATTATTGTTTTTTTGTTGTTGTTGTTGTTGTTGTTGTTGTTTTTTGTTTTTGTAACAGAGTCTCTTTTTTCCGGTAGTGTAAGTTTGGAATTCTAATAACATTTTCTTTGCAAAATCAGAGACCTATTGGAAGAAATTTTGGGTGTCCTTAGGAATAAGGTTCTAGTAGAAATTCTTCTGGAATTCTAAAGGTCCAGGGGACCCAACAGGATCACTTATAGTACTAGGACTCCTAAAGAAATTTTAGTGTGCCCTACATAGAAAGAAATTCTTAGAAAATTTTGTCCAGACCTTGCTTGCATGGCCTTATGTACTAAGAAAATTCAGGACACTTGGTTTCTCAGCAGATGATGTTGAGAATGACTTATGAGTACTTCTGGAGTTGCCAGTCCCTCTGTGGAAAATTCCACCTGCTCTAAGAGTATGAGAAGGGTTCTCCTCTGAGAAAATTCATTTATTTTTTTCTTTTTCCTTTCCTTTGGAGTTACTTACTCAGTGATTGAACCTTCTCTGTGAATGTGAGTCCAGAGAAGGGGGAGGGGAGTAGAGGGAAAAGGAAAAGGTGACGTGCTCCAGCTCTCCCAGACTTAGAATTAATCTACAATCATAAGCCAAGTCAGTTTGATTTCTCTATTGAGATAAGAGTGTACCTTCTGTTGACCATGGGTTCCAATTCCCTTTGGAGAAAGCTCTGCATAGTCTGAGACCAGACCATTTCCTTCTAAAATAGGAAACCAGTTTTCTTTGTCTTTGGTTTACCTTTGGATTAAGGAAGGTCATTCAAATAAGCAGTAATATTCAACAAACTTTTTGAAATACCCCTTTCTTGATAATTCTACATAATTTTCTTTTGGGGGATAATTGTCATTTTTTTTACCTGTACATGAGGGACTGTGTAAGATTGTGTCACATCAACTGTTTTAAGATTCTTTCCTGTATGGTATTGGGGAATCAAGGAGAAGGAAAACATTTATGCTTCCCTGAGACACCAGAAGACTGTTTTAGGCTGAGGACCCTGTTGCATTAACATAATAATTTTGCCTGAGAGAAAGGGGACAATGCAATTATGCTATTTAAAAGCTGTTTCTCTATTCTTATGAAAGACTGACTAGCCAACAGTACATTCTTGACATTAATAAATGTAAACCCTAGATCATCACAAATTTTGCTTAGCAAATAGGGGAATAAGATGAAAGGAAGTGTAGGAGTTGAGTGTGACACGAGACAGGACTAATGATAGACATTAAAAACAAATATTTCAGAAACTTGTTCTCAACTCTCATTTCATCCCATCTCTCTGAGAACAAGATCATTCCTTTAAATTGGGCATGTAAATTAGAATTTAAGGTATGTTGTACTTATCAAATAAATGAAACAAAGTAATTGGATTGTGCTTAGTGAATATGTGTATCTGGTAGGTTGAAGACTAGAGGCTTACCTGAAAAGGATTTAACATTCAAAAACAAAGGTGGCATTCCTCCTGTGAGTTAGATGTGGCCAAATGAAACTAGAAGTCTGTACCAACAACCAGGAAACTGAGATTTGAAAGTCCCAGTGCTGCTGAATTCTAATTCACACTCAATCTCAAGTTCTGTTTCTCATGGCATGGATGGCCTGAGATTCTGACTTTCTGGCAGTTCAAGGACTCATGCAGTTTTAGGAACCTTTTGTGCAGATAAAAAGGCATGCCCCACACAGTTTCCACAGCTGCTCCACTAACCTTTATTCCAGGATTGGTCACAGACACAGTAATTCTGGAGTCAGGACCTTCGTTGGAATTCAGGAAAGTTGGCATTGCAGGGATCTCTTACCTCCTTTCATCACAGCTAACTCATCCCATGGTTCTGGACTGGGGGAACAGGTAGCTAGACCCAGCAAGGAGCCATGCGAACTTTTCCACCTCCATTTTTTCCTTCATCATGTCACTTTCACTGTCCAAATTCTCCCTATAATAGATAGGTAAGACTGCAGAGTATATGTATTTTTTTACTTAAAAACCATGTGTGAAACATCATATGGGAAGTGCCATCAGCATAAAGTATGTTTTATAGTATAATGAGCTGATTCCATTATCTGCTATTAAAAAAAATAAACCACTTAACTATGTACATGATGTGATTTTAAAAGTATTTATGGTCTGTGGTGAAAATTTAATAATAACACAAGTATGTAAAAAATCTTTTAAATTCTTGTGGCTATTATGAGTTTTTAAATGAAGTTTATGCATCATAATTTTATGCAATTATGCCCAAGATTTATACAGTAGTATTTTACAGATGGACCAGGTCCATGTTATAGTACCCACTAGCCGCAAAAATGAAGCTTAAAGAAAGTGGAAGTAGGATAATCAATTATAGTGGAAAAAATATTACATTTGGAGTTAGATGTCCTGGTTTTGAATTCTGCTTCTTCTAGGCATGTTTCTTCCCCTTTCTGTGCCTCATTTTCCTCATCTATAAAATGGATTAAGACTAACATAAGGACTTCTGGTGCCAAAATGAAGGAGTAAGGAAAACGCCCTCTGAAGTCTCCTCTGAATTCCCCTCCAAATGATTAGAAAACTGCCTCAGAATCTGTCTAGGTACAGGGAAGCAAGTTATCAGTATGGCAGGAAAAGTCTGTCTCACTAGAGTGACAAGGAGAGGGAGGATCAAGAGCAGCATCAGCAGCTGCCAGCCTCACAGGAAGAGGCCTGCAGCAAGGCTTCAAGACTGGGGCAAGCCACCGGCAAGGCTCACCTTCTTCCAAACCAGTAGCCCCCTAGGCAAGTGATGTCTCATGTGCATCACAGCAAGCACTCATCCCAGTGACTCCAATCCCAACATTAGCCACCAGCAAGACCTTGATCACACTGCTGAACAGGAATTAAGTCCTGCCCCAGGACTGGCCAACAGCAAGACCCTGCTCTAGGGGCCTGATAGTAGAAAGGCCCTGTTTCCATAGCAACTCAGGAGCAGAGTACCACTCTTGAAGCAGATCAGTAGCAGGATCTTTCTTCCAGCATTAGCCACCAGGAAGATTATAGCAACGTAGAAGAAAGGCCCAACTCCTGAGGCAGGCCAGTAGCTAAACCTAGGCAATATCAACAAGGAGGTCACATCCCCAATACAAGTCAAAAGGGTACCCTATTCTCTAGAGAAAGCAAACAGCCACGTTCAGGGACTCAGTGAAAGTGAGAAGTAAGACCCTGACCTCCAGAAGAAAAAGCATGGGACAAGCCCAATTCTTTTACAAAAATGCCAAGTCACCAAAAAAAGGAAGCAAAATGAGCAAAAAACAAAACAAAAAAAATATTTTGACTATAGAAAGTTAATATAGTAACAGAGGATCAAGGCATAAACTTAGAGAGGATACTAGTGTCAAAGTGGCTGTAATTTGTCCTCAGGTACAAAAAAAAAATTCCACAAAGAGCTTTAAAACATTTCAAAATGCAAATTAGAGAAGTAAAAGAAAAAAATGAAAAAAGTAAGACTAATGCAAGAGACCCATGAAAAAAATTCAATAGCATGAGAAAAAAATCCCCAAAAAATTTACTGAAAAAATAATTATCTAAAAAAAATAAAATTAGTCAAATAAAAAAGAAGTACAAAACCTCCCTGACCAAAAACAAAACAAAACAACAAAACTTTGAAAATTAGAATTGAAGAAGTAGAATCTAATAACTCTATGAGATGTCAAAATATGATAAAACAATCAAAAAGTAAAAAAAAAAAACTAGAAGAAAATGTAAAATTTCTCATTGGAAAAACAACTGTCCTAGAAAATAGATTCAGGAAAGATAATATAAAAATTATTGGACTACCGTAAAGCCATGATAAAAAAAAGATGTCTGGACAACATCTTTCAAGAAATTATCAAAGAAAACTTCCCTGATATATTAGAACCAGAGGGCAAAATAGAAATTGAAATAGTTCATTGATCAGTGCCTGAAAACAATCCCAAAATAAAAACTCCTAGAGCAATTTGGAGTTATGCTCAAAAAGTTATCAAACTGTGCATACCCTTTGACCCAGCAGTGTTTCTACTGGGCCTATATCCCAAAGAGATTTTAAAGGAGGGAAAGGGACCCACATGTGCAAGAATGTTTGTGGCAGCCCTTTTTGTAGTGGCAAGAAACTGGAAATTGAAAAGATGCCCATCAATTGGAGAATGGCTGAATAAATTATGGTATATGAATGTTATGGAATATTATTGTTCTGTAAGAAATGACCAACAGGAGGATTTCAGAGAGGACTGGAGAGACTTGCATGAACTGATGCTGAGTGAAATCAGTAGAACCAGGAGAAAATTATACACAGCAACAATGATCAATTTTGATGGACATGGTTCTCTTCAACAATGATGTGATTCAAACCAGTTGTTCTGCGATGAAGATAGTCATATACATCCAGAGAGAGGCCTGTGGGAACTGAGAGTGAACCACAACACAGCATTTTAATGCTTTCTGTGAATATTTCCATGCATTTTGTTTTCCTTCTTAGGTTGTTTTTTCTTCTTCTCTTTCTAGATCTGATGTTTCTTGTGCAGTAAGATAATTGTATAGATATGTATACATGTATTGTATTTGTCATATAATTTATCCTATTTAGCATGAAAAAAAAAACAAAATAAAAACTCCTAGGAACATCGTAGTCAAATTCCAGAGATTTCTGATAAAATACTGCAAGCAGTCAAAAAAAAAAAATTAAAATATTGTGAAGCTACACTCAGGATTGCACAGTATTTGGCAGCTTCCACAATACAGAACAGGAAGGCTTGGGATGTGAAAAATCAAAAAGCAAAGTTAGGATTGCAACCAAAAATCAACTACCTAGCAAAAATTGAAATAATCTTTCAGGAGTGAAATTAAAAACTTTAAAGCATTCTTAATTAAAAGATGAGCTGAATAAAAAATTTGACTTCCAAATACAAGATACAAGGGAAACATGAATAGGTAAAAAAAAAAAATTAAAAACTGAGAAAGAGAAAATTACTAGAAGATCAATTAGAAGGAATATATATATACACACATATAAACATATACATTGTAAATATAAGAGATGTAAATATAAGATAGCTTGAATATAGGTAACAATTGGATAATACCACCACCTACACCCCAAAACAAAAACAACAAAAACAAAATAAAGAAAGGAGAAAAAAATTGCACTGGAAGAAGGAGGATATTGAATAGTGCAAATTATCCCACCTAAAGGAGATATGAAAGATTTATAATAATGGAGGGGGAAGTGGAGGAGTGATGGGTAAAGCTTAAACCTTACTTTCATCAAAATTGGTTTGAGGGGCAGCTAGGTGGCGCAGTGGATAGAGAGCATCTGCCCTGAAGTCAGGAGGACCTGAGTTCAAATCTGACCTCAGACACTTAACCCTTCCTATCTGTGTGACCTTGGGCAAGTCACTTAAGCCCAATTGCCTCAACAACAACAAAAGTCAGCAAAGAACTTCCTAAGAAAAATTAATCCCAAAGCTATAAAAGTTATTTGGAAAAGTACATGAAGAATAAGTCTTACCAAATTTCTCTATGGCATAAAATACTTAAACCAGAAAGAAACAAAACAGAGAAAGAAAATTATGTCCACCTTCCCTAATGAATATTGATGCAAAAATTTTAAACAAAATACTACTTAAAAGATCATAACTGGGGGCAGCTAGGTGGTGCAATGGTTAGAGCACCAGCCCTGAAGTCAGGAGGACCTGAGTTCAAATCTGGTCTCAGACACTTCCTAGCTGTGTGACCCTGGGCAAGTCACTTAACCCCAATTGCCTCAGCAAAAAAAGCAAAAAAAAAAAAAATCATAACAATATATCACAAAAATCATCCGCTATGAATACGTGGGATTTATAATAGAAATGTTGGGCTGGTTCAATATTAGGAAAACTAATAGCATAATTGATTATTTCAATAACCAAACCAATAGAAATCATATGATTATTTCAATAAAGGCAGAAAAAGTCTTTGACAAAATACAGAATTCATTATTATTAAAAACACTAGACAGCATAGAAATAAATGGACCTTATCTTAAAATGATAAGGAATGTTTATGAAAAAGTATTATCTGAAATGGGGATTAACCTGAAGTCTTACTAATACAATCAGGGATGGAGCAAGGATGCTCATTATCATCTCTATTATTTAATAATATGCTAGAAATGTTAGCTATAACAATAAGAGAAGAAAGAGAAATCAAATTAATTAGAATAGGAAAGGAGGAAATAAAACTATCATTCTTTGCAGATCTTATGCTATACTTAGAAAATCCCAGAGAATTAACTGAAAAACTTCCTGAAATAATTAACAACTTTAGGAAAGTTGCAGTATACAAAACAAACCGCAATAAATCATCAGAATTTCTCTAACCAGCAGCAAAAGACAGAAAGAGAAATTCAATTAAAAAAAAAAAAACCTGAAAACACTATAAAATACTTGGTAGTTTACCTGCCAAGACAAACTCAGGAGCTGTAAGAACATCACTATACAACACTTTCACACAAAGTCAGATTTAGATTGGAAAAATATTACTTGTTTATAAGTAGGCCAAGCCAACATAGCAAAAATTACAATCCTACCTAAATTAATCTATTCAATGTCATACCAATCAAACTATCAAAAAATATTTTGTAGAGCTAGAAAAATATTAAAACTTATCTGGAAGAACAAAAGCTCAAGGATATCAAAGGAATCAATAAAAAATGCAAAAGAAGGTAATTTAGTCATATCAGATCTCAAACTGTATTATAAAGCAGTAATCAATCAAAACTATCTCATACTGCTTAAGAAATAGAGTTGTGCCTTACTGGAATAGTTTAAGTATACAATACATGATGGTAAATCATCATAGTAATCTAGTATAACAGATCCTGGTTTTTGGAACAAAAACTCATCATTTGACAAAAACTCCTAGGAAAAGTAGAAAACAGTTATGGCAGAAACTAGGTGTAAACCAACACCTAACATCATGTATCAAGATAAGGTTAAATTGTGTACATGATTTACACATAAAGGGTGATACCATAAGCAAATTAAGAGACCATAAAATAGTTTATCTGTCAGGTTTATGAATAAGGGAAGAATTTACCACCAAAGAGCATATAAAGAGCATTGCAAAATATAAAATATAAATACATATATATATATAATTTTGATTATGTAAAATCAAAAAGGTTTTGCACAGACAACACAATGCAACTAAGTTCATAAAGACAGTAGAAAATCTGGTGGAAATTTTGCAATGACTATCTTTGATAAAGAACTTGTTTCCTAACTACAGAGAGAACTGAATCAAATTTATGAAAATACAAGTCATTCTCCAATTGATAGATGGTCAAAGGATATGAACAGGTAGTTTCCAGACAAAGAAATCAAAGCTATTTATAATCATATGAAAAAATGTTTTAAATCACTGTTGAGTAGAGAAATTCAAATTAAAATAACTTTGAGGTGCCATCTTACACCTAAAAGATTGGTTATTATGACAAAAAAGAAAATTGTTGAATGTTGAATGTTGAAGGGAATGTGGGGAAACATAATACATTGTTGATGGAGTTGTGACCTGATCCAACAATTCTGGTGAACAATTTGTAACTGTGCCCAAAGAGTTATAAAACTGTGCATTCCCCTCGATCCAGCAATAACATGTTAGATCTATATCCCAAAGGCATTCAAAAAAGACAAAAGGACCTATTTGTTCAAAATGTTTATAGCAGCTCTTTTTGTGGTGGTTAAGAATTGGAAATTGAAGAGAAGCCCATCAAGTGAGGAATGGCTAAAAAAAATATGGTATGAGATTGTAAATGGAATCTTATTCTGCTATAAGAAATAACAAGCAGGATAATTTCAGAAAACTATGAAAAGATTTATGTGACTTGATGCATAATGAAATGAACAGAGTGAAGAGAACATTGTACACAGTAACAGTAATATCATAGGATGATCTATGGTGAATATCTTAGATATTCTTAGCAATACAATGACCTAAGACAATCCCAAAGGACTAATGATGAAGCATACATCCAGCACCAGAGGAAGATCTAATATTGTTTGAATACAGATTGAAGCATTCTATTTTTCACTTTCTTTCATTTTTCCTTCTTTTTAAATTTTCTTATATACAATGACTAATAGAAATATTATACATATTTACACACATACAATCTCTATGTAATAGCTTATCATCTAAGAGAGAAAGAAGGGGATAGAGAATTTGGACCTAAAAATTTCAAATAAAAATGTAAAAGGCCAAAAAAGATATTCATTATCTTTAAGGTCTCTTTAAGTTCCAGGTAGCATGACCCCACAAACCAAAAACAGACAAAGGAAACTTCCACAGGTATCCAACCCCCAGCAAGTCCACCTTGCTTTTTGAACTTCCACAGCACACATTTACTACAAAAGAATTTCAAGTCAATTCCCTTTGGAATCATAGTTTAGTAATATTTAGTAAAATAACATAATTTAGTAATATTTTAGTAATGAAAAATAATTTAGTAATATTTAGTAAAATAAAATTTTTGTAATTTAGTAAAATAACAGTAGAAGAAGTTCAGACTGAGGATCCCACTCAGGTGGAAACCCGTTAGGCTTGGTCTCATCCACCAGTAACTTAATTTAAAAATTTTTTTTTTTTAAAGAGCCTTTTGGTATCAGTATCCTCTTGCTGCAAAAAGTGGCTGACTTCCTTAATATTGGGGGATGAAGAGGAGAGGAGAAGAAGAGATAGTGGAGCTATTCAATTCAATATCAAAATCTTAATCAAAGGACTATGCTAAATGCTATGAAAGATACAAAGATGATTAAAATAACGTCCTTGACCCTTCAGTGATAGAATTAAAAATAATAATGACTGACATTTATCCAGTCCTTCAAGGTTTACCAATTGCATTCTTCATAGTCCTTCTGTGAGGTAGATGGTATCAATGGTATTGTTCCCATTTTATAAATAAATTAACTGAAATGATTTGCTCTGAGTTATTTAGCTCATAAATGTTAAACTCAAGTCTCCTGAATGCGTCAGCTCTTTTTGTGATGGTTTAGAATAGGAAATTGAGAAGATACCCCTCAATTGAAGAATGGCTAAACAAACTGTTATATGATTGTAATGGAATATTATTGTTGTCAGAAGTGACAAGGAGGATGATTTTGGAAAAAGTGGAAAGAGCTGCTCCTGGCTCCCTTCCCTTTATACCATAAGACACAGATGATTAGCATAAAATAAGATAATTAGTGCAAAGGGACAAGCAAAATGACTTACAAAATTTGATTTTGCTACATGATTTCAACTCATCTATCTGGGGCAGCAGGTTAGGGAATTCTAATAAAAAAAAAACAAAACACTGCCCACTTTCTAAGCATGTCAGGAGAGGAATTTTCCATCTGAACCACTTTTCAGGTTTAGTCTCACCACTTTGAAAAGAGACATTAAACAAGACATTTTGAGCAGTTTTCAAGAGCCAAATGTGTTCTGTGTTACATATAATTTTGACTTGCAAAGACGCCTTTTCTCAATCTGACATAGTACACTTTGAGGAACTAAGATAAGTAACTTTTTTTAAGCATAATTTATAATTATCCCTGACATGGTGCTTTAATGTGAAGTCTAAAAGCAAGAAAAAAATGTTTCAAAATAGTCTCTATCAATATTTCCATAAAATATGCCTTACAATTAGACTTAAGATTGCAGGACACTGACTGGGGAAGAGTAGTAATAGAAAAAAGTGAAGAGCACACAACACTCTATAAATTTTCAAAAAAAAAAGGGAATTGTTCATATTAATGTTTTAGAACACTCACTTTTCTAGCAAGAATGCATATACAAACACACGCATATATACCTACACATATAGATGAGTATATATACTTCATATCTATGTGTATGCATATACATATACAAATATAGGAGTTACCTTTTACAACCACCACAGAGAGAGAGAATAATTAAGCTATTGATCCTTTATTGGTGCTTCATATTGAGACATTATTTTAATTGCAGCAAGGCAAAGTGGAGCAGAGAACAAAGTCCTAAATTCTGAGGGTTCAAATTTGACTTTGACTCTTCCGAAGTATGTGACTCTGGGCAATTCCTCTAGACAAGTCAAGAAACTCCCTGAGACTGACAAGGAGAACTATTCCTTACACCCATATATTCACAGAAAAGTTGTGATATTGGAGAAGAAAAAGTTATGGGGACAGCATGGAGAAGATAACATATATCCTAAGCCAAAAACATATCCAGCAAAACTAACCATAATATTCAATGAAAAAATGGACCTTTAACAAACTCACAGATATTCAGGATCTTATCTCAACCAAACCTGAACTTAATAAAAAAAAATTTAACATATAAGAACCAAGATCAGATTAATTTCAAGGGACTTAACAATAACAAACTGTTTATGTTTTATATATGGAAATGTAAACAATATGTCTAAGATTGACATCAGTAATTGAGTAGTTCAGAAGAAAGATTGAGGCAGAACTGAGTATGACCTGAGTAGATTAAAGCAATAGATTAATGGGAATGGGGGAAATGGAGAGGGAAAGGATAGAGGGAAAAAATAATGTACACTTGGCAAAAAGATTATTTTATGGAGAACTCATACAGGACAAATGCTCATAAGGTGATCAGAAAAGTCTATACAAGGGTATTCTCAAGGTCTCTCTTTAGAACTTTAGAATATTGTTTTAGATGCATATCCATGTCTGTATAAATGTATATGCATATGTGTGTGAATACATGTAGGTGTATGTATGTGTGTACATAGAAATATGTATGTGCAAATGTATGTTGGTGTGAATATATATATATATTATATATATAGTGTATATACATATAAATATAACTGTGTTTACTATAACCTACTTGGGGGAAATTGGGGGGGTGAAAGGGGGGAAAAAGTATAAAATAAAAAGTGTACAGCAAAGAACAAAGATTAATCTTCAAGAAAGCAAAGATGGACAGTCATGAATATAATGTCTTCTATTATTATTTATGCTTTCTTGAAATGGAAATATATTATTACATATTTTGAATCCTGTCTGATGTTCTGCTGGGTATATGATATTTTATTTTGTTTTCTTTTCTTTTTTTGTCTTTTTCTTTTTTTTTTTTTAATTGAATTGAATTGAATTTATTTATTTATTTATTTTTGCTGAGGCAATTGGGGTTAAGTGACTTGCCCAGGGTCACACAGCTAGGAAGTGTTAAGTGTCTGAGGCCAAATTTGAACTCAGATCTTCCTGACTTCAGGGCTGGTGCTCTATCCACTGCACCATCTAGCTGCCCCCTTTTTTTTTTTTTGTCTTTTTCTATCTTTTTCTTATTTTCTATTTAGTTTTAAATAAATAAATTTTTTTTAAAAAGAAAAAAAAATCCCTATTCTCTAATTCTGTCCAAATGGGGGTTTTGCTGCTTTCACAAATTTATTTCTGCTGTTGATAGTGAGAACTTTCACATGCTTACACTGAGGTAAGTATATTTAAGATATGGTAACGTTCTCTAGGAAGGCACATGACTTTCTCTTGGCTGTACCTAGAAAAATTTAAGAAAATCTATTAACAATATAAAGTATAGTCCTCTTTTCAGTGTTCCAAGAGAATGAGTCAGATTCTTTCTTATCTCCCTGCCTTCACTTGAGAGAGTCAATTGACCTTGAACCTTCCAGTAATATCTTTTAAAGTCCAGGTCAAATCTCATTCCATTCCATTTCTCCAGCCTACATAGCTCTCCCCTTCTTTGAGTTCCTGTATCACACAAAACAACTTTTAATTTATTGTTTTATAATTATTTTAAGTAATTATAATCACTACAAGTATTGTTTTATAATTGCTTTATTTTGCTAGCACTGTAAATAAAGATAGAGAAAAGCAGAGAGGATGGACCCTACTACAGAAAACTGAAGATTTGGAGCAAAGCACATTAGTTAATGTTTTAGCATTGCAGATCCACTGCATCCACCTCCACATTGTCATGTGGTAGAGCATAATGAAATAGCCTGAGACCAAGGTGAAAGAAATGACTGGTAGTTTCAGAATTTTCCCCTTCAAGAGCTCTGATGCAGAGTGATATTTTCCTGAACCACCTCCATTTTTTTCACTAGGAAAGTTTTCTTAAATTCAAAGCTTACTACTCTTTAAAGTTTGTTTATACTTCTATTTAATTAGTATTGAATGCTTGCTAAAGATAAAGATTTGATTGATCACTGCACTTTTAATGTGTATGCTTCATTATTGTGAATGGGAAGTCAGAAGGAAGGCCAGTGATCAACACTGTATGAAAAAAGAAAAGGACAGAGAACATGGATTCTCTGTGACGAACTGTCAGATATTTTTCCCTGGCTGGGTGTTCTGGAGTTATATGAGAAATAATTTTATTGATTCTATATTTGAGAAACTTTCCAAAGGGGCATGGGGGAAAAAGGAAGAGATAAAAGCATGAACTTGGTTCCTTTTTCCCTAAGCAAGATATGAGTTCAACCACAGTTTCTGATGGAGAGTAGGATGCTGTTGGGTCATAGTTGGCTTTTCCATTGTTCTCCTCACTTCATGCTCACAAATTCCTCTTCCCTTATCCCCGGGGCCAAGCCCAAGTCAGAGACTAGGGGGTAGATCATACCTAGTGGGAGGAAAAAGGCAAAGTCTAGTGATGACCACATTTCACAAGTTGGGGTCAGAAGAGAGAAAATGAGACTCTTCACCTTCCCAAAGCAGTAATTTGACAGATGAACTTTTTTTGCCTCAAACAAATAGCCCCAAATAGGCACTTTAAGTGTAAAAACCATGCCTGGAGAATAAAACCTCCAGGCAATTATGTAAAAAATGCTATAGATAGTTAGAGCTTAGATGTGAAAATTGATATCAGTGTGTTATGGCTGGAAAACCTTTTGTATTGTTACAAGGGAGATAACTTTGAGAATTACATTTGGAGGAACAGACTCAAGATTGCAGAGTAAGTGGAACCAGTAGAGTCTAGTTTGCCAGAAATACATTCTCAATAAAAATCTAGAAAATGTACCACACTGATTAGGAAAGCCAAGAAAAAGTTACAGTGAGTCATTTTTCCCAGCCCAGAGTAGCTTAGAGAGATAGAGAGGTCTGTGGACACTGGGGATAGGGTCTGGATAGGAATGCTTGACAGGTAGCTTTACAATCTCTGAGAGACTAAAGGAAGAATAAGAAAGGGCACCAGAGCACATAATACCAACCAGAGCAGAAAGAGATCCCATAGGATCCTAAAACTAGTAATGAATTCATAAACAAATACCATCTGGACACTTTATCAACCACTACCCAGTTCTGGGTCACAGATGCGGGGTAGAAAGCAGCAATCATGAATCTTGAGACCAGCTGTGTCCTGAATAAGGAACAAATTCCAGAAGCAAAAATAATAATAATAATAATAATAATAATTGTATGGCTCTGATCCCAGGAACAGAGTGCAGAGACTCAGAGCAAAGGAGAGCTAGTAGTTCAATTGTTTTGAATCAGCAGATCATCCCAATAGGCTAATAGTGGCTGAATCCAAAAGCAATCTGTTGAAACTTGGGTTAGCAGAAACTTGTACTCCCATCCCAATTACAATCCATTTCTCCATATGGATTTCACATTCAGGTTTCTCATGGGTTTCACATTCATGATTTTGGTTATTTCCAGGTTGGCCACTAGTAATTTATTACATGAGGATTTTTGGAGATTTGTGGCAGAGTGTAGAAAATCACAGACAATGTACATATGTAAAGAAAAACTAAAAAAAATAGAAAGTCAAAATGTTTAAATATTGTACATTATTAATCTATTTTATCATTTATATGCATAAGTATACAGATATAAATTTATTATGACTTTAAATTTTCTTCAAAGTTCCAATGTGCTAAATAAATAAAAGAGTGCACAATGTGCACTCTTTTTGGGAATTCCAGCTCTTTGCCTCTCTGTCATCCAGACTCAATCATGAGATTTTCTTTCACAGTGATCATTGTATCTTGCACTTTTCATAGGAAAAAGAAATTCATGAAGCACTTGCTGCAGTTACATCCACAGCTTCAAAGACTCTGCAGAGCATGCAAAATACTAATTCTCTCCCATAGAAACAGGAAGTTCTTATGGGTACAGAATGTTGTTTTACTTGTTTTCTGTGTTAAATACATATAATCAGAATTATTAAAAAAAAATAAGGATTTGGAGTGAGGTCTAGAATTATTCATAGTTTTCTATATTCATGAGATTCTCTTTCCCCTCATTGCCTCCCTTACTCCCTCTCCCCCCAAAATGTATAGGGATTACTTTAGGAGCACTGAAAGATTTCAGTCTCTCGGTCAGATCTTAAAAGCAGCAGAAAGATGTAAGGGAAAGATTAGGTCAAAATCCTCCCTAGACATGTACAGAGCCCAACACTAACGTTAAGTTAAAGGGAATGGGTTGGAAGATTAAACAGACAAAAAAACCACACCATGAAAATCTTTTCTAGTGAAAGAGAAGCTGAAGACACAAACCAGAAGAGGAGAATCACACACACACACACACACACACACACACACACACACACACACACACACACACATCCTGTTCTACAAAGTTTTAAAGAAAAAATCAGCTTGGATACAATTCAACCGAGAATTGCTACAAAAAGTTAGAACAAGAGTTTTTAAGAGCTTTAAAATTATTTTACACAATGAAAGAAAGCAGTAGAGGGAGAAAATGAGAAAAGTAGCAAAAACTAGGGAAGGATATGAAAAGAGAATTAACAACTTAGAAAAAGAAGTACAAAACCTTATTGAAGAAAGTAATTTCTTGAAAGTCAGAATTGGCCAAAGGAAAGTTATTGCCTCTATGAGACATCAAGAAATAAGAACAAAGTGAAGAGCTGAAAAAAATAGAAGAAAATACAAAATATCTCATAGGAAAAACCATCAACCTAGGAAATAGATCAAAAAGAAATACTTTAAAAATAATTGTACTATGTAAAATTCATGAACAAAAAAGAAAGCCTAGAAATAATATTTTTTAGAAATTGTAAAAAAAAAAAAAACTGATACTTAGAAATAGAGAACAAGGTAGAAATTTAAGAAGACTTGAAATATACAAGCCATTCTCCAATTGATAAATGGTCAAAGGATATGAACAGACAATTTTCAGATGAAATTAAAACCATTTCTAGTCATATGAAAAAATGGTCTAAATCACTATTGGTCAGAGAAATGCAAATTAAGACAACTCTGAAGTGCCACTACACATCTCTCAGATTGGCTAAGATGACAGGAAAAGATAATTATGAATGTTGGAGGGCATGTGGGAAAACTGGGTCACTAATGTTGGTGGAGTTGTGAACTGATTGAACCACTCTGAAGAGCAATATGGGACTATGCCCAAAGGGCTATCAAACATACCTTTGATCCAGTAGTGTTTCTACTGGATATGTTTCCCAAAGAGATCATTAAAAAAAGGACAAGGACCCACCTGTGCAAAATTTTTTGTAGCAGGCCTTTTTGTAGTGGCAAGGAAGTGGTAACTGAGTGAATGCCCATCAGTTGGAGAATGGTTGGAAAAGTTATGGTATATGAATGTAATGGAATATTATTATTCTATAAGAAATGACCAGCAGGATGATTTCAGAAAGGCCTGGAGAGACTTGCATGAACTGATACTGAGCAAAGTGAGTAGAACCAAGAGTACATTGTACACAGGAAAAACAAGATTATACTATGATCAATTCTGATGAACATGGCTCTTTTCTACAGTGAGGTGATTCAGGCCAGTACCAGGTCTTGTGGTGGAGAAAGCCCTCTGCATCCAAAGACAGGGCAGTGAGGACTGAGTGTGGACCACAACATAGTATTTTCACTTTTGTTGTTATTGTTTGCTCAAATTTTGTGTTCTTTCTCATTTTTTCCCTTTTTGATGATTTTTCTTGTGCAGCATAATAACTGAAAATATATATAGAAGAATTGCAGATGTTTAACATATATTGGATTAACTGCTGTCTGGGAGAGTGGGGGAAGGGAGAAAAATTTGGAACACATGGTTTGGCAATGGGTAAATGTTGAAAACAATGCATATATTTTGAAATCAAAAAAACTTTTAAAATAAAAAAGGCCTGAAATGATTAACTTTCGTGAATAGTATAGCCAAAATCCAGAGTTTCTACATCAATAGTAAAAAAAAAAAATCCACAAGCATTTGGAAAGAAAAAAATTAACGGATTAAGGAATCTTCATCAAGATCACATACAATTTAGCAGTCACCACCAAAAAGAAGTGGAGAGCTTGGAATATGACATTTCAAAAGGCAAAAGATCTAGGCTTACAACCAAGAAAAACCTATCCAACAGAACTGATTATAGTCCTACTGGAAGAAAAATGGACCTCTAATGATATAGAAGACTCTTTAAGCATTCTCACCAGAGTTAAGTTTAAAAAAAAAAAAAAGACATACAGACATAGGAGTCAGGAGAATTATAAAAAGGTAAATATGACTAAACCATCCTTTTTTTTCTTTTTTTTATTAATACTTTTTATTTGCAAAACATATGTATGGGTAATTCCTAAACATTAACCCTTACAAAGATTTCTGTTACAAATTTTTCCCCCCTACTCCCCACCCCTCCCCTAGATGGCAGGAAGTACACTACATGTTAATTATGTTAGAATACTTAAATTGAATATATGTATAGTTATTGCCACACATCATTTTTTTGTTCAGGAGAAATTGTATCTATAAGAGAGAATAATCTGATAAAGGAAATATAATGCAAGCAAACATCAATAGAGAACATGAAAATGTTATGTTGTGGTCCACATTTCACATCCCTCTGGGTGTATATGGCCTTCTTCACTGAACAATTGTAATTGGTTTGAAGCATTTCATTGTTGAAGAGAGTCATATGACTAAACAATCCTAAGGAAATAAGATTAAATCATTTAACATCCTCATATGGGGAGATGAATCATATAACCACTGAGAACTCTATTGTCATCAGGAATTATAAAAGGAGTGGTTCTGTTACATTTTAATGATCTCAAAATAAAAATGGAAAGTGAGGAAGTCCTCTTCTCTCAGACTAAGCAAAAGTAAAAATAGTCCTAATTAAGAGATTAACAGGAGAACTGCCTTTTGCTGAAAGGTACAATAGACAATAAATGAATATTAGTACTTATACATACATGCACCAAATGGAATAGAAGGAACATGGGGGAAGGGAAAGGAAGAATGAGAGAAGTCATCTCATACAAATGGGATGTGCAAAGAGGAAGCAGGAAGAAATGGATGACACTTGAACTTCATTCTCATCTGAACTGGTTAAAGGATGTAAGAATACCCAAGCACACACAGAGTTTGGCATATAAGAAATACATTTTACCCATCAAAGAACTAAGAGGGAAAGGGGTTAATCTAATAATTTGTTGTGTAAAAGAAATAACACTTGAAACAGCAAGATACATAGAAAATTAAAGGACTGGCACTGAATCTGCTATGCTTCCTTTGAAGGAAAAAGAGACAGAGGTAGGCAGCAATCATGACCTCAGACAAAGCAAAAGCAAAAGTAGACCTCATTAAAAGAGATAGAAATAGGAAGACTACATTTTGCTATGCAATGATGAATTAATATTAATACTAAACATACAGGGGCCAAATCAAGATCTAAATTCTTAAAGAAAAAGTTAAATGTATTAGAGAAAGAAATAGACATTAAAACTAAAATAGTGATTGGCCAAAATTTCTCTCTCTCAGACCTAGATAAATCTATCAAAAAAAATAATAATAAAGAAAGAAAGAAGTTAAGTATCTGAACAGAATTTTTTTTAGAAGTTGGATATTATAAACCTCTGGAGAATACTTACTAGGGACAGAAAGAAGAATACCTATTTTTCAGCTGTGCTTGACACTTTCACAAAGATTTATCATGTATTGGAGCATAAAAACTTCACAAGCAAATACAGAAAAGTAAGAATATTAAATGTATTTTGCTGACCATAATGCAATAAAAATTACATTCACTAAATGGCCTTTGAAGCAAAGATTAAAAATTAATTGGAAGTTAAATCACCTAAAGAATAGGTGAGTCAAAGAACAAATCATAGAAACTAATAATAATTTATTAAATATAATGACAGGTTTTTCCCTTTTGTTCTGATTCTTTTTTCACAACATGACTAATATAGAAATACATTTAACATAATTGTACACATATAACCCATATTGAATTGCTTGTTGTCTTGACAAGGAAGAAAGGAAAGAAGGGAGGGAGAAAAATTTGGAAGTCAAAATCTTACAAAAATGAATGTTAAAATGATCTTTACATGTAATTGAGGGGAAAATATTAAGTTAATAACAACAAAGGGAAAACATGCCAAATTTGTGAGACAGTCAAAACAGCACTTAAATGAAATAAAAATAATTATTAATATCTATTTTGTCCAATAACATGCCAATAAAAGTAACAATATAAATAAAAGTAATTAATACAAAAATATATATATTTTTTGCTGAGGCAATTGGGGTCAAGTGACTTGCCCAGGGTTACACAGCTAGGACGTGTTAAGTGTCTGAGGCCAAATTTGAACTCAGGTCCACCTATTCACTGTACCATTTAGCTACCCCCAAAATATATTTTTTTCATCTGAATAGAACAGGAGATAGAATGCTAATACAATATTATCTAGAATTTATTATCTATATTATTATCTATACAATATTATCTAGAAAAAGAAATTACAGAAACCATAAATGAATTCCCAAAGGAAAAAAAGTCCCATGAACAAATGGACAATCTACCAAACATTTTATGAACCATTAATTCCAACATTAAACTAAAAAAAAAAAAAGTAAAAATAAGATCTTACCAATTTCCTTCTTTGATACAAATGTGGTCTTGACACTTAAACTTACAGAAAAGAATAAACCAATTTACCTAATGATTGTTAACATAAAAAATTTAAATAAAACATTAGCAAGGAGATTATAACACATCAAAAAATGAAACTATAACTAGATAGAACTTACATAGAGAATGAAGGCCTGTTTTTTGATATTAGAAAAACTACAAATACCAACTAAGTGATAGTTACACCACCCACATACGCAGACCAACACAAACATCCTGCTATCACCACCAACATCACTATCAATAATAAATAGCAATTAAACCGATTTATCAACCCCCCCCAAAAAAGCATATAGAACTTGATGTTTTATAAATTATCAGAAAATACCCAAATGTGAATTTTCTCTTCTCATGGGATTGGGATAATAGCTTAAGCAAGTCTAATATGTTTTCCATGTGACAATCCCAAAATTACCTGAAATCAGTTTTCATGTCCCCATCTAAATCTTTTCTTTTTGCCTCCTGTTACTTTAACTAATTCTCATGTAAAATAACCTTGAGGCTCTTCATGTTTCCTTCCTCTCAGTAGTATCCATTTTATCAGTGTTTTGCCTAAATTACTGTACCTAGTACTGAACATAAATTCTAGATATGGTCTGACCTGAATGGGATGCAGTAGAATTATCACTTTCACTATGCTTCTCAATATAAAGCCTAAGTTCACTTCAGCTGAATGGGAAACTCTTGCTTTATACTGAAGTTGTTGTCCAAAAAAATTCTCAGATCTTTTCCAGGTAAGTTGCTTTCTGGACATCTCTTCCTATTTTGTTTTTGAGACTTGGATTTTTGGAAGTCAAATGGCTTTTGAATTTGTCCTTATTGGTCCTGGATTCTAATTCATTGAGATCTTTTTATATCCTGACTGTCAGACAGGCATATTTCTTATGTCCTCCTCAGATTTGATAAGCATGTCCCTCCAAGCTTATGTTATCCTCAGGTTTGATAAGCATGTCATCTAGGCCTACAATTGTTCAAAATTGCAAAAATGTTTGTAGCAGTTCTTTTGGTAATAGCAAAAAACATTAGCATTGATATTAGAGTGGATGCCCATCAGTTGGAGAATGGCTGGATAAACTATGGTATATGAATGCCATGAAATATTATTGTTCTGTAAGAAATGACCAGCAGGATGACTTCAGAAAGGCCTGGAGAGATTTACATGAACTGAGGCTGAGTGAAGTGAGTAGAACCCAAGAGTACATTGTACACTGCAACAACAAGATTATATGATGACCAATTCTGATGGACATGGTTCTTTTCAACAGCGAGGTGACTCAGGCCAGTTCCAATGGTCTTTTGATGGAAAGAGCCATCTGCACCCAAAGACAAGACAGCGGGGAATAAGTGTGGATCACAACATAGCATTTTCACTTTTGTTGTTGTTTGTTTGCATTTTGTGTTCTTTCTCATTTTTTCCCTTTTTGATCTGATTTTTCTTGTGTAGCATGATAATTGTGGAAATATGTATAGAAGAATTGCACATGTTTAACATAGATTACTTGCCATCTGAGGGGGTGAGAAGGTGGGAAAAAGAGAGAGAAAAAAAATTGGAACAAAAGGTTTTGCAAGGGTGAATTTGAAAACTATCTATGCATGTATTTTGAAAATAAGTTTTATTTTTAAAAGCCTGTAACAATTTTTAATATCCTATGACATTTCTCATTAATACACATACTTAGCAATATCATAATAGTAATTTTCTGTTGATGCTGAAATAAATCAAATACAACAAAAAAATTACAAGTTAAGTCAGTGGTTCCCATTGCTCTATGGATACAGAATTATTTCTAATGGAAGGTATTTCCTCATAGATTTATTTTCTTTTAAATTTAGCATTTTATTTCCCCCCAATAACATGTAAAAACAAATTTCAGCATTTGTTTTTAAAATTGAGTTTCAAATTCTCTTCCTTCCTTTCTCCTCCCCACTGATAAGGTAAACATTTGATGTAAGTTATATAGGTGCAGTCAGGCAAGACATATTCCCATATTATGCATGTTGTAAAAGAAAAAATTCAAGAAAAAAAGTTTAAAAAGTATTCTTTTATCCATATTCAAACTCCATCAGTTCTTTCTCTGAGAATGGATAATATCTTTTTCATCATAATTCCTTAAGTTGTCTTGCTGAATTGCTGTTTTGCTGAGAATAGCTAAGTCATTCGCAGCTGATCATCTTATGATACTGCTGTTACTGTGTTCTGGTTCTACCAATTTCACTTTGCATCTGTTCATGTGAGTCTTCATTTGTTTTCTCTGATAGCACTTAGCTCATCATTTCTTACCACAATAGTATTCCATAATAATTGTATACCACAATTTATTCAGCCATTCCCCAATTGATGGGTATCTCCTCAATTTCCAATTCTTTGCCACAGAAAAAGCTGCGATAAATATTTTGCCCATATAGGTCATTTTCCTTTTTTTGCTTTTAAATCTCTTTTGGTGGTATTGCAAGGTCAAAGGGTATGTCTGCTTTTATAGGCTTTAGGCATAAGTTCTTTTTTTTTTCCTGAGGCAATTGGGTTTAAATGACTTGCCCAAGGTCACATAGTTAGGAAGTGTTAAGTGTCTGAGATCATATTTGAACTCAGGTCCTCCTGACTTCAGTGCTCCATCCACTATGCCACCTAGCTGCCCCTTAGGCATAAGTTCTAAATTGCTTTACCTAATGGTTGAATCAGTTCACAGCTCCACCAACAACATATTAATGTCTCTATTTTCCCATATCCCCTCCAACATTTGTCATTTTCCTTTCTATTCTGTTAGTATTGGTATGAGGTAGTACTTAAAAATTGTTTTAATTTGTACATCTCCAATAAATAGCAACTTGGAGAATTTTTTTTCATTTTATTTTAGATAGCTTTGATTACTTCATCTGAAAACAGTTCATATGTTTAATCATTTATCAATTAGGTAATGAATTATTCTCATAAATTTCACTCAGGTTTTTAGATATTTTGTGAGATGAGGCCTTTATCAGAGAAACTTGCTTCAGAATTTTTTTCATAGTAATGATAACTATATTTCCCTCATTTTTATTTACTCCCTGTTTATTCTATTCTCTCTCTCCTTTCACCCTGTCCCTTTTCAAAAGTGTTTTGTTTCTGACTGCTGCCTTCCCCATTCTGTACTCCTTTCTATGAGTACCCAACTCTTTTCTTATCCCTTTCCCCTCCTACTTTCCTGTAGGGTAAAATAGTTGTCTTTACTCAATTGAACATGTATATTATTCCCTCTTTCAGTCAGTTCTTTTTTTTTATTAAAGCTTTTTATTTGCAAAACATATGCATGGGTAATTTTTCAGCATTGACACTTGCAAAGCCTTCTGTTACATATTTTTCCCTCCTTCCCTCCCACCGCCCTCTCCTAGATGGCAGGTAGTCTAATACATGTTAATTATGTTAAAATGACTGACAAATCAAATATATGTATACATATTTATACAGTTATCTTGCTGTACAAGAAAAATTGGATCTACAAGAAAAAAAAAACCTAAGAAGGAAAACAAAATGCAAGCAAACATCAACAAAGAGCGTGAAAATGCTATTTTGTGGTTCACACAGATCCCACAGCCCTCTCTCTGGGTGTAGATGGCTTTCTTCATCACTGAACAATTGGAACTGGTTTAAAACATCTCATTGTTTACTAATTTACTTATTTAGTGCCATACCAATCAAACTCCCAAGAAATTATTTTACAGATCTAGAAAAAATAGTAGCAAAGTTCATTTGGAAGAAAAAAAGGTCAAGAATTTCAAGGGAATTAATGAAAAAAAAGGCTGATGAAGGTGACCTTGCTGTACCAGATCTAAAACTATATTATAAAACAGCAGTCATCAAAACCATTTGGTACTGGCTAAGAACTAGAGTAGTCGATCAGTGGAATAGGATAGAATCACAGGACAAACTTGGCAATAACTATAGCAATCTAGTGTTTGACAAACCCAAAGACCCCAGCTTTTGGGATAAGTACTCACTATTCAACAAAAACTGCTGGGAAAATTGGAAAGTTGTGTGGAAAAAAATTAGGGCTTGACCCACACCTAACACCACATACCAAGATAAGACCTAAATGGATTCATGATTTAGACATAAAGAGTGATATTATAAGTAAATTAGAGGAACATAGGATAGTTTATCTCTCAGAGCTGTGGAGAAGGAAGGAATTTGTGTCCAAAGAAGAATTGGAACTCTTAATTGAACACCAGATAGATAATTTTGACTATATTAAGTTAAAAAGTTTTTGTACAGGGGCAGCTAGGTGGCACAGTAGATAGAGCACCAGCCCTGAAGTCAGGAGGACCTGAGTTCAAATCTGGTCTCAGACACTTCTTAGCTGTGTGACCCTGGGCAAGTCACTTAACCCCAATTGCCCCACCAAAAAAAAAAAACAAAAAAAAAAAAGTTATTGTACAAACAAAACTAATGCAAACAAGATTAGGAGGGAAGCAATAAATTGGGAAATCATCTTTACATTTAAGGGTTTTGATAAAGGCCTCATTTCTAAAATATATAGAGAATTGTCTCATATTTATAAGAATTCAAGCCACTCTCCAACTGATAAATGGTCAAAAGATATGAACAGACAATTTTCAGAGGATGAAATTAAAACTATTTCTAGTCATATGAAAAGGTGCTCCAAATCACTATTGATCAGAGAAATGCAAATCAAGACAACCCTGAGATATCACTTCACACCAGTCAGATTGGCTAAGATGACAGGAAAAGATAAAGATGAATGTTGAAGGGGATGTGGGAAAACTGGGACACTAATACATTGTTGGTGGAGCTGTGAATTGATCCAACCATTCTGGAGAGCAATTTGGAGCTATGCTCAAAAAGTTATCAAACTGTGCATACCCTTTGACCCAGCAATGTTTCTATTAGGCTTATATCCCAAAGAGATCTTAAAGGAAGGAAAGGGATCCACATGGGCAAAAATGTTGTGGCAGCCCTTTTTGTAGTGGCTAGAAACTGGAAACTGAAAGGATGCCCGTCAATTGGAGAATGGCTGAATAAATTATGGTTTATGAATGTCATGGGATATTATTGTTCTGCAATAAACAACCAGCAGGACGATTTCAGAGAGGCCTGGAGAGACTTGCATGAACTGATGCTGAGTGAAATGAGCAGAACCAGGAGATTATTATACACAGAAACAACAAGACTATATGATGATCAATTTTGAAGGACATGGCTCTCTCTTCAACAATGAAATGTTTCAAACCAGTTCCAATTGTTCAGTGATGAAGAATGCCATATACACCCAGAGAGAGGGATATGAATGTGGACCACAACATAGCATTTTCATGCTATCTGTTCATGTTTGTTTGCATTATATTTCCCTTCTCAGATTTTTTTTTCTTGTAGATCTGATTTTTCTTGCACAGCAAGATAATTGTAAAAATACGTATACACATATTCGATTTGTCAAGTATTTTAACATAATTAACATGTAGTAGACTTCCTGCCACCTAGGGGAGGAGTGGGGAGAGGGGATTTGTAACAGAAAGCTTTGCAAGGGTCAATGTTGAAAAATTACCCATACATATGTTTTGCAAATAAAAAGCTTTAATAAAAAAATAAGCAAAAAAATATTTTAAAAATTAAAAAAAAAGAAACATCTCATTGTTGAAGAGAAACACGTCCATCAGAATTGATCATCATATTGGCTAAAATTACAGGAAAAGTTAATGATGAATGTTGGAGGGGATGTGGGAGGTCTGGGACACTGATGCATTGTTGGTGGAGCTGTGAACGGATACAGCCATTCTGGAGAACAATTTGGAGCTACGCTCAAAAAGTTATCAAACTGTGCATACCCTTTGACCCAGCAGATTTCTATTGGGCTTATATCCCAAAGAAATCATAAAGGAAGGAAAAGGCCCCACATGTGCAAGAATGTTTGTGGCAGCCCTTTTTGTAGTGGCTAGAAACTGGAAATTGAATAGATGCCCTTCAATTGGAGAATGGCTGAATAAATTATGGTATATGAATATTATGGAATATTATTGTTCTGTAAGAAATGACCAGCAAGATGACTTCAGAGAGGCTTGCAGAGACTTACATGAACTGATGCTGAGTGAAATGAGCAGAACCAGGAGATCATTATACACGGCAACAACAGTACTATATGACGATCAATTCTGATGGACATGGCTCTCTTCAACAATGAAATGCTTCAAACCACCTCCAATTGTTCACTGAAGAAAACCATATACACCCAGAGAGAGGGATGTGAAATGTGGACCACAACATAACATTCTCATACTCCTTGATTGATGTTTGCTTACATTGTGTTTCCTTTATCTGATATATCTTTTGTGTAGATAATATTTTTCTTGCACAACAATGTTAAGTTTGGAAATATGTATACATATATTCGATTTGACAATAGTTTAACATAATTAACATGTAGTGGATATCCTGCCATCTAGGGGAGGGGTGGGGAGTTGGGGGGAAAAATTTGTAACAGAAAGCTATGTAAGGGTTAATGTTGAAGAATTACCCACACATATGTTATGCAAATAAAAAAATAAAAAAATAAAAAAATTGATCATCATATAGTCTTGTTGCCATGTACAATGATCTCCTGGTTCTGCTCATTTCTCTCAGCATCAGTTCATGCAAGTCTTTGAGCCAGTTCTAAATGAGAGCAAGGTTCAAGTGTTCCCACCACCTCTTCCATCTTGCCCTCCACTATAAAAGTTCTTTCAATGCTTTTTTATGAAAAATAATTTACACCATTCTACCTCTCCCTTTTCTTTTCTCAGTACATTCCTCTCTCATTCCTTAATCTTATTTTTAAGATATCATCCCATCATATCCAACTTACTTATGCTCTTTGCCTATATATGTATATATGTGTATATATATATATATATTTAGTTAGAAAGAGTATATATATATATATACACATATATACATATATATATACATATATACAAACACACACATATATATATATATATACTCTTTCTAATTACCTAATAATAAAAAAGTTCTTATGAGTTACAAATATCATCTTTCTATATGGTAATGTATATATTTTAACATTATTGAGTCCTTCATGATTTCTCTTTCCTGTTTACCTTTTCATGCTTCTCCCGAGTTCTATATTTGAAAGTCAAATTTTTTATTTGGCTCTGGTATTTTCTTAGGAATATTCAAAAGTCCTCTATTTCATTGAATATTCACTTTCCCTCCAAAGGATTCCGGTTTTGGGGGATGAGTGAAGCTTGGTTTTAAACCTAGTATCTTTGCCATCTTCAATATGACATTCCAAGCTCTCCAATTCTTTCATGTAAAAGCTGCTAAATCCTATGTTATCCTAACTGTTGGCTCCACTATACTTAAATTGTTTCTTTCTGGCTGGTTGCAATATTTTTATTTGACCTGGGAACTCTGGAATTTATCTATAATATTCGTGGATATTTTCATTTTGTGATCTCTTTCAGGAGGTAATTAATGGATTCTTTTGATTTCTATATTATTTTCTGGTCCTCTAATATCAGGGCAATTTTCTTTAATAATTTCTTTAAAGAATATGTCTTGGCCTTTTTAAAAAAAAAATTGTGACTTTCAATTATTTTTAAATTCTTTCTCCTAAATCTATTTTCCAGATGAGTTGTTTTTCCAACGAGATATTTCATATATCTTCTATTTCTTTCATTCTTTTGGTTTTACTTTATTGTCTCTTGATGTCTCATAGAATCATCAGCTTTCACTTGCTCAAATCTAATTTTTTTCCTGAGGCAATTCAGGATAAGTGACTTGCTCAGGGTCACACAGCTAGGAAGTAGTAAGTGTCTGAGGCCGGATTTGAACTTAGGTCCTTCTGACTTCAGGGCCAGAACTCTATCTACTACACCATCTAGCTGCCCACCCCCGCACCCCAACCCCCACCCCCCGCCAATTCTAATTTTTAAGGAATTTTCTTCAGTGAGATTTTTTTGGCCTATCCTACTTTTTAAGGAGTTCTTCTCTTAGGTGAATGTTTGTGTCTCGTTTTCCATTTGGCCAGTTCTGTTTTTCAAAGCATTATTCTCCTCATTAGATTTTTGTGTCTCTTCTACCATTTAGTCTGTCCTATTTTTTACAGTAGTTTTTCCCCCAGTTTTTTTGTGCCTCCATTACCAAGAACACGACTCTTTTTTCATAATGGAAAATTGGACTGGAAAAAAAGTGGGCTAGAAAATTTTTTCATGCTGTCCTTCTGCTGGTTCTGCCATTCCAGAATTTGCTTTAGGGCATTACATTATAGATTTTTGGAGAGATTTAGGGGAGAGCTCAGCAGAGTCCTTGCCTTATATCCACCATCCTGGCTCTGACTCCTACTGTTTTCTTGGGCCTTCTATATTTTTCCCATTATTCCATACTTCTCATATTCCTTCCCATTAGATAATTCACTGAATAGAATACTAGGCTTGGAGTCAGAGAAATATGAGTTCAAATCCTAACTTTGACATTTCCTAGCTATGTGACTCTATGTAAATCATTTATACTCTCTCAATTCAGTTTTTTATCTACAAAGTGAGGAATTTCAACACAATGAACTCCAAGATCCTTTCTTGATCATAATCTGCATCCTCTTTTGCTCATAATATATGATTCTATTATCCCATCTAGTTGCACTCACAGAAATCTTGCTTTTCCTGTCATCCATCCCTGTCATCCTCTTACTTGGCACAATGGTTTTAGAGGATATCTGAATGCTCATTGCTTCCCATTGCCACTCCCAATGCCCCACTTCCAGAAAGACTTCCTCTTTCCTCCAATGCTCATTAACCTCTCTCTCACTACCTGTGATGGATACAGAGGCATCCTCCAATCCTTCATTTATCAGAAGGCTCCTCACCTGGCTTCACCACTGGGACACTCTTTTCTTTTCCCTTAATTCCTTCTTCTTGGCTACCTGATTGTTCACATGGTGTGGATAAGATGGAAGTCAACAACTCTGTTACTTCTATTCAGAAAGAATACCATCAGATCTGACCATGTGCTCTGCTTTCTAAGATTCTTCAGATCTTTTTTTTCTTCTTCCCTACCTCAGTGCCCTGCCAATCCCTGACACTGTCATCTACTTAAATAATGAAAAGAACTCTGGTCCACTGTTATCTTCCCTGACTTTTCATCTGCTCTGCAAACAAACTTTTTAAAAAATTATGTGTCATCTTCCCCAATGAAAGCATGAACTCCTTAAAAGCAGGGACCATCTTGAGTTTTCTGTGTTAGTACAATGATCATAACAAGCACTTAATAAATGCTTTTTTTCATTCAGTCTTTCAAACCCACCTCTCTTAGAAAATTCTCTACTCTTGCTGAAAGCTCTACCATTACATTCCAGTTTCCCAGATTCATAACTTCAGCACTATTCTCAATTCCTCATTTTTCAATTATTTGCTAAACCTTGCTATTTCTATTGGCACAATATATTTCTGATTTAATTTTTAGCTACCTTTTTTCCTAGACTATTGTGGTGGTCTCCTAATTCATCTTCTAGCCTCAATTCCTTCTTGATTCTAATTCATTTTCTATACAACTGTCAGAGTGATTTTCCTTAAGTACAGATCTGACCATATCATTTCTTTCATCAATAAACTCCATTCGGTTTCTATGGCCTCTACAGTCAAATATAAATTCAATTTGGCTTTTAAAGTCTTTCACAGTCTGGTCCTAACCTATCATTCCCGTTTCAATATACATTACTTCCCTTCCTGCATTAAATAATCCAATCTAGGTGGCCTTCTCTCTGTTTCTCTCACTTGGCACACTAATTCCTATCTACATTTCATTTTATAGATCATCCATCCCAATGAGGATTGTATGTACAAGTGTGAATCTAGTATTTATAGATTATTGTTTTTAAGTATGCAAGAAATTCAACATCATTGTTTCAAAACTGTCCTGCTTTTCTATGTTTTTTTCTAACTACCTTCTATTCTTTTTATTGCATTTAAAATTTATTAATTCTTTTATTATTTTTTTTTTGGCATTACAATCACTAATCTCCTTTTTCCTCTACCAAAAAAATTCAAAACCTCACAAATTCTCCCTTATACCAAATAGCTTAGTCAAACAAAATGAATCCATGGCCATTGCTGAAAGGTCATGTCTCATTTCTCACCTCTAGTCCATCACTTCATGTGCTTCATCATTGTCCTTGATGAAGTATGTGGAGTGATGGACTAGCAGTCATTCCAAAAATCAGAAATTTTAAATCCTGCAAAGTTCTTTTTTTCTATACATTGTTCTTGTTCTGGTTCTATTTACTTTACTCTGCATCACTTCATACAAGTCTTCATAAGTTTCTCTGAATCTGTCGCCCTTATCATTTCTTACTTCAAATTCTTACTTCTTGCTTCACATTCATATACTATAATTATTTCTTTCATCACATTCTTTATATTATAATTAGCTTAATCACTAAAAACAATTAATAGATGAATTCTACTTTGAGTTCTAGGTTTTTGCTACAACAAAAAAGATTCTGCCATGAATATTTTATATACACGGATCATTTCCCTATAGTATACATAGTTTAATGACTTTTTTCAGTGGAGTTCCAAATTGCTTTGCAGATTGACTAGATCAAAGTATAGCTCCATTAACAGTATATTAGTGTGCTTTTTCTCCCATAGCCTCTCCAACAATTTTCCTTTTAAAAAAAATTTAATTAATTAATTTATTTTAATGCACATTGCTTTATGAATCATGTTGGGAGAGAAAAGTCAGAACAAAAGGGAAAAACCATGGGACAGGGAAAAAAACACAGAAAAAAAGAAGTGAACATAGTACATGCTGATTTCCATTCAAGCTCCATAATTCTTTTTCTGGATGAGATAGCATTTTCTGTCCAAAGTCTATTGGGATTGCTTTGGTTCAATAACCACTAAGGAAAATCCAAGTCTTTCTCGGTTGATCATCATACATTCTTGCTTTTATTGTGTTCAATGTATTCTTGGTTCTGCTTGTTTTGCTCAGCATCAGTTCATATAAAACTCTCCAGGCCTTTATAAAATTAGTTTGTTCATAATTTTTTTATAAAACAATAATATTCCATTATTTTCATATATCACAGCTTATTCAGCCATTCCCCAATTGATGACCATATACTCATTTCCCAATTCTTTGTTACCACAAAAAGAGTTGCTACAAAAATTTTTGCACATGTGGGTCCTTTACCCTCCTTTATGATTTCCTTGGGATACAGAGTCAGTAATGGCACTGCTCGATCATAAGGTATGCATAGTTTTATAATCCTTTGGGCATAGTTTCAGACTGCACTCCAGAATGGTTGGATCACTTCACAACTCCACCAACAATGCATTAGTGTCCCAGTTTTCCCACATCTCCTTCAACATTTGTCATTATCTTTTCCTGTCATGTTAGCCAATATGAGAGATGTGAAGTGGTACCTTAGAGTTGTTTTAATTTGCATTTCTCTAATCAATAGTGATTTAGAGTATTTAATACTCTATATAGATGGCTTTAATTTCATCATCTGAGAATTGTCTGTTCATATGCTGTGAACATTTCTCAATTGAAGAATGGCTTGTATTTTTATAAATTTGACATAACAGTTCTTTATGTATTTTAGAAATGAGACCTTTAGGGGCAGCTAGGTGGTATAGTGGATAGAGTCCTGGCCCTGCAGTCAGGAGGACCTGAGTTCAAATCTGGTCTCAGATACTTAACACGTCCTAGCTGTGTGACCCTGGGCAAGTCACATAACCCTAATTGCCTCAGCAAAAAAAAAAAAGAAAAAAGAAAAGAAAGGAAATGAGACCTTTATCATTAACACTGGCTGTAAAGATTTTTTCTTTGTACTTCCTTTTTAATCTTGTTTCTGTTGATTTTGTTTGTGCAAAATCAAATGTAATCATATGTAATCAAGTTGTCCATTTTGCCTTTCATAATGTTATCTAGTTCTTCTTTTGTCATAAATTCTTACCTTCTCCAAAGATCTAATAGTTAAATTATCCCTTGTTCTCCTAATTTGTTTATGGTATCATCTTTATGCCCAATTGATGTACCCATTTTGACCTTATTTTGATATGGGGTGTGCAATGTAGGTCTATGTTGAGTTTCTGACAAATTATTTTCCAGTTTTCCCAGCAATTTTTGTCAAATAGTGAATTTTTATTCCAGAAGCTGGAGTTTGGGGGTTTATCAAATACTAGATTACTATAGACCTTGGTTATTGTGTCTTGTGTATCTAATCTATTCTAGTGATCCATCACTCTATTGCTTAGCCTGTACCAAGTGGTTTTGATGACTGCTGCTTTATAATATAGTTTTATGTTTGGTATTGCTAAACCACCATCCTTTGTATTTTTTCATTAATTCCCTTGATATTCTTGATCTTTTATTCTTCCAAATGAATTGGTGCTATTTTTTCTCATTCTATAAAATAATTTTTTGGCAATTTGATTGATATAGCACTGAATAAATAGACCAATTTAGGCAGAATTGTCATTTTAATTATATTAGCTCAGCCTAGCCATGAGCAATTGATATTTTTTCAATTGTTTAGATCTGACTTTATTTGTATGAGAAGTGTTTTACAATTGTGTTCATTTAGTTCTTCAGTTTCTTTTGGCAGATAAACAGCCAAAAACTTTATTTTGTCTATAGTTATTTTAAATGGAATTTCTCTTTCTATCTCTTGCTGATGGGCTTTCTCAGTAATATACAGAAATGCTGATGATGTGTGTGGCTTTTTTATGTCCTGCAACTTTGCTAAAGCTGTTAATTGTTTTCAGTAGGTTTTTGGATAGTTTTCTAAGATTCTCTAATTATATCTGCAAAGAGTGAGAGTTTTATTTCCTCATTGTCTATTCAAATTCTTTTAACTTTTTTTCTTTTCTTATTGCTAAAGCCAACATTTCTAGTACAATACTGAATAATAGTGGTGATAATGGGCATCCTTATTTCACTCGATCTTATTAGAAATGCATCCAGCTTCTCTCCATTACAAATAATGCTTGTATTGGTTTTACATAGTTACTGCTTATTATTTTAAGGAAAGCTCCCTTTATCCCTATGCTCTCTAGTGTTTTTTTAATAGGAATGGGTGCTGTATTTTGTCAAAAGTTTTTTCTACATCTATTGAGATTATCATGATTTCTGTTGGTTTTGTTGGATTTGTTGTTGATTTGATATGGTCTATTATGGTAATAGTTTTCCTGATATTGAACCAGCCCAGCATTCCTAATATAAATCCCACTTAGTAATAGTATATTATCCTGCTGTTAGCTCTTCCTGGTTTAGGTATCAATACCATATTTATATCATAGAAGAAATTTTGCAGGGCTCCTTCTTTATCTATTTTTCCAAATAGTTTACATAGTATTAGAATTAATTGTTCTTTAAATGTTTGGTAGAATTCACTTGTGAATCCATCTGGCACTGGAGATTTTTCTCAAGAAATTCATTAATGGCTTGTTTATTTTCTTTTTCTAAAATGGGACTATTTAAGTAATTTATTTCCTCTTCTGCTAATCTGAGCAATTTATATTTTTATAAATATCCTTACATTTCAGTTAAATTATCAGATTTGCTGCCATACATTTGGACAAAATGGCCCCTAATGATGGATTTAATTTCTTTTTTCATTAGTGGTAAGTTCACCCTTTTCATTTTTGATTCTGGTGATTTGGTTTCTTTCTTTCCTTTTTCTAATCAAATTAACCAAAGGTTTATCTATTTTGTTGGTTTTTCCATAAAACCAACTTTTAGTTTTATTAATTAGTTCAATAGTTTTCTTAGCTTCAATTTTATTAATCTTTCCTTTGAGTCTCAGAATTTCTAATTTGGTATTTAAATGGAAAATTTTAATTTATTCTTTTTTTTTTTTGCTTTTTTAGTTGCATGGCCAATTCATTGATCTACTTTTTCTCTATTTTATTCATGTAGCTATTTAGAGATATAAAATTTCCCCTAAGAACTGCTTTGGCTGCATCCCATAGGTTTTGGTATGTTGTCTCATTTTCATTCTTTTGGATGAAATTATAGATTGTTTCTGTGATTTGTCATTTGACCCACTCGATATTTTTAGAATTAGATGATTTAATTTCCAATTAGTTTTTAGTCTATCTTTCCTTGGCCCTTTATTGAATATAATTTTTATTGCATTGTGATCTGAAAAGGAAGCATCTACTATTTCTGCCTTTCTGCCTTTGATTTTATGCCCTAATACATGATCAATTTTTGTGTAGGTGTCATGTAGTGCCAAGAAAAAGGTATATTCCTTTCTGTCACTATACAGTTTTCTCCACGGGTCTATCATATCTAGATTTTCTAAAATCCTATTAACCCCCTAGCTTCTTTCTTGTTTATTTTGTGGTTAGATTTGTCTGATACTTAGAGGGGAAAGTTGAGGTCTCCTACTAATATAATTTTGCTATCTATTTCTTCCTGTAACTGGCTTAATATATATTCTAGGAATTTGCCTGCTCTACCACTTGGTATATACACATTTAATGTTGTTATTACTTCATTACTTATGGTACTCTTTATCAAGATGTACTTTCCTTCCTTATCTGTTTTAATTAGATCTATTTTTACTTTTGCTTTATCTCAGATCAGAATTACTATCCCTGTTTTTATTTTTACTTCTGCTGAAACAAAAAATTCTGTTCCAGCCTTTTACCTTTATTCTGTATGTGTCTCTCTGTGTTGAATGTGTTTCTTATAAACAACATATTCTAGGATTCTGTTTTTTAATCCACTCTGCTATTTGCTTCCATTTTATGGGAGAGTTCATCCCATTCACATTTGCAGTAATGATTACCAGCTCTATATTTCCCTTCACTCTATTTTCTGCCTTTTATATACTTTTGTTCTCTCTTTCTACCCTGTCCTTAAAAATGCTTTTTTTTACCCATCCCACCCATCTCCTGTCATCCCTTCCCTTTCCTTAGTAGTATTTTTTTAACCTATGCCTCCTACTGCCTTATTTTCCATCACTCTTTCCTCTTCTCTTAATTTTATCCATCACCTTCCCTGAAAGATGATGCTCATTCTTGCTGAGTAGTTAATTCTTGGTTGTAACCCCAGGTCCTTTGCCTACCAGAAAATAGTATTTCAATCCTTTATTGTAGAAGTTGCCAGCTCCTAGGTAGTCCTGATTGTTGATTCTTAATATTTTAATTGTTTTTGTCTGGCAGCTTGAAGTATTTTTCCTTGAGACTGTAATTCTGAAGTTTTGCAACAATGTTCCTTGGGGTTTTTCTTGTGGGATTTCTTTTTGAAGGTGACTCTTTCAATGAGTATTTCCCCCTCTGTTTCTAGAATATTGGGGTAGTTGTCCTTGATAATCTCCTGAAGAAATTCTTTTTTTGGTCATAGCCTTCAGGTAAACCAATAAATTTTTTTTTCACCATAATATTTTATTTTTCCAGATACATGTAAAAATAGTTTTCAACATGAATTTTTTCATATGCAATATTTTTATTAAAGCTTTACATTTTCAAAACACATGCTTTTCAACATTCATCCTTGCAAAATCTTGTATGCCTATTTTTTTTTCCTCTCTTCCCTTCACTCCCTCCCCTAAATAGCAAGTAACCCAATATATTAGACCAATAATTTTTAAATTGTCTCTTTTGGATCTATTTTCCAGGTCAGCTGTTTTTCCAATAAGATATTTCAGATTTTCTTCCATTTTTTCATTCTTTTTAGTTTGTTTGACTTATTCTTCATGTCTCAGAGTCAGTTAGCTTTCATTTTCCCCATTCTAGTTTTTAATGTGCGATTTTCTTCAATTAGCTTTTATATCTCTTTTTCCATTTGCTTAATTACACTTTTGAAGTTATTGTTTTCTTCAGTAGATTTTTTTATTTTTAGCATTTGACCAATTGTGGTTTTTTTTAAGAAATTGCCTTTCTTGGGTAGCAGTAAACTGGGAAAATATTTTTACATCCAAAGGTTCCGATAAAGCCTCATTTCTAAAATATATAGAGAATTGACTCAAATATATAAGAATTCAAGCCATTCTCCAATTGACAAATGGTCAAAAGATATGAACAGACAATTTTCAGACGAAGAAATTGAAACTATTTCCGGTCACATGAAAAGGTGCTCCAAGTCACTATTGATCAGAGAAATGCAAATTAAGACAACTCTGAGATACCACTACACACCTGTCAGATTGGCTAAAATGACAGGAAATGATAATGATAACTGTTGGAGGAGATGTGGGAAAACTGGGACACTGATACATTGTTGGTGGAACTGTGAACGGATCCAACCATTCTGGAGAGCAATTTGGAGCTATGCTCAAAAAGTTATCAAACTGTGCATACCCTTTGACCCAGCAATGTTTCTATTAGGCTTATATCCCAAAGAGATCTTAAAGGAAGGAAAGGGACCCACATGTGCAAAAATGTTTGTGGCAGCCCTTTTTGTAGTGGCAAGAAACTGGAAATTGAAAAGATGCCCATCAATTGGAGAATGGCTGAATAAATTATGGTATATGAATGTTATGGAATATTATTGTTCTGTAAGAAATGACCAACAGGAGGATTTCAGAGAGGATTGGAGGAGACTTGCATGAACTGATGCTGAGTGAAATCAGCAGAACCAGGAGAACATTATACACAGCAACAAGACTATACGATGATCAATTTTAATGGACATAGTTCTCTTCAACAATGATGTGATTCAAACCAGTTGTGCTGCGATGAAGATAGTCATATACATCCAGAGAGAGGCCTGTGGGAACTGAGAGTGAACCACAACACAGCATTTTAACGCTTTCTGTGAATATTTCCATGCATTCTGTTTTCCTTCTTAGGTTGTTTTTTTCTTCTTCTCTTTCTAGATCTGATGTTTCTTTTGCAGTATGATATCTGTATAGATATGTATACATGTACTGTATTTGTCATATAATTTATCCTATCTAGCATGTATTAGATTACCTGTCATCTAGGGGTGGGGGGTAGGGGGAAGGAAAGGAAAAGCTTGGGAAAAAAAAAGTTTTTTTTGCAAAAGTCAATGTTGAAAGGTCACTCAGATGTTTTGTAAATAAAAAGCTTTATTAAAAAAAAAAAAAAAAAGAAATTGCCTTTCTTTTCCAAGCTCTTGACTCTCTCTTGCATACCTCTCATTTCTTTTCTCATTTTTTCTCCAACATCTTTTATTTGTCTTTTAAAGTCTTTTATGAGTCTCTTCCAAGAAGTCTCTTTGGTCTTGAAATCAATTCGTATCATTCTTTGAGATTTCCTCTGTGGACATTTTGTCTTCGTCTGAGTTGGTGTTTTGATCTTCCCTGTCACCATAGTAGTCTTCTCTGGTCAACCTCCATTTCTGTTTCTTGCTAATTTTCCCTCTTTTCTTTTGGCATTTCCTTTTTTTTTTTTTTTTTTTTTCTTTTTAACTTTTATGATCTAGTTTGCTCCTGGGGTAAGAGGACACTGGATACTGTCCCAAGTTTCCTGTGCAGCTCTGAACTTTGACTTTGAGGACAGGGGCCCATTGTGTTTGCAGGGAGTAGCTTATCTGCTCTTTTCAGGAAACGGCCTGTTTCCCAGAGTTTGCCTTCTGAACTGGGATGGGAGGTTACCCCACTGATGAGTTCCTCTTCTGAGCCGAGATTGAGGGTCTCAGTTGATGATTTAATGTGAAATAAGACCCTCTCATCAGCTTTTCCACAATCTGTTTGAGCTGAGCCAAACCTTTTTGCCCTAGTAAGAGTGACCTTTTTTGAAGTTTTTCCAATTTGTCTTGAATTGGAAAGTAGTTTCATTCCATCAGACTCTGTCCGGAGGCTTGGTTTCATTTGGTTTTCAAGGGAAACTGGGAGAGCTCGAGCAGCTTCTTGGTTTTACTCTGCCATCTTGGCTCCACCCCTGGAAGTCTCTTGGGCATCTTTCTAATCTGATACATGTATTTGAATTTACATTTTATAGTAATAGTGATAGATAGCATTTTTCCATAATTGTATATAATTCAATTTTCTTTTTTGGAAAACTGCCTGTTCTTATTTTTTGACCAGTTATTGAATGCAGAATGACTCTTGACTTTATATATCTGAATCAATTCTCTATGTATTTTGGTTACAAGATTTCTTACAGTTAAATGCTTCCCTTTTAATTTTAACTGAATTAATTTTGTTTATTCAAAAGCTTTTCAATTTCATGTAATCAAAATTGTCTGTTTTATTTCCTGTGACTTTCTCAATTCCTTCTTTAGGCAAGAATCCTTCTCCTATTGATAGATGTGAATAGACAGCTAGTTGGCATAGGGGAAAGAACACTGGGCCTAGAGTCAGCAAGACTTGAATTCAAAATCTGCCTCAAAACTTACTACTAGGTGTGTGACCCTGGTCAGATGAACTATCTTTAGTCTGCCTCTATTTCCTCATCTGCAAAAGGAGAATGATAATAGCTTCTACTTCCCAGGATTATTGTGAGGATCAAATGAGATAATATTATGAAACACTTAGAATAGTGCATGGCACAAGTGAATGTTAGCTATTATTATTATTATTTACTATATAATTATGTATAATATATTATATAACATAATTATTATAATTAATAATTTGTTTTTGCTGTAAACCATCTATTAAGTCATATATCTATTTGAAACTTATTGTAGTACATAATGTGAGCTATTTTTCTAAACTTAATTTCTGCCAATTGCTTTCCAGTTTTCCCCAGAATTATTGCTAATGTTGTTGTTACTGTTGGATATCAAATCATAACCCCAAGAGATGGGATCTTTGAGTTTATCTAACACCAAAAACTGTCTTTATTTATTTCTGGATCTTGTATACCTAATCCATTTGACTGATCAAATTCTACATTTTTGCATATAGGTTTATATATGAAACTAGTACCAAAGAGCTTATTTTGTAATGTAATTCAAAATATAATACTATTATTTTTCTTCTTTCTTTTCTTTTCACTGTTTTCCTATAAATTCTTGATTGCTTTTGCTTGTAGACTAATTTTGCTATTATTTTCCTCCAGTTCTATGAAGTAACAACATGGAGTTGTGAGTGATTGGTCATTCAATAAGCAAATTTCCTTAGGCAGTATTGTCATTTCTAGTATATTGATATGATAATCATAAGCAATTAATATTTTCTCTAATTGTTAAAGTTTGTCCATTTCTGCAAAAAGTAGTTTATAGCTAATACATAGTATCTTCCTGATAAGTGAATTTGTAAATATTTTGTGCATACTGTAGTTATTTTGGATGGAATTTCTCTATCTCTATTCAATGGGTTTTGTTTGTATATACATAAAGGTAAATGACATTTGCTATGTTTGTATAATAAAAACAAAGAATTTACATTATGCTTAGGGACATGATAGATAAAATTTATATTATTTATCTATCATGTCCCTAAGCATAATGTATTTTCCCTTTTTATTTCTTTTAAACATGTAATTTTTATTGTGGCCTTTTTTTTTTTTATTAATACTTTTTATTTGCAAAACATATGTATGGGTAATTCCTAAACATTAACCCTTACAAAGCTTTCTGTTACAAATTTTTCCCCCCTATTCCCCACCCCTCCCCTAGATAGCAGGATATCCACTACATGATAATAATATTAGAATACTTAAATCGAATATATGTATAGTTATTGCCACACATCATTTTTTTGTTCAGGAGAAATCGTATCTATAAGAAAGAATAATCCGATAAAAGAAACACAATGCAAGCAAACCTCAATAGAGAACATGAAAATGTTATGTTGTGGTCCACATTTCACATCCCTCTCTCTAGGTGTATATGGCCTTCTTCACTGAACAATTGGAATTGGTTTGAAGCATTTCATTGTTGAAGAGAGTCATGTCCCTTAGAACTGATCCTCATATAGTACTATTGTTACCATGTACAACGATCACGCTCCTCTCACTCAGCATCAGTTCATGCAAGTCCCTCCAGGCCTCTCTGAAATCGTCCTGCTGGTCGTTTCTTACAGAGCAATAATATTCCATAACATTCATATACCATAATTTACTCAGCCACTCTCCAATTGATGGGCATCCACTCAGTTTCCAGTTTCTAGCCACTACAAAAAGAGCTGCCTATTGTGGCCTTTGTTTAGATTATTTCTACTTCTGTTTTTTTCAAATTTGTTTGATTCCTAATTTCTGCTGTAGACAATTCAGTTCTCACTTATATTCTATTGGGAGTGGGAAGAGTGCCAATAAAGGCACAGAAAATCAATACAAAATAGATACAAGGCAAATAAAAAGTGTAGCAGCAAGTATCAATGGATAAAGGGCTGATCTCCGGGTCAAGATAATCTGTTCCAGTCCTTTAGTAAAGTCTGACTTCTCAGATTTTCAGGCCCTCCAAAGGGAGTTAAGAGCCTTGCAAAGGGAGTTAAGTGATGAGTGTAACACTAGTAGTTGAGGAAATACATACTTAAGCTGAGCACTAAAAGAAGCTAGAGATTCTACAAGGAAGAAGTAGATGGCACAATCCAAACATGGAGATTAACCTATGCAAGGCACACAAATGGGAGATGGGATGTCAAATACAAAGAACCTAAAGTAGGCCAGTTTGGCTGGAATGTAGGGTGCTGTATAATGGAAACTAGTATATAATATACTTCGAAAAGTAGACTGAAGTCAGAGTGTGAGTCTTTAAATGCCTTGAAGGAACCTGTGTTCTATTCTGAAAGCAAGGAATTATGGGAATATGTTGAGAAAGGGATTTAACATGGTTAAAGCATCAATTTAGCAGCTGTGTGGAGGAGAGATTAGAAAAGGAAAAGTCTTGAGGCTAGAAGATCAACTGGGAGCTTTGGAAATAAAGCAGGCAACAGGTTTTGAGAAACTGAAGAAAAAGGATGGATGTATGAGTAAAGAAGAGAGAAAAGACTTTGTGGATGAAGGATTTGGAAACTGAATATGAGAGGTTGAGGGAGAGGGAGTGGCAAAGGACAAATATTCCAAATCTCTAAAAGAATGTTCTACCTCTAGACTAAAATTATTTAATAAGAAATAGGTACATATAAGTTGAAAGACAAGAGTGGAGCAGGGAACATTAGGACATTATCCACTTCTTGCTCTACCCGTGAAAATCGGTCTCCCTTGGACCCGTGGAGGGAGGTATTTCAGATCTCACCCATCTAAACGAATGCCTGCAACATAGGCCACCCCAGGTTCCTATAAGCCAGAATAACCCATCACACTAGCAATTATGGATTCATGCATACAAGCATGCATACATACATGCATGTGTACACACACACATATACACTTTCTTCATATCTTTCTCTCAAAACGATAACTAAAACCAACAAAAGTTATGATATGACATAGAAAATATTTAGAATTTTTTTATTGCTTTTATATATATATAAAGAGTAGATTGGTAAGTCCAGGAGTTGTTACAAGTAAATATTTGCTACAATGAAAATCCTCACAGACTTTATTTGATTATTATAGGGTCAAAAGTTCAAAATCACAGCACATCAAGAGTTTTCTTTCCTTTCAGAATCAAATAAATCAGTGGGGAAAAAAAGAACAAAAATTCACCACTACTGAACCTGTCAGCTTGGCATCATGAACAGATTAATGCAGCTTTTAAGGTATTGCTGTAGGTCAAATATTTGGCCTGTCTATTTTGACAGCACTGTCTCCTTAAAAAGTCAGTCATTGTGTATTTATAATATAGTGTGCCATAAGTATGAAAATAAATAGTCTGTAGAGGAAAACTCATAATTTGGGGGCATATTAACATGATAGTCAGTATTGCTTTAAATGGTTTCAATCTTGAGCATAAAATATACACATTTAAAAGACAGCATACACTTTAAAAAATGAAGCTTTGCCAGAGTCTGCTTTACATAGTTTCAAAGTGACATGGGATCAGAACTGTACTTACCCTTCATATCAGAAACAATTTGTGCATAATTCTCCTGTCTCTTGCCAATAAACTCTGCCATTAAACTTTTTTGGCTGGAGCAAAGTAATCTCTTTTCCCCATCAGATCCTGACTCTCATGCTTTCTTAAATGTTTTCCTGTCTGTTTAGAGAAGAACAGATGATTATAAATGTTCTAAGATTTTTTTTCTGCTCATCTGTAATTTATATTTTTAGGACTGTTGCTTAGAGAAGCAGTCTAGCAAGTCAAAGCAGGGGCCTTGTGAGAATGACTATTAGCTGCCCCCCAAGAGATCATATTCCAACCTTCCTACCATGACTTATCTCCAAAAAATCTTATCTACCTTTATTTCTGAATATGTCCCCACTTTGTCCCCCATGCCTTCTCTGTTCAAGGTAACCTTTTTTTTTTTTTTTCTCAAGAGCCAAGTGTGGGTCCTTTAGGTCATTTACAATCAGACTGCTACCTGGCATTTAGGACAGCAAAAAGACAAATGCCAGTAGTAATTCCCTACCTGAGAATATTCTCCATTGCCCCCTCCCAGATTACCTGATGGCTGTGGCAGGCACCCCCTGAAAGGCAATTTTTATACTCCCTAAAAATGACTAATTAGAGCTCCCCTTTCCCCTTTTCATTTTTAGTGGGACAGAAGGAGTCTCATAGGATGAGCAGGTGTAGATAGTTTATGATCTACCTTTTAGATTTCATCACATCATCTTTTCTCTCAAACATACCCCTCCTCTAAACTTTTCTATTTCCACTGAGGACACCATATCCTTTTAGGAACCTAAGTTCACAATTTCACTGTCACCTTTGATTCATCTCTCTCAGCTCACACATCCAAACAGCTATGGAATTTCTCACATCTATTCTCTTCACTTTATTCACAGAGCCACTACCCTTGTTCAGATCCTTTAACCTCTTTCCTGGATTCTTGCCCCAGAATCTTAATTGGTCTTCTTACCTCAAGTATCTATCCACTCCAATTTATCTTTAATTCAGCTGACAAAGTGATTGCCCTAAAGTGAAAGTGTGACCATGTGACTACCTTCCAGTGATTCCCTATTCACTTTAGAATCAAATATTATTTCTCCTTTATTTCATCCTTTGAAAAAATTATTTCTAAGTTTAGGAATGGTACTAATTATTTTGTAGTAGCACATTATTGAATTTGTAAATATGTAAATGTACCCACTGGGAGCCCGTGTTCTAAAAGATTTTTCCTGATAATGGTGTTCAATTAAAAAAAAAAAATTGGAAACTGATGATTTTGAGCACTGAGAGGTTAAATAATTTGCCTATGATTACACAGCTAGTTGGTGTTAGGGTCAGGACTAGGACCCAGGGCTTCTTGATGCCAAAGTCATTTTTGTAGTCATTATGCTTTACTGCCTCAAGTAAGAAATAAGGCACTTAATAAATATATAACAATCATATAAAGGCAAGCAAATAGTCAACCTCACACCCACTCCTCCAATGATGTTTTACCCTTCCCCAAAAAACTACTGAAGTTGGGGGCAGCTATATGGCACAGTGGATAGAGCACCAGCCCTGAAGTCAGGAGAACTTAAGTTCAAATCTGGTCTCAGACACTTAACACTTCCTAGCTGTGTGACCCTGGGCAAGTCACTTAACCCCAATTGCCTCAGCAAGGGAAAAAAAAAAAAAACTACTGAAGTTGTTTTCTTCCATTTCTTTTTCTGAGTATGACTCTTAGTGAAAAGAAAATAGATCTCAAAAGAAGTAAGACCTAAGTTCAGTTCTCATCTCTGACACTATGTGATCCTGGCTGTTGTTATTTAGCCTTTGCAGAGAAAGTGCTGCATTGGTCTAAGACTTCTCTATGCCAGTATATATCCTGATTGTCCCAGTAGATACTAACTTGACAATTATATCTCACTTCTGGTTTTTGATTGAACTCTTACAAAAATTAAACAAACAAGAACAACAACAACAAAAACCCTATCTCCTCTTATACAGCAGTGTCATGTGGTAGAAACAGCATCTGATCTGCTTCCTGCTACCTCTATGATCCTAGCCAGGTCACTTCTCTGAAAATCAGTTTTCTTATCACTACACCAATCACATTGGAGTAATTCATCTCTAAGTTTTCTTCCTGATTTAACTTTCTATGATCCTACCCAGAATTTGAAGTATGAAAAATGAGGTATAAATTGATGCTTATAGTCTTCCAAACAATAATTGGTTATAGGAAACCCTATGCCTTAAGCACAATTTAAAAAAAAAATTATCAAACTAGTACTACATTATCTTCTTGGCTCCTTCTATCAGTCAAAGATACTTTGGTTCCACTTAAGTGCTTATCATTTCCTCCATAAGCAAATTCTAGCTAAAAGCAATACATCTTTTTACCCTTGATTTCAGTTTGCCTCATTGTCTCATTACAACAGCACACTTTTTGAAACTGAGCTACAGCTTAGATAAATGATTGTATAATGTTTTACATAAACACACATTTATGTTATGTTGTTTCATGGGACAGTTTAAAATCATTTCTTCCTTCAGCTTTGTGTTCTGGACATAAAAGATACTGAGCTCTGCTGTTTATTCAAGCTAAATCCTGTTTGTTCTGCATAAGCGTTCTTGGTTCTTTAATATATTAAAGGCTTTAGTTTCAAGTTTATTTCCCTTTGGGAGTGGGTAAATTAGATACATTAGCTGAGAGAGATAAGGTATGGAAACTGTAGCTTAATTGCCATTAAAAAAAGATACTGTGACAGTATAAAAGTAGAACCTGGAAAAATAGTCAGTTTCTCATTCTGTGCACTTCCTACCCCTCACTTCACACACACACACACAAGTTCTAGGAATATACATATCATAACCTGTTGATAAGGAAGCCGAAAGTGAGAAATAGGTAGAAAAGATTATTAGAGGGCAGCTAGGTGGCGCAGTGGATAGAGCACCAGCCCTGAAGTCAGGAAGACCTGAGTTCAAATCTGGTCTCAGACACTTCCTAGCTGTGTGACCCTGGGCAAGTCACTTAACCCCAATTGCCTCAGCAAAAAAAAAAAAGAAAAAAGAAAAAAAGAAAAGATTATTAGCAAGAGTCAGGTAAGCCACAAAAAAAACTTATGAATATAAGTCTTTCTCTTTGGGAGGCAAAGTATGATACACTTGGCTGCCTAGTTTAACTATCTGGTACAATCACTCATCTGTTCAATTTCATTATATCAGCTAAATGTTTAATACCCCATAGTGGTCATTCTCAAAATGTGAAAAAGGAAATGGTTTTTTTTCCTAAAACCCCACTTTTTAACAGTTTGAAATAGTAGAAAGAGCACCAGATCTAGATTCAGAGAACATTGTGTTAAATTCTTGACTTTGCCATTTGCTACTAGTGACCACAGATAGATCACTTCCTTTGATTAACCTCAGTGTTCTTATCTGTAAAATTAAAGTTTTAAATTAGTTGACTTGCAAGGTTTTCTCTAGATCTAAATCTTATGAAACCGAACTCCTTTATGGAAGAAGGATTTGTTCATGTGTAACTAAAATTGTCTCAAATTTCTATTCTTCACCAGAAAGTGTATGTCCTTTCTGGCAGAACTTTCTACCTAATTTTACTCTCTGACATAAATGGTTTGTTACTCTCAGTCTCACTGCCATGGAACATAACGACTTATGCAGCTAGTTCAAAAACAACAAATATGATGTAAGTGTCTTTTTTAAAAAAATCACTATGATGCCTCATAATTTTAGCTTTCATTTTGAAATAACTGATTCTGTCTCTACCAATTAAAACAGTGGGGTAGGGATGAAGGGGAGGAATTCTGTCACGTAAAAGTAATGAGGCAGTTAAGAAAAATACCTCAGACAGAAATGTGGAAGAGTACAAGATGGGGGGGAGGCACACTGAAAATATTTACTGGAGAAAGAGCAACTTATGAACCATGGGAAACCAGTCTGAGCCATCTTTTATTATAATGTAAAGGAAAATAGTTGAGCTAAGACTTCAGCAGTCATTAATAGTAGGGTGGATTTTTTTTTTTTAGAACAAAAAAAGAAAGAAAGTGGAGGGAGGGGGGAGAAGGGAGAATCTGTCAGCATTAAGTACTATAGCTGACAGGCCAGACCTGTCATTTGCCAGCAGTTATCTCACTAAAAGTTTGCATCTGGCTCTATAAAGAAACGCAGCAGCAGCAGCAGTGATCCTGCTCTCCAAATCTCTCCCCTGCCCCCCTACCTCATAAGCTTGTTTCCTTGTGGTACACATGCTGGTATGTGTGTTCTCTATAACAGATTACAACTCAAGCAAATTAATTGCATTCTTTATGGCATAACATGTGCTTTTATCTTCAACACATGCCAGAGAAGCCTACTAGTCATTATTTTTCATTCTTAAAGTTGTATTTCTGGCTCAAGTGCACTACTTTCTCACAAAAGCGACCTGTTCACTAAGGCCCATTTCATGTTAAAGCTCAAAGACTTTGGTTGTCATTCACCAATTCTTAAAATTAATTCCAGTCTGTAAGAGGGTTTAAAAAAGTACAGTCCAGGAGAAATCAGCAGTGGAACTCAATTTGTCAGGTCTTTATCAAGTTAGTCTAGAGAGTCTTCTAAAGCTCTCCAGGGCTAGGCAGGGGATAAGAGGTAAAAACAAGCCTGCCAATTTGAGTTCAGTCTGTAACAGCAACAGCAGCAGCAACAGCAGCAGTTTTGTCCTGGTCTAAACAGAATATATCTTGTTTTGTTCATTCCCTTTCTCTGTTCCCCCCAAATCCATTTTTCTCCTCTCCTCTCCTCTCCTCTCCTCTTCTATCCTCTTTCTTCTTTCCTCTTCTCACCTCTCCACTTCTCTCCTTTCTTCTCTTCTCCTCTCTTCTCCCCTCCCTTTCGCTCTTCTCTTCTTTTTCTCCTTTCCTCCTTTCTTCCTCCCTCCCTTCTGTCCCTATGTCTCTATGTTTCTGTCTGGGTCTCTATATCAGTCTCTTCATTTCTATCTGTGCTCTGACTGCATCTTTTGATTTTGTTCCTGTCTCTCTGGGTCTCTGTCTCTGCCTATTTGTCACTACTTTTTCTCCAGTAAAGGAACAACTAGTTGATATATAGGAAATTTTTAGATTTGTGATTCAACAGTTGATAGTGAGCTTTTCCTGCAAAAGAAAACCAGCCAGGACTGAGTCATTACTTCTCTCTCTGTGGTCCAACAATTTCTTGGAGTGTTTACACTAAACTCCAGGCCAGTTAAGAGAATTTACAACCTTATCATTGGAATTAAATGCACTGATTGGGGGAGCAAGGGGAAAGGAGATGAGGAGATGTCTCACTCTCTCTTTTCCTGAAGGAGACATTTGGCTTTATGTAAGCTGATAGTTGTTTTATTCTTTTTCTGTGCTTCTCTTCCCACTCCTCATTTCACTTTGAAGATTATCTGTCCTGCTTGTTAGTATAATAAGGATTTATTTTACTTCTATTTTCAATACTAAGAAGTCAGGAAATGATTTCCATAAAAAAATATTCTCCTAAAAACCATAAATTAGATTTAATCAATATATGACACAAATCAAGTTTTCTGAAAGACAAAATAATTTAACCAGTTTTTGCTCAAACCTCAATAATCAACCAAGAAGAGATAGTTGATAATGGATAGAAAGCTGTCTGGCCCAATAATGAGACAACATACCAAAATTTGTGGGATACAGCCAAAGCGGTAATAAGGGGAAATTTTATATCTCTAGATGCTTATTTGCATAAAATAGAGAAAGAGAAAATCAATGAATTGGGCTTGCAACTAAAAAAGCTAGAGAAAGAACAAATTAAAAACCCCCAATCAAATACCAAACTTGAAATCCTAAAAATAAAAGAAGAGATTAGTAAAATTGGAAGCAAAAAAAACTATTGAATTAATAAATAAAACTAAAAGTTGGTTTTATGAAAAAACCAACAAAATAGATAAACCTCTAGTTAATTTAATTAGAAAAAGGAAAGAGGAAAATCAAATTGTTAGTCTCAAAAATGAAAAGGGAGAACTTTCCACCAATGAAGAGGAAATTAGAGCAATAATCAGGAGTTACTTTGCCCAACTGTATGCCAATAAATTTGATAACCTAAGTGAAATGGAGGAATATCTACAAAAATATAGATTGCCCAGATTAACAGAAGAGGAAATAAATTACTTAAATAGTCCCATTTTAGAAAAAGAAACAGAACAAGTCATTAATCAACTCCCTAAGAAAAAATCCCCAGGACCAGATGGATTTACATGTGAATTCTACCAAATATTTAAAGAACAATTAACTCCAATATTATATAAACTATTCGAAAAAATAGGGAATGAAGGACTCCTACCAAACTCCTTTTATGATACAGACATGGTACTGATACCTAAACCAGGTAAAACAAAAACAGAGAAAGAAAATTATAGACCAATCTCCTTAATGAATATTGATGCAAAAATCTTAAATAAAATATTAGCAAAGAGATTACAGAAAATCATTCCTAGAATAATACACCATGACCAAGTAGGATTTATACCAGGAATGCAGGGATGGTTCAATATTAGGAAAACTATTAACATAATTGACTATATTAATAACCAAATTAACAAAAAACATATGATAATCTCAATAGATGCAGAAAAAGCATTTGATAAAATCCAACATCCATTCCTATTAAAAACATTAGAGAGTATAGGAATTAATGGACTTTTCCTTAAAATGGTCGGTAGCATCTATTTAAAACCATCAGCTAGCATCATATGTAATGGTGATAAACTGGAACCATTCACAATAAGATCAGGGGTGAAACAAGGTTGCCCACTATTACCATTACTATTCAATATTGTATTAGAAATGCTAGCCTTGGCAATAAGACAAGAAAAAGAGATTAAAGGAATTAGAGTAGGTCATGAGGAAACCAAATTATCACTCTTTGCAGATGATATGATGGTCTACTTAGAGAACCCTAGAGAATCAACTAAAAAACTATTAGAATTAATCCATAACTTTAGCAAAGTTGCAGGATACAAAATAAATCCACATAAATCATCAGCATTTTTATACATCACCAACAAAATGCAACAGCAAGAGATACAAAGAGAAATTCCATTCAAAATAACTATCGATAGTATAAAATATTTGGGAATATATCTGCCAAGGGAAAGTCAGAATCTATATGAGCAAAACTACAAAACACTCTCCACACAAATTAAGTCAGATCTAAATAATTGGAAAAACATCAAGTGCTCTTGGATAGGTCGAGCGAATATAATAAAGATGGCAATACTACCTAAACTAATCTATCTATTTAGTGCTATACCAATCAAACTCCCAAGAGATTATTTAACTGAACTAGAAAAAATAACAACAAAATTCATCTGGAAAAACAAAAGGTCAAGAATTTCAAGGGAATTAATGAAAAAAATGCAAATGAGGGTGGCCTAGCTGCACCAGATCTAAAACTATATTATAAAGCAGTGGTCATCAAAACCATTTGGTACTGCCTAAGAAATAGAGTAGTGGATCAGTGGAATAGGTTAGGTTCACAGGACAAAATACTCAATGATAATAGTAATCTAGTGTTTGATAAACCCAAAGACCCCAGTTTTTGGGATAAAAATTCACTATTTGACAAAAACTGCTGGGATAATTGGAAACTAGTATGGAAGAAATTAGGCATTGACCCATACCTAACACCATATACCAAGATAAGGTCAAAATGGATTCATGATCTAGGCATAAAGAATGATATTATAAACAAATTAGAACAATGTAGGATGGTTTACCTCTCAGACCTGTGGAGGGGGAAGGAATTTGTGACCAAAGAAGAACTAGAGGTCAGCATTAATCACAAAATAGATAAGTTTGACTATATCAAGTTAAAAAGTTTTTGTACAAACAAAATGAATGCAGACAAGATTAGAAGGGTAGCAGTAAACTGGGAAAATATTTTCACATCCAAATGTGCTGATAAAGGCCTCATTTCTAAAATATATCGAGAATTGACTCAAATATATAAGAATTCAAGCCATTCTCCAATGGATAAATGGTCAAAAGATATGAACAGAAAATTTTCAGAGGAAGAAATTGAAACTATTTCTGGTCACATGAAAAGGTGCTCCAAGTCACTATTGATCAGAGAAATGCAAATTCAGACAACTCTGAGATACCACTACACACCTGTCAGATTGGCTAAAATGACAGGAAATGATAATGATAACTGTTGGAGGGGATGTGGGAAAACTGGGACACGGATACAATTTTGGTGGAACTGTGAATGGATCCAACCATTCTGGAGAGCAATTTGGAACAATGCTCAAAAAGTTATCAAACTGTGCATACCATTTGACCCAGCAGTGTTTCTACTGGGCCTATATCCCAAAGAGATTTTAAAAAAGAGAAAGGGACCCACATGTGCAAAAATATTTGTGGCAGCCCTTTTTGTAGTGGCAAGAAACTGGAAATTGGAAGGATGCCCATCAATTGGAGAATAGCTGAATAAATTATGGTATATGAATGTTATGGAATATTATTGTTCTGTAAGAAACGACCAACAGGAGGATTTCAGAGAGGCCTGGAGAGACTTGCATGAACTGATGCTGAGTGAAATCAGCAGAACCAGGAGAACATTATACACAGCAACAAGATTATACGATGATCAATTTTGATGGACATGGTTCTCTTCAAAAATGATGTGATTCAAACCAGTTCCTATTGTTCAGTGATGAAGATAGTCATATACATCCAGAGAGAGGCCTGTGGGAACTGAGTGTGGACCACAAGACAGCATTTTAACGCTTTCTGTGAATATCTCCATGCATTTTGTTTTCCTTCTTAGGTTGTTTTTTCTTCTTCTCTTTCTAGATCTGATGTTTCTTGTGCAGTAAGATAACTGTATAGATATGTATACATGTATTGTATTTGTCATATAATTTATCCTATTTAGCATGTATTAGATTACCTGTCATCTAGGGGTGGGGGGTGGGGGGAAGGAGGGGAAAAGCTTGGGAAAAAAAAGTTTTTGCAAAGGTCAATGTAGAAAAATCACTCATATGTTTTGTAAATAAAAAGCTTTATTATTAAAGAGAGAGAGAGAGAGAGAGAGAGAGAGAGCGAGCTGTCTGGCCCAAACCAATAAGCCTAAATTTAAAATCCTGCCTCACATTCTGGCTGAGTAACCCTGGATAAGTCACTTGGACACTAATACTTCAGGCAACTTTCTAAATCAATAAATCACAGGGTAAGTAGCCAGCCTGCTTTAGAAGAGGGAGTTTCCTAACTTGGGTATTTCCTATATCAAGGAAATCACTGCTCTAATTCTCATCCATAATCAATATTAGATGATTTGCATGAGAAATACATTCAATTGGAAATAAAACACATTAAATAAATATGATCTCAGTTAAAGTCACTTTATTAAATGAGAAAGAGTTTAAATGACTTCATAGGGTCACACAGCTAATGTATCAGACTTGAATTTCAAAAGAAGACCAAGGTTTTCCTGTATCCAAGCCCTGCTCTATCCACTGTCTTCTTGTCTCATTAGGTACAAGTGTAATGGAGGTAATGAGTGCAATCCCCCCATCTCAACCACTACTATTCCACTGCTCTGTAAAATGTCATGAAATATCATGCCATAGTTCAAAATCTTAAAATCACTATTTGGAGTAGCTATTGAAACACAGGAGTGATTTTATAGATGATATGAAAAAGTATGATATTAGGATCAGAAATATTTGAAATTAAAAAAAAAATAAAAACAAACAGAAACCATAAGCATCTCCCAGATTTCAGTAAATTGAATTCTGACAATAATAGAATATTCTGGGATGCCTTCTTTATAACCATATTAATTTGCATTGTATTGAATTGCTAGTGGGTTTTTTGCTTTGTTTTTGTCTATTTATCTTTTCTCTCCTTCTCAATGACAAACCCCTTAGGGCAGGGACTATTTTCTTTATATGCTTTTATATCCTCCACAGTGTCTATAAGAGAGGTAACTAAATTGGTAATGAGGAGGTCTTTGTCCCAGTATGTCTAACTTGGAGTATACTAACAGCATTTGCAATTCCTTGGTAGAAGATTTAAATAACAAGTTGTCAGAGTTAGTAAGAATAATTCAACTGAGGACCTAAGATGAAGGTCTCTGCCCTACATTCCTACCTCTGCATAGGAAGTGCTCTGGCACTTAAGGCTCTGAAGTACTACTTAAAATAAGTGGGGTGTTTTTCAAATTTTATCAGTATAAGATTCATATGTGATCTCCCCAATAACTATCATCAATGATTTGTACTTCAGTATTATTTAACCAATTAACATCAATTCTTTGATATTTATTGAAAGGACATAGAAAAAAAGTACAAGTATAAAAAGAAATATAAACTGTCTCCCACCCATTTGGTCCTTGGGGAAAGCAGATTGAAACATAAAATAGTTAAACTTTCCCCCAACTACTTTGGTCCTTGGGGAAAGCAAATTGAAACATAAAATAGTTAATATAAAGGTTCTACCCCAACTAAATTTGTTTCCAAATCTGTCTTTGATCTAATTCTATATGGTTCAAACTGGTTGCAAAAGAATTTCACATTTCAATGGGCTCAGAAAGCTGTAATGTTGACTCTTATCAATTATCATTTGGGGAATGGCTTGTATTCTTATATATTTGACTCACTTCCCTATATATCTGAAAATGATACTTTTATAAGAGATACTTACTACAAAATTTTCCCCTCTTTTCTGCTTTCCTTCTAATTTTGGTTGTATATTGGTCCACAGCAAGTTTCTACCAGTTTTCCTAGCAGTTTTTGTTAATGAGTTTTTATTTCAAAGTTTAGATCTTTTTGTCTATTATATCCTAGATCAGAGTTATTAAATTTTTTCCACTCACAGCCCCTTTTCAACTGAGAAATTTTTACATGATGCTGAGTTTATAGATATATAAAATAAATATACAAATGCAACATTTACTGATAATATAACATAATTTAGTGCCCCCCCATTCAATTACATGATCCCACATGGGGGAGGCAAAACCACACCTTAAGAAACTTTGTATTTGTTTACTATGTCATTTACGATAATGTATTATGCACCTACTCTATTCCATTAATCCCATCACTCTATTTCTTAGCCAGTACCAGATCATTTTATTATTTACTGCTTTATAATATGGTTTGAGATCTAGTACAGTTAGACCTCCTTCCTTACATTTTTCCATTGATTCACTTAAAATTCTTCATTTTTTGTTATTCAGCTGTATTTTGTTATTATTTTTTCTAACTCTATAAAATAGTTTTTGGTAGTTTGATTGGAATGGAATTGAATAAATGGATTAAGATAATTTGTCATTTTTATTATATTGATTTGATTTATCCATGAGCAATTAATATTTTTCAAATTGTTTAAATCTGACTTCATTTTTGTGAAAACATTTTTTGTTATCATGTTCATATAGTTCATATACTTTCTCAGGTAGACTCCCAAATATTTTATATTGTCTGCAGTTATTTTAAATGGAATTTCTCTTTGTATCTCTTGCTGTTGAACTTTATTGATTATGTATGGAAAACCTAATGATTTGTGTGGGTTTATTTTATATCCTGCAACTTTGCTAAATAATATTATTTCAACTAGTTTTTTAGTTGATTATGTAGGATTCTCTAAATATACATATCATTTTCAAAGAGTTATAATTTTGTGTCCTCATGGCCTATTCTAATGCCTTCATTTTCTTTTTCTTCTCTTATTGTTACAGCTAGCATGTCCAGTACAATATTGAATTATAGAGGTGATAATGGGCATCCTTTCTTCACACTTTATTGTATTGGGAAGGCTTCTACCTTATTCCCATTACAGATGGTTTTAGATAAATATTACTTTTCATTTTAAGGTAAGCTTCCCTTATTCCTAGACTCTCTAGTATTTTTGATATATCAATGAGTATTATATTTTGTCAAAAGCTCTTTTTTGCATCTATTGAGATAATCATATGGTTTTTGTTGGTTTTGTTATTGACCTAGTCAATTATGATATTAGTTTTCCTAATATTGAACCAGTCCTGAATTCCTGGATATAAATTCCACCTGGTCATAATGTATGATCTCCATCATATATTGCTGTAATCTCCTTGCTAGTGTTTTATTTTAATATTTTGCATCAATTTTGTCTAAATTTTCCTTCTTACCTTCTTTTTTTGTTTATCTTTTGGTTAAATTTATATAATTCTGAAAAGGTAAAGTTGAGACCTCTACACAGAATATAGTTTTATTGTCTTTCCCAATTATAGCCTGTTCAACTTCTCCTTCAATAATTTAGATACTGGACTATTTGGTGCATATATATTTAGTATGAATTTTACCTTCATTGACTATAGTATCTTTCAACAAGATATATTTTCCTTCTTTATCTCTTTTAATGCTTTTGCTTTTACTTTTCCTGAGATAATGATCACTACCCTTGCTTTTTTTGCTTTAGCCAAAGCATGTTTTCACTCTTAACATAGAATAATGGCATTTAACAAGAACCAATGCACAGTAAAATAATAAAATATCTATCAAGCAGATTTGAACCCATCACTCTCCAACACTTCAGAAATCATCACAGATATTGGTTGGGTTGATATAAACCTAGGATTTTTAGTACATACACAGTTTGAATCTTTTTAGTTTGTAAGGTTGTGTGCTGTGAACAGATAATAAAATATGTAACAACACAAGTTACCCAAGTTGTTTCCCGAACATTTTCTATAGGACCATCAAGTTAAGATGTAGAACTCAAGTCAAGGTCATAATTTAGCCCAGAACATGGAACTTGGGATCCAGTATAAAATGAACTCGGGAATTGTGGTGTTTCCTCAGTCTTAGCTCTCTGGTCACTGCTGGGGACCTCTGACCACTTCCAGTTTTGGTTAACTCATGGGAGATCAGGATAAATAGACTCAGTAAGTAGCTGGGGCAGGGAGCCAGGCTATCCCTTTGACAGTGGAATTGTATTTAATACTTTACAAAAAAAACAAAAAACAAAAAACAAAAACAAAAACAAAAATCCACAGCTATAACGCAGTTTTCTCTCTTGTTCCTCCTTTTCACAGCAGGACAAAAAGATAACTCAAAAGTAAGGGATACTATATTCTCCCACCAGTCCCTTAAAAATATATTATCTATATGAATATCAGTGAACATACAGAAGCATCATAATATTATATGATATGGTGATAGATAAGCATCACAATGACAAAATACAATGGATATGCAGGTACATCATATGTGGCATTCGCACTAGGATTATATGCAACTAATTATATGTAGTGGAACAGGGGAAATGTTTTGGTCAAGTGACCCCTGACCAATTGTTTTCTCCTCAGGCCACTGACAGAATGATGAAGGGAAAGTATTCCTAGGCAACAGATATTCAAGATCTGTCAGAGAAATATAATTGCAGCTATTCTTGGAGACTGGAAGTCAGATCCTTCAGTTTCACTAGTTCTAGGTCTTACCTTCTCCCTCCCTCCCACCCCTAGTGAGGTAGCTAGCAGTGGTAATTAATCCTTCTCCTCCTCCCCACAAAGGAGGAAAGGTATGTCCATGTAAATAGGATGGAATCTCAGGTTATTATCTATTGATGGTGCCTGTATATTATATCCGTATATTAGGGTGTGCTGATAAATGGAGAACAACCAACTCTCTGACAAGGCAATTGATACTTTGTTTTATCTGACTTTTCTCCTTAACTTAATTAAGTCTAATCAATCAATGAAACAATAGACCAAGCCCTGATTTGTATCATTTTCTGATTTCAAAGGTGTAAATGCTCATACTTAAATTTTAATGATCAGCTCTGAGATCTGGCTTCAGTCATAGCACACACAAAAATGAATACACATTCACAAACATATCTTTGACACATGAGATCTGTGTAGCCCACACATTTCAGAGATACTGCACTTTTAATCATTATTCTTTCCAAGGACAGACAAAACTGGAGGGTTTCTTTCCCTCTTTTGTAAAGTAGCAAAGAATGTCTCTGGGTGTTATCAAATTGGCACTCCAGTGTCTGCAAACTTTTAATACTGTGATCTCAGGCTGTTGTAAATTCAAGGTATGTATAATATCAACGGCTGACTTCCTGCTCTCCAGTAATTACTTCTTGTTCCTTGCCCATATTACCCTTAAAATAACAAGTAGCATTTATATAGTACTTCAAGTTTTGCAAAGTGCCTTGCATATATTATCTCATTTTATTGTTACCACAACCTGGGGAGGGTGTTCTATTATTAACCTCATTTTATAAATCAAGAAATTGAGATAGAGGTTAAATGAATTAGCCAGGATCATACAGTTAATAAGTATGAGAGGCTGAATTTGAACTTAGGTCTTCCTTCTTGAGTAGCTCAGTGTTCCATCAATTGTGCTACTTACTCCCCCCGCCCCCTTATATTAATGTATGATCTTTGTGACATTCACTGCAAGCTATGTGTAATCCTATGATGAATATCGCATACATATCTAGATGTGCATTATGTTTTATACTGGCATGTTTCAATTGGATAACAGAAATCTTCCCATCAGGTACACAATCCCCTGAAAATAACTGTAGTTGTTTATAAATGTAATAATTTATAAATTTATAAAGATTAAAATTTCTTCAGCCTATAATGTTTGCCTATCTCACCCTGGTCTCTGTAGGAACTGGGTCACTGAACAAAAACAAAAATAAACAAACAAACAAAGACCCAAGCATTTTCACTTTCTACATAGTCCACATTCCATTGTTTTCTATGAAATATTTAAATTTTTAGAAACTCCTGGTCAGAATTTTATTGCTAATTACAGAATCAGAGAATTTTAGACTCAAAAATTATTTCAGAGAACATTTAATCTAACCAATGATTTGAGCAAGAATTTCCTATACCATCTCTCTAAAGAAATCATCTAACTTTTTCTTGAAAACCTTCAATGAGGAAGAAATCACTATCTCATAAAAAAAAAGTCTATTCTATTTTTAAAGTTATAACTATTTTCCCCTTCACGTTAAACTCATTTGCCTCTTTGGAACTTCCATCCAAATTCTGCTCCAACTTCTGCATTCAATAGCCAAACAAAACAAAGCTAAACTCTTTCCCCAGCAACAATCCTTTAAAAACTTCAAGGTAATTAATGTGTCCCCCTCTAAATTGTCTCTCCTTTCAATCAATGATCACATTGCATGAACTTGAGACCTTTCTCTGGACACTCTCTAGTTGATCAATAACTTACTACAGTGTATCACCAAGCACCGAACACAACATTCCAGACTACATTGTATTCTATGTCAATGTGCTTTCTTTCTGCACCCACTTTTTATATCAATAGCTTAGAATTTTGTTTTATTTTTAATCTTTATGCTATTACATCAATTCATTTCAGAATATATCCCTTCTTAACCTTATCCAGTGAATCAAGTCTTATAACTACAAGTTTTGAAAGAAAGGGGGGGAATGCAAAACAACTTGTTTAAGGAGTTAACTGTCTATCTTACATTTTTCTTCTTGTTATTCTTTCTAACTATATTGTTGTAATAATTTATATAATTATTTCTATAATTATTATCTTTGTTCTAAAAACTCAGTGGTATGATTGTACACAAAATGTTGATTCAGGAGTAACTTCTATATCAGTAACGAACTATTTTATGCCTCTTAAAATATAATAATTTTCATGTTTTGTAATGTCATACAATAGTTATCATGTCCATTAAAAAAAATTCAGGCTGTATGAAGTGTGTGACTACTTTGTTGTCTTTAACTTTGACCTTTCTCATTTCCTTATTATTGATCCATATTTTACAATACATTTGTTTCTCAATCTCACTAAATCATACTTTTGAGTTAAAATCAATAAGCATCAAAGATGTTGATTTAATTTGAAGGATTTTATTGAACTTTTTATAAAACTTAATTATCTCTCTCTTTTACAACAAATTTTGGCATATAAGCCACAGTTATTTTCGTATTGGTCTTTTTAGAAGTATTTATTGGGTGCACATGAAATGATGTTTCTTGCTGCCTTTGAATGTGTGACAAAACCAACTTTGCCAACTCCTTCATTTGTCTCTCCAGAGAGAACTAGTGAGCCATCCTTATACTTGGAGTCAACTTCTCATTGTTGACTTCTGGTTTTGTTTATGGTAAGAATGTCATTATTTATATGATTCAGTTTCTCTAATAACATAACTACTAACTGGTAACTAATTGGATATTAGAATTGAAGAAAAGGAAAAAAAAATCAAGGATGACTCCAAGGTTGTAAACCTAGATGACTTGGAAGGATTGCTTCCATCAATAGAAACAAAAAGCGAAAGGAAATCTTTGTACAAGGACCTGATATCTAGAGTACCAACAACTAATGTTAATAGACAGTCTAAAAACTGTGATTCAAAATAGAAAGGCTGATCAATAGAACTTCAAATCAATAGAATTTCAAAATATACAGAAGCAAATTAATCCCAGGGATCCCAGTTAATGGAGTAATTCCAAGCTATCCCAGCTTTCTATTTAATACTAATTCTTGGGAAAACTGGAAAACATTTTGGCAGAAACTGGGTCTATCTCCGAGTATATAGCAAGATAAGAGTCATATGGGTACATGACTTAGACATATATCACAAGCAAATCAGAAAGGACGGAAAAGAAAATTACTCAGATCTACAGATGGGAAAAGAGTTCATGATCAACCAAGACAAAGAATATTACAGAAGGCAAAATGGACAATTTTGGATACATTAAATTTTTTTTTTTGCATAAACAAAATCAATATAGCTAAAATTAAAAGAGAGGGAAGAAGCTGAAAGGGAAAAATGTTTGTTTGTTTGTTTTTAGCAAATTTCTCTGTAATACAGACTTTTGTTTTATTTCTAAGAAATGAATCAAATTTCTAATAGCCAGTTCCCAATTTATAAATTAAAATCATGTTGTTTGGTTTCTAGTAGGGTCTCTGCTGAATACTAATTTACCAGTCTAATACAATAACATTACTGTTATTTTATAGACAATTGCTAGTACATGCAGTGTGGGCACCCTCCTGTTTCTCAAAAAAACAAAATTTATTGATCCCAGATGAGTGTGCAATATGTAACATGTTATTTAAAAGTATAGGAAAGCAGCCCTTTGGATTTACAAAGACTCATCAAGTTCATGGATAGACATGGATTCAGTTATATTGATAATTAATAAAATCAAAAGAATTATGGTTTAGCTAACTCATTTAAGTCTATAAACATCTTAATTTGGCTAATTTCTAAAGTATTCAAAAGAATTCACCCAAAGTTTCTAATTAGCATTAAAACACAAAATATTTGTTTATATTCAGAACAAGAATGAGGAGGAAAGGAGTTGGTATCATAGTCCCCTTTATTAGATGTAATAAAGAAATAGCTATTGTTCCAGATCTCTCCTGCATTTTGTGGGTGAATTTATTGAGGCCATCTACAATGAATGTCTTTACTTTCTTTTGTCTCCCTCTCTTAACTCTCCACAGTCTTACTTAAAACATCATTATTTAACCAAAACTGCTCTCTCCAAAGTTACTAACAATATGTTAGCTACCAAATCTACTGGCCATTTCTTAATCTTCAAATTTTTTGAGGTGTCCACAGCTTTAGATAATGTTGATCACCCTTATCTCTTTGATATTATTTTATCACTAAATTTTTGTGATGCTACTCTCGTGCGCTCTCTCTCTCTCTCTCTCTCTCTCTCTCTCTCTCTTTAATCACCACCCAGGCCATTTCTGCTAACCATGGTGGTTCTACAGGACTTTGCCTTGATCCCTCTTCTCTTTTCCACCTACACTTTATACTAAATATCTCACCACTTCCCAAGGATTCAATTATCACATCTACACTAATGATTCTCAAATCTACTTACCCTAACTTCACTGTTCATTTCTAGAGGACCACATCTCCCCAAGAACTGGATATCTTGTAGACATCCTAAAGTCAAAATGTCCAAAGCTGAACTCATTATATTTTCCCTGAAGCCATGTCACCCTTTGAAACTTCCTTATTATTGCCAAAGGTACTACCATCTTTCAGCCCCCTTAGCACAACAATGTAGATGTCATTCTTGACTCTTTACTCTCTCACTTCCCATATCCACATGTGTTACCAAGGCCTATTGATTTTACCTTTTTTTAACAAACATCTTTAAATATGCCCCCTTTTCTCTTTTGATATTTTTTCTATAATAAGCTTATTATTTTTCCAAATACATACAAAGATAGTTTTCAACACTCACTTTTTCAAAACCTTGTGTTCCAAATTTTTCTCCTTTCCTTCTCCTCTTCCCTACTCCCCTGGACAGCAAGCAATCCAATATGGTTTAAACATATGCAATTCTTCTAAACATATTTTCATATTTTTCATGCTGCACAAAAAAAAGATCAAAAGTGAAAAAAGAAAACATGAGAAAGAAAAAAAAAACGAGCAAACAACAACAAAAAGGTGAAAATACTATACACATACTATCCACATTCTGTCTAGCTAGTTGTTTCTCTGGATGCAGATGGCACTTTCCATCACAACTCTATTGGAACTTCCTTGAATTACCCCATTATTGAAGAGTCAGGTTCATCACAATTGATCACCACATAATCTTGTTGTTGTGCACAATGTTCTCTTGGTTCTACTCACTTCACTTTGCATCAGTTCATGTAAATCTTTCCAGACTTTTCAGAAATCATCCTGCTGATCATTTCTTATAGAATTTATTCCATAACATTTATATACCATAACTTATTCAGTCATTCCCTAACTGATGAGAATCCACTCAATTTTCAGTTGCTTGCACTACAAAAAGGGCTGCTACAAACATTTTTTGCACATGTGGGTTCTTTTCCCTTTTTATGAGCTCTTTGGGCTATAGACCCAAGTTTTCTCCTTTGATATTGCCAGCATCCCATGTAGAATTTCATTATCTTATCCCTAGACTATTGAAATAAGTTGTGGAAAGGTTGATTTGTCTGCCACAAACCTTTCCACACTCTTTCTAATTCATCCTCCAATCAGCTATCAGAATTTTTTTTGAAGTGCAGGCCACCCCTCTTCCAACAAACTCTAGTGACTCCCTAAAACATAGGATCAAATATATTGTCATTCAAATATATTGTCATTCAAAGCCTTTCAGAACTGGTGTTCTCCCATTCCTTTCTCTAGCTCACCAATTTTTCAGTCTTCTTACACCTTATAACCTGCAATGTATTTTGCTATTCAGTAGCAAATTCTTTGCTATTCCTCTTGTAAGATGTTCTATCTCCCAATCCCAGACATTTTCTTTTTCTTTTTTTTTTTTTTTGCTGAGGCAGTTGGGTTTAAGTGACTTGCCCAAGGTCACACAGCTAGGATGCTTTAAGTGTCTGAGACCAGATTTGAACTAGGTCTTCCTGACTTCAGGGCTAGTGCTCTATCCACTGGGCCACCTAGCTGCCCCAATCCCAGACATTTTCACTGACAATTATCTCCCCATTCAAGAATGGTTTCCCTTCTCATCTCTGTCTCCTGTTTTCTTCAGTTTTCTACAGGTCCCAGCTAAAAACCTGTCTTCTACAGGAAATCTGTCCTAATACTTCTTAATTTTAATGCTCCTCCTCTATAGAACTTTTTTGCAGTTATTTGCATGTTGTATTTACTATGTGATTGTAAACTTGAGGACAAGAGTTGTCTTTTACCTTTCTTTGAATCCTTGATGCTAAGCACAGGTACTAAAGAAATACTTCTTGATTATCAAACATCTTTCTAAGTAGTTCTGAGTTCTAAATCCCATCACCTTCCCTTTCTAGATTATTTGGGGTTAGCCACAGTGAAAGACTTTTGACACTAATTGAGAAAGAAATGTTCCAATAACTACAGGACGTGTAGTTATTGGAGATAATAATTGGAGAAAATAAATCCTCCAAGATGGAATTAGGAAGTTCTTGACTCCTCCACTCATTGATTATCTGTTTTCCCTATAGTTTCCACTTATTTCAGGCACTTCATTCAGTTGCCACCTTTATTACAACATGTGTATCTCTATTGTTTTCCCTTATAATTCATGCTTCCTTGCAACCAATCATACTCTTGGCAATCTTTGTGATTCTTGTGAAGATTGACTCTCATAGAAACTTTATCATGGAGATTTGGTTAGCTGAAAGCATCTGCTCTTGATCAGGCAGATATTGACTATAGTTCCTCAAGTTCCCATAGCTTTGACTTTGAAGGAATTTAACAGAATTGTAATAGCCATGAGAATGATGGGGATCCAGAATACAACACCTTCAAGGGATTCATTTTTTATATATCATGAGAATAGGCAGCTATTGCTTACTTGATGCTATGAGTGGAGATTATGGCAGTAATCAGATTGGGACCAGTTGTAAATGAGAGGCAGATAAATTAAAACCAAACACAGCATCAGAGAGTAAGCAAATCAAAATAAAGCAACACAGGGCAGGTGATGAGATGATCTGGATTATTTCCATAGCTACTTGTTATCCTTTACATCTCTGCAGTAAAGAGTCACTTTTGGTTATTTGTTCATCTTTCACTTTCTGTTTTCCTTGTTAATCTAGTAAGAGGAGGGATATGGGAGGGAGAAAAGCTTTTCAGTTTCTTTAACCACCAGTAAAAGCAGTTGAAATTGGGAAGATTATTTTTTTCCTGCGGCAGTTGGGGTTAAGAGACTTGCCCAGGGTCACACAGCTAGAAAGTGTTAAGTGTCTGAGACCAGATTTGAACTTAGGTCCTTCTTACTTCAGAGCTGGTGCTATATCCACTGGACCAACTAGCTGCCCTGGCTATTTTCTTTTAATGCTTACTTTCATTTCTATGCCATTTAAAACAGATTTTTTAAAAATAGGCCATCTCAATTCCAAGTCTTGTGATGGAAAATGCCATCCGCATCCAGACAGAGAACTATGAAGACAATGTGGATCAAAGCACATATTTTCATCTTTTTATTGCTGCTGTTTGTTTGCTTGAGTTTTTTTTTCCTTTCTCATGTTTTTTTTTAAACTTTTGATCTGATTTTTCTTGCGTAGCATGATGAATATGAAAATATGTTTAGAAGAATTGCACATAGTTAACCTAAATTGGATTGCTTGCTGTTTTGGGAAGGAGGTAGAGAGAGGAAGAAAAACTTGGAACACAAAGTTTTGCAAAGGGAATGTGAAAAACTATCTTTGCATGTATTTGGAAAATAAAAAACTATTAATTTTTTTTAAAAGTTACCTAAGTACAAAGCTCTTAAAAAACAAAAAAACAAAAAACAAAACAAAACAAAATAAAACAAAAACCAAAAACCAGACCTATCAACAGTGCCTGAATAGGATTGAGAAAGGAAAACTTAACTCTATAAAAGAAACTATTTCATTACTTTAAACTGAGATAGAAGTATAATTAAGGATCACAAAACCCTAAATGGCACCATAGAGTTAGAGTTGGAAGGCATGTTAGAGATTTTTAGTCAATTACTGCTCTCAATTTTGAAGATGAGAAAAATTATACCTTGAAAGATTAAGTAGAGTCTACTCTGAAAGATTAAGTAGAGTCTAGGGTTAATAAGTATCGGCAGTAGGATTTGAATTTAGATCCTCCTGAATCTATCAGCCATGCCATATATACTACCTTTCAAGGACATAAAATACTTTTGTTACCAATAATTATAACTTTTTAGCCAATACCTATGTGTGTGTGTGTGTGTGTGTGTGTGTGTGTGTGTTGTGTATGTTCAGATCATTTCCATGGACCTTTCCTTTTGAACTTGGAGTGATAGAGGCTGATACAGAAGCTGAAGACTCTTAGTATAGGAGTTTGATGCTTGTTTGCCTGAGAGAACCTGAGTTAAAGTTCACAGCTGTGCAACAAGATTATGTGATGATCAACTGATGGACTTGGCTCTTTTCAACAATGAGGTAGTTCAGGTCAATTCCAATAGACTATCTGCATCCAGAGAGAGAACTTTGGGGACTGAATATGCCTCACAACATAGTATTTTCATCTTTTTTGTTGTTTGCTTGCTTGCTTTTTTCTTTTTCATTTTTCACTTTTGATATGATTTTTTGTCATGTAGCATGATAAATGTGGAAATATGTTTAGAAGAATTGCACATGTTTAACCGATATTGGATTAATTGCTGTCTAGGTGAGGGGGGTGGTGTGGAAGGAGAGAGAAAAATTTGCAACAAAAGGTTTGCAAGGATGAATGTTAAAAATTATCTTTGCATGTATTTTGAAAAATAAAAAGCTATTATTTTTTTGAAAAAAAAAAGTTTTGTCTCAAGTTAACTTTGAAGGTAGTAACATTGGAGACACTATTTCTAGAAGATATCTTTTTCCTTGGGATTTTTAACTGTGAACTGAATCACAGTCCAACTTTTTTGGGCTGTTTTTTGGAAATTACTCATTTTCCTTTTCTATTTTTCAAATGATTATTTTGGAATATTTTCCTATTTATTGACCAATTTTTTTCCAGTCCTTTTAAAAAAAAATCTAGCTTTTCAGTTTTTGTTTTGTTTGTGACCTTTGTGGTCTCTGATGAATGTTTCTTTTTCTTTCAGTAAGCCATTAAATTCATAGAAGTATTATAACTGCAAATGCATTTTACATACGCTATGTTTCTAATGTGTCTTTAAGTATGTATTAATGAGATTATTTAAGAGTACAAGTAGTATGATTTATTAGGTTCTGTTTGCCTAGTTTTATACCAGTTGTTAGTATCTGAGTGCAATTATGGTAACTACTTTGGTAACTCATCCCATGCATATCATTTTGTGTTACTACTAATTTGTTATTATCTGTTGCTTTATTTATTACATGTTAATAAAATACTACTATTTCTCAATTGTTATTATTATGTAATATTGCATTTCTAGTGCTTAAATTAATTTCATTGGTTTGCTTAATAGTATTAATATCATTATGGATCTATTTCTTGAAAAATGGAGACATTTGTTTTTGATGTGTTGTGTCTTGACTATAGAAGTTTATCATTAGAAATTTCTTATCATAGATCAGGGGTGAAACAAGGTTGCCCACTATCGCCATTACTATTCAATTTTGTATTAGAAATGCTAGCTTTGGCAATAAGACAAGAAAAAGAGATTAAAGGAATTAGAGTAGGTCATGAAGAAACCAAATTATCACTTTTTGCAGATGATATGATGGTCTACTTAGAGAACCCTAGAGAATCAACTAAAAAACTATTAGAATTAATCCACAACTTTAGCAAAGTTGCAGGATACAGAATAAATCCACATAAATCATCAGCATTTTTATACATCACCAACAAAATGCAACAGCAAGAGATACAAAGAGAAATTCCATTTAAAATAACTTTCGATATTATAAAATATTTGGGAATATATCTGCCAAGGGAAAGTCAGGATCTATATGAGCAAAAGTACAAAACATTCTCCACACAAATAAAGTCAGATCTAAACAATTAGAAAAATATCAAGTGCTTTTGGATAGGTTGAGTGAATATAATAAAGATGGCAATACTACCTAAACTAATCTATTTATTTAGTGCTATACCAATCAAACTCCCAAGAAATTATTTAACTGACCTAGAAAAAAATAACAACAAAATTCATCTGGAAAAACAAAAGGTCAAGAATCTCAAGGGAATTAATGAAAAAAAATGCAAATGAGGGTGGCCTAGCTGTACCAGATCTAAAACTGTATTATAAAGCAGTGGTCATCAAAACCATTTGGTACTGCCTAAGAAATAGAGTAGTGGATCAGTGGAATAGGTTAGGTTCACAGGACAAAATACTCAATGACAATAGTAATCTAGTGTTTGATAAACCCAAAGACCCCAGTTTTTGGGATAAAAACTCACTATTTGACAAAAACTGCTGGGATAATTGGAAACTAGTATGGAAGAAACTAGGCATTGACCCACACCTAACACCATATACCAAGATACGGTCAAAATGGATTCATGATCTAGGCATAAAGAATGATATTATAAACAAATTAGAACAATGTAGGATGGTTTACCTCTCAGACCTGTGGAGGGGGAAGGTATTTGTGACCAAAGAAGAACTAGAGATCATCATTAATCACAAAATAGATAAATTTGACTATATCAAGTTAAAAAGTTTTTGTACAAACAAAATGAATGCAGACAAGATTAGAAGGGTAGCAGTAAACTGGGAAAATATTTTTACATTCAAAGGTTCTGATAAAGGCCTCATTTCTAAAATATATAGAGAGTTGACTAAAATAAATAAGAATTCAAGTCATTCTCCAATTGATAAATGGTCAAAAGATATGAACAGACAATTTTCAGATGAAGAAATTGAAACTATTTCTAGTCACATGAAAAGGTGCTCCAAATCACTATTGATCAGAGAAATGCAAATTAAGACAACTCTGAGATACCACTACATACCTGTCAGATTGGCTAAAATGACAGGAAATGATAATGATGAATGTTGGAGGGGATGTGGGAAAACTGGGACACTGATACATTGTTGTTGGAACTATGAACGGATCCAACCATTCTGGAGAGCAATTTGGAACTATGTTCAAAAAGTTATCAAACTGTGCAGACCATTTGACCCAGCAGTGTTTCTACTGGGCCTATATCCCAAAGAGATTTTAAAGGAGGGAAAGGGACTCACATGTGCAAAAATGTTTGTGGCAGCCCTTTTTATATTGGCAAGAAACTGGAAATTGAAATGATGCCCATCAATTGGAGAGTGGCTGAATAAATTATGGTATATGAATGTTATGGAATATTATTGTTCTGTAAGAACTGGCCAGCAGGGTGATTTCAGAGAGGCCTGGAGAGAATTGCATGAACTGATGCTGAGTGAAATCAGCAGAACCAGGAGAACATTATACACAGCAACAAGACTATATGATGATCAATTCTGATGGACATGGTTCTCTTCAACAATGATGTGATTCAAACCAGTTCCTATTGTTCAGCGATGAAGATAGTCATATACATCCAGAGAGAGGCCTGAGGGAACTGAGTGTGGGCCACAACATAGCATTTTAACACTTTCTGTGAATATTTCCATGCATTTTGTTTTCCTTCTTAGGTTGTTTTTTTTTTCTTCTCTCTTTCTACATCTGATGTTTCTTGTGCAGTAAGATAACTATATAGATATGTACACATATATTGGATTTGTCATATAATTTATCATATTTAGCATGTATTAGATTACCTGTCATCTAGGGGAAGGAGGGGAAAAGCTTGGAACAAAAAAAAAAAAGTTTTTTTGCAAAGGTCAATGTAGAAAAATCACTCATATGTTTTATAAATAAAAAGCTTTTAATAAAAAAAACATGAAAAAAAAGAAATTTCTTATCATAGAGACCTATAGTATAAAACTAAAGTCATCATAAAATTACTTTAAAAAATTTAGAAGATTGTAAAATAATTCACAAAAGTCTTGGAGTAGATAATAACACTGAGATGTTTTGTGAATTATCAGACCTATTTGATCTTTTAAAAATTGCAGATACACTGTCACGAGGTGACATGATGTATCCTCCAGTCCCCTCTTTTTCCCCCAGGGCAAGGAATTGCTTACAAAACCCTAATGAGCAGAGAAGACTTACCAGATGAAAACCCATCACCTCTGAGAAGTGAAAACTCATCTTTGTGTTTCAAATCTGGCCTCAGACATTTACTGGCTCTATGATTCTAAGAAAGCAATTTAACCCTCCTTGCCTCAGTTCCTCATCTGCAAAATAAGCTGAAGAAGGAAATTGCAAACCACTTCAGCTATCTTTGCCAAGAAAACCCCAAAATGGGGTCAGAAAGAGTTGGACAGGACTGAAATGATTGAACAACTACGAAGAAATACTGTGGAGGGCCAGTACCCTACATCTGGTACAATGAACCACTCAGAGCCTGAGGGTTTAAACAAACCGTTCTTTTGCAAGAAGTTTTTCGATACCTTCAAGTAAAAGCAATTCTCAAAGCAATTTAAAAAGCATTTCAGAGTATAAAAACAAATAAAACTGCTGACAGGAATTTTTTCTTAAGTAGTCAGAAAGGAGGTTCGCTGGGGTTCCAGAAATCCCCAGATAAAATCCCAGAAGTCACATTCATACTCCTCCTATCCAATTTACCCACAGTTAGGTCCGAGATCATTCTACCTATGGGCAATGTTAAACCCCAATTCCCCAGGTCTACATGACAACTTTCTTGCTTGTAACAATCTCGGCTTGTGTTGCAAGAATATGGTGGTATTAGTTAATATCTCTCCTGTTCCTGGCCCAAAATACATACTTAAGTCAGAAAAAAGAAACCTCATCTTAGGTAAGGCTGAACTAAGATATTCTATATTAGGATGATATTATAGGTCAAAGATAGGCATCTTCTCAAAGATGGAATCATAACTGTGGAGAACAGCTTTGAGAAGTTGGGATCATCTGGATGGTGAAATTACTGTATCACTGATCAGCAAATAAAGGACATATATTTCCTTTACAAGAGAAATGTTTTAAACACAAAAGATTCCTATACTTACATTATATTAATATATTGCATTGATGTATATATATATATATATATATGCATTAATATATACTTACAACATAAGCTTTTACACATCAATCTCTATTCTACTGGGAGGCAGGGAAGACCTTCCACACTACCAAGAATGTTGAGAAAAACTGAACTAAGAATCAGCTCTTCCCTTGAATCCCCACCCAGACCATAGCATGGTCTATTGGGTTCCAGGATGATTCCTTCAGTTGTTAATCCAATCTCTGAAATTAGCATGCAGAACTCCCAAACTCTTGAATACATATGATAGTCACTAGGGCTGGAAACATCCAAGTTCCCCATTTTATTATCTATTCTCAGAGAAGCAAATACAAAGAGGGAATCAGGAATTTAATATCCTGCCTCACATGTACATAAACAAACACATATTCTTACTGCCATGTCCATGCAGCTATCATAGATGATGACAGAGATGGTAATGGGAGAAAACTTCCTCTACCTACCCCATGATGAAATCTAAGGGGGAGTTGCCAGAAGCCTAAGTGATAAGTACAAAAGAGAGGAAGAGATTTTAGTTTCTTCTTTTAAAAAATAGCTGCTCTTAGCTGCTCAAGTTCTTAATCTTCTTTGGAAACTCTCCCTGTTCCCTAATTTCCCCTCTTCTTTATGTGATCCCTCCAACCCCATCCCCCCTACCCCCACCAGTCATGAGGTCCAAAGAGTCTCTGATCATGCATGTGTTTTAGAGTCAATGCATGCAGGCCAAATCCATAAGAAATTCTTCAATTTACCATATTTCCCCCTTCCAATTATAAGTAAAACTATATTTAGACTTTGGTTATATCACACTTTTCCCCTCTGATTTTTAGAAGCCCATTTAAAAGATCCTTCTCTAAAGTGATATAAGATTTCAATCAAGATAACTTTCCAAAATATTTTAAACTTAAAAAGGGTATTGAGAAGCTATGTGAAGAACAAATAGCACAGACAAGTATAAACATTTGTAGAGAATTCTCATGTGATTCCTTTTTTTGGCATGTCAGTTAAAATATGGGGAATGCTGAGCTTAAAACTAAATCCTGAAAAGTTCCAGAGCTTAAATTTGAAAGATCAAAATAAAATCTAAGTAATTGGGCCAAAAACTCACTAAGAACCCCTAAAATGTAGTGTTATAAATATTATTGGTGTTTTAATTTCGGGTAAGGTGAAATTTCATTAGGAATATAGTAGATAGATAGATAGATAAATAGATAGATAGATAGATAGATAGATAGATAGATAGATAGATAGATA